>VWZW01001523.1:1031388-1295338 GCA_013397115.1 Edolisoma coerulescens
GCCCCCACGCTCCTTGAGAGCGGCCCGTAGCCCCTTCCCCAAAACACCCGGCCGTACCGCCGTACCCACCGACCGCCGGCAGCCCCTTCGCCCGTGGCCCCAGCCACGCAGACGTGCCCTGGCCAGAGCGCCCGCACCGAGCCACCCCCGGCGCCTTCACCCTGCGGCTGCCGTGGGCACCCACCCGCAAGCCACGTTTACACCGTACCAAACCCGGGTGCCGAGCTCCCGCCGGTACCGAAACCCCGTCCCTCCGCGCTGCCAGCGCACCCGTCCTTGCCCGGGGAGGCTGGTGTGAATCTGTGGGAGCCAAGGAATGCCAGGGACTCTTGGTGGGAATATGTGTGAAAACTTGCCTTACCAAGGCTGAGTGCATCGCAGGCGTTTTCTTCAAGAACAAACAGGTATGAGCTGCCCGTTAATACACTTAAGCTAAAAATCAGATGATTTCTAAACATAAGTAAATCTGTTATTTGACAAGTACTTTCAGAAGAGCTAAAAAGGCAGAAATAATAATCACCATTAGGATGGAGCTCTTCACATTTCCAAAAGGAGCAAACTGATGTGGTAGTGTCTGGCAACGTGGGACAAGATCTGATGGCCCGGAGGTTCCATCGGTCCCATGTTGTGTGCACTAGACTAACCCCATGTGCTGGAAGGAGAGTTGCTATAAAGCTCTGATGTAAGTAACAGGACTTTAAGGGAAAATAGAAAGTATCCATCCCTTCTAGTGGCTAAAAAGCCTGGAGGAAAATCTGTACAGGATGAGCTGTGACGTGGGTTGGAAAAATCTTCAGTCAAGAACAAAGATCTGTTAGATCTGCTGACCCTGATAGCCAAGAACCTTTCACAGAGGTGGACCGGAGCTGCCAAGCTGAGCATTTAAGCACTTTGTTGTTTCAAGGCAGATTTCTTCTGTATGGTCTTTGATATATAAATGCACCACAGCTTGTGAAATTTGGCCAGACGCTGTTAACTCTCTGATTGTTCTGGAGAAGGATTTACACCGCAGGGGATGAACTGCATTCAAGATGGTTGGGATAGTCCCAATCATTTGCAAAACGGACTCCAACTTGAAGCTTCTTCTAAAACCAGAGGAATAGGGGTTCCCCTTACTCCTTCCCCTCCCCAGAACGATACAGCCTGTTGCCGGAGGGGTGCTGCACAGAGAGGAAAGAAGTTCAGTCCAGTACTGAGAGACAAGCCCTTGCCCACTCACTTGCCCACTGCTCCTCTCACTCAGCTCCCTCAGGCGCATACCCGGTGTCATTTCCCCCCTGGAGCGGGGTTGGACTAGGTGACTGTTAAAAGTCCCTTCCAATCCAAATTATTATATGAGTCTATGATTCTCAGCCCAGCATTCCTCGTACACATGCCCAACCCCTCTCACACACACACATCTCCTTAGCCTCACTGGCATTCTGCCTGCACTTTTTTTCCTCCATACCTTCCTCCAGCATGCACATCTGAGGTCTGCATTAATCAGTGCTCTATACTTGCTGCCTTAGAGGAGGAAGCAACCACCACAGGCACATCAATCCTCAGGCCATTCCCTCTTTCCTCCCACTATTCTCCTCAAAGCAGGAGCTGAATGGGGGGCTGCAAAACAGGGTGACAGGCATGGGGACCACTCGTCATGGCCTGTGCCACTGGAGGACACTTCTGATCCCACACAGAAGCAACCAAGGTATAAACCAGCTGTTCTCCGTGACCAGGCTCCACTGAATCCTTTAGCCTAAACTGAAAGTGGGAAAGGGATACCATTTAATGCCAAAAGCATGTGTCAGTTTGTGAAGTTGCAGCAGTTGATCTGAGGCTGCCGTTCAGAAGTTACCAGATGATTAGAAACAATTTATTTCAAAAACCCAAACAACACCATAAGAATGGCCTTTTGCACAGAAAACAGTATTAAGAGATACAATATAGGTATGAAGATACCTTAGAATGTTAGCCCTGTTTATGGCAGAAATAACCAAGCTGGGGATTGAATAAAGTTCAAAACCAAAGAATTTACTGACTCAAGATGTGTTTATTGCAAAAGTGAATAGCTAGGACTACTTATTTATTGCACTAGAATGCATGACTGTGTCTTCATGTTTTACTTGTTGGGAGAGGCAACACAAAGCTACTTACAGTTAAATTACCTTAAATAAATTTTAATTCCTTTGTGTATTAATTTTACCTGTTGTCCTTCGCCATCAGTTATTTACATTATACCTTGCTTTTAGAATTAAAAAGTAGTGAAAATGTGTCTTGTGTATTAGTATGATAGTTATTTCAAGTTTAAGGTTTTTCCTAAACCATAGAGAATGAAAAATGGGTTCAGGGAGTGGATAATGGTAGAGACCTCAGCAAATGTTTAACTCCTTCCCTACTGTCACAGCCCCTTTTCTGTGTGTTCATGTACAATTTTGCAATATTTCTGCTTTAGCTAAAATAAATGAAAAGCAGCGGTTGTTCTTGCTCTTTCTGGCAACTAATTTTACAATGTTTAGTAAGAGAGTCAGAAGAGAAGCATTGTGGACTAAAAGGGAAATAACTCTGCTGTGATTACACGTACCTTGGCATTCTGGTTCATGCTGGCTGCCAGCCAACCAAATGGATTCAAATACCCATGATCAGAATACAGGGAGTTTCAGAAATCAGGGGGGAAAAAATCTGTGTTGCTATTGTGCATTATTCCTTTGCTCTGATTAACTGTTATAATTATGTTTGACTATAAAAATAAAAAAATAGATAATGTGGTCATGAAAAACCCTTCCTTTGTCTGGCATGAAAATAAAGGACACGATATCTTCAAGAGTGCCCTCTTTCAAGAATAAGTTGGTCATTAGTTATAGTGAATTCAACCATACTGTATAAACAGTATGCCATTTATGGGGATTCGGTTTCTTACAGCATACCTACTTCCAAATCCCACAAATGGACTTTCCTACATGGATTTTTTTAGTCTATAATTAGAAAAGGTGTTCTTTCAGATACTAATTCCTCAATCCCTGCATTACAAGGCCGTTTTTTGCTAAGGCAGTTGCCTAATGAGATAACCTCTGTGAGCAAAGGCTGTTCACATAAGAAAAGGTTTGATGCTTCAGGCCCTTGCTTATTAATGACCCTTCTTGCAAAAAAAATTTATTGTCCCACCAGTGTTTAAATTTAGCACTTGATTGCATATAGAATAATGCATGATCCCTTTTTCACCAAGATTGATGTCATCATTT
Source organism: Edolisoma coerulescens (assembly GCA_013397115.1). Lineage (NCBI taxonomy): Eukaryota > Metazoa > Chordata > Aves > Passeriformes > Campephagidae > Edolisoma > Edolisoma coerulescens. Next base: position 1,034,607 of record VWZW01001523.1, read on the forward strand.
GCCAGCCAGCCCAAGCACTCCATGAATGCCAATAACCCTGGGTATTAATCTGCTCTCTCCCCATGGGATTAAGGCCATCTGTGTAGAAGTCTTTTAGGACTTTACACATTCCCACTACAATAGGTGAAACCCAGTGATTTAAACGTGGTTTGAAAACCTAGTACTGTAGACAGAATGGATTTTACAACCAAAATAAAATAAATTTTTGTTTCATATGCACTGGTAGGTCAGCTAAGATCCTGCAAAGATACTAGAAGTGTCCTTCAGAGATTCTGAGCTGGAATAGTTTTACTATGGCTGACAATTTTGCTTCCCAGGGTACCCAGCTCAGAAGTAGAAACTTTTTTCTTTCTTTCCCCCACACCTTCTAGAAGAAGGTAGTCTGGGTGATATGGACGCACAGTTATTTCAGTTTCAGGAGATGATTCTTTATGAAGCTTAAGGACAATTTTACATATTCATTTTCTATTCTTACTTTTGAAAAATATTCTTTTCTTGTTCTGGTAAAGAAGAAACCTCCCACATGGGATGGTGAGAATTTAAAAAAGAAAGAAAAGAATGCATATGGTGCTGACCGAGGAAGGTTACTAGGCTTTTGCTGAATTCAACAGGGTGTTAAATGGTACTAGGAGTAGAATGTAGGTCCAGACTATGAAGAATATGAAGAAATTAGTAGACAACCTTGAGTTTGCCTGACCAAGTACACAGATCTTAATTATAACATCAAAATTCTAAAGCTGCATATGCGTACATCTACTAATGCAAAGTGGATCGGGGTAAAATTATTGCAAAGGGAGGAAAGAAGGACAGCATTTTAACTGTAGCTATACACTAAACATGCTATTTACTTTATTCATTAGCCAATACATTTTAGAAAGGCAGGATCAGAGAAATGACCTTCCACATTTAATCTTTTTTCTTTTCTTAATAGTTTACAGAGTTTTCAGGGAATTTGGAGGAGCAGACATTGATTATATTATTAAATAGAGAACATGGCTAGTGGTTGGGGAAACATCAACTAACTGTACCAGTGGGTATCACTGAGAGAGAAAAAAGAGATTTTTACTGCTTAGTTGGACTGGAGTGAGGTTTAAGCATAATGATCCACAATTTAAATCTTATTTCATGTTAACAGACCCTGACATGCTTCCCCTAACACAGTCTGAGTGCATTTCAGAGCTAATTCTGCACAACAGTCACTCCAGCTTTTAATGTGGAATAAAGCACTTGTTCAGTCAAACACTGTGACAGGGTCGGATCCAGCCCTGTAGGACGGTGGGCTCGTGCAGCCTCAAGGCTGCATCCCTTTTGTGTGACCCAGGGCGCTCTCCCATCCCACCAGTGGGTGATAAGGGGGAAACCTCCAAGGGAGAGAAAGAAACAACCGCACTTCCCATAGGTCATCCCATGGGCCAAAGTCAGAGTAGTCCTCACATATGTTCATGTGATCCATCTGTATATTTACACAAAGTAGAACATCAACACTATGAAAGGGACACTTAGGATAACAGTCCGGCAGCTGCTGTCTGCAGGCAGGAGGATGGTAGAGAAGGGACTTGAATTTGGGTCTTTCAGCTCCAGGCAGCACATGTCTCAGCCTGAGAGAGGAGATTTTCTTGTTCATTCCATGCACATAACAACCCTCCCACTCCCCGTAATGTCCTGGCTTTGTTCCAGGGAGGAAATCTAAGAAAGCTGGGAAAGTGTAATAGATGACAAAGCCGTTTACCTCTAGCTCTACTAGAAAAAGAATCCATGCTCAGTCAACTCCATCTCACTGTGCTGTTCATCAGCAAAGTACATAGCTCAAATTTTGCCCAGGGCCTTTTATAATTTTTTTTTTTTTTTTATCAACTACTGTGTGATGAAGGAAGTTAGCAGCACTCGTTGTTATTCTGCTCTGCTCTTATCTCCTGGGCCCTGAACATCCAAGGGACCTTGGTTTTATCCCCACTTTTTCCACTACTGCAATAGTAAAAGAAATCCTGATATCAGCTGCTGGAAATACATTTTTCTTGCATTGTTGCATAGCTGAAAGTCTTTGTGGACAGCCTTGTTCTTTCAATTTGTCTGTCACCCTGCCGGTAGCCAGGATTTTAGCCACTTCTCTTTTGAATTAATTTTGGAAATTTTATTTTAAAATGAAACTAATTTTTACTAGCTTTGTAGCACTTCAACTTTTTTTCTTCTGTGGCTGTTGTTTGGGGTGGGGGGTGAGAATATTAATTTTTAGTTAGAGTATCATCCCAAAACTTCATAAGCACAAAATTTCTTTATGCCCCTATGTTCTAAACTAGGACCAGAAATGTGAAGGTCTTATTCTGTGAGGTGCTGTGCCCTGTAGTCAAATCCAAACCCAGGATACAGGCACCTGCTCACAGGAAAGGTAAAACCAAGTATGCCATTAATTGCCTGTTAGATTGGATCAAGCACCTTGCAGCAACAGCCCCTCACAGGTGCTTCTTTCCCAAAAACCCCTGGGGTAAACGGAGCTGCCCAAGCTGCAAAGCTGGTGTTCTCTCCCGTGGCAAGAGCCCTCCATCTTAGGAGCTGTATGATCAGCTTTTAAAACAAAAAAGGCTCTGACAGACAAATGAGCTCGAGGTTTTCCCTTCATTATTCCTGGCATTTACCTGATATCATGTAGGATGTGCGTGTGAATAATCCTTTTGTACAAAAATAACATTGTTTCAGAAGTGCTTATTTTACCAGGGATATCAGCCAGAAAGCAGCTGTTTACAGTGGTTTCATTTTAAACTTGCTTCACCACCGTGTGTATTAGACTCTATTGGAGAGCCATGTAATCTCTTATTACTGGGCTCTTTGGTTTTCTCTCTGTATCTTTCTGCTAAGTTTTATTATGTTCTTTGCCATGTCATGTCTGAAATTAGACTGAAAACACTTTGGGAAAGCAACTGAATGATCTGATTTTTATCAAGAGATGCTCTGAGAGAACATAAAACTCTCTCCAAAATAAAATAAAACCAACTGCAGCATCTGGAAATAAGGAGAAAATTCAATGCAATAAACACTCAACAAAATTGGCCAGTTTTTTAAAGCTCAGGAACATGTTTGGATGTAGTAATGTCCTTGCATGGTAGCAGGAGGCTGAATAGCTGTTTTGTACTCAAAGAAAGTATTGATACCATAACTTTTTTTTGTATGCTTAGGTAAGACTACGCCAAGGAATCCTGTTTCCTACCTCTTCTGATCTTCACACTTCAGCAGTTAAAATAAGTTCTCTAAATCATTGCTATGATACAAATATTTTTCCTTGCCTTGAGGAGCCCAGGAGTAAAGTTTAGCTAACCTACCTCTTACCAGCTTTGTGGGTCACGCTGGAGTAGCATCAGTGTAAAAAGAAAAAGCTTGGAAAGCAAAGGGAAGACTGAGTTGACAGAACAGGGAAAAAATTGGCAAAATTTAACAATTTTATAGAAGAATGTGTTTTGTAGAACTGAGAAGTGCAGGTGGAACATAGGATGTACAGTGTAGAAGTGACAAGCATAAATAGCTGTTATTTGGGGAGCAGCATATAACAGTGAGAAGAGAGATTTCAAGAAATTGGAATTACATAACTGAAAATTATACAACATAAAAATATCATTTGTCATTTCAATCACAGGCCTATACAGACATAGTGCTACATGTGGTTTCAGCTGCTCTTGTTAGAGAAATATGTAATAATTCTTATAAGAATATACATTTTAAAAATTCTATACACTGTGATAGCATGAAAAAACAGAGAAATGTTATTGTATTTCTCAGATAGGTAGACAGGTATCATCTGCCATGTTCAATCCTATTTCTGTCATATTTACTCCACAAGTCTGAGGAAGAGTTGAACATTTACCACAAAGTACATGTTCAAATAGGGCATAAACTCTCAGGAACAGGTACTAGGAGAATAGGATGTCTTCCTAATGAGGGGAAATGTAGAAACACAGCTGAAATAGGATAGGAAGCTTGATTACATGAAATCTTTTAGGAAAAGAGTAATAGGGGAAGGGAAGGGAAGGGAAGGGAAGGGATGCACTGTAACTTGTCTCATGAAGTGATTGGGAGACCTGGAGGCCTGGTTTATGAGCAAATGAATAGGTCATTAGAGAAGAATGAATTAAAGATCAGAGTGTAAAGTGCCGACATGGCACAGAACAAATGTTGGGAATTGTAACCTCATTAGTACAGAAAACTATGAAACAAATTGCACAGCTAGGTTTTCTTCTCCACAGTTGTCAGATGTATAAAGACTGTAGACATGACTGCTGCATCCACAAAATATAGCATTCCAAACCCCCTTGAAAGAGATCTTGTTTGTTGAAACCAACAAGCATTTTTTGTTTTATAGTTGGGGCAAGTAGAAGGGAGCAAAGTGGTCTTTGTACTTTTATTTGAGGGTTCTATTTTCTTGGAAAGATAGACCTTTACAGCAGTATGGATTTTTACAATAATTCACCAAGAACCAGGTTTTTCACCTGTAGGCAAGCAGACCACTGACAGAGGACAAGACTTTTACAGTGTAGTTAAAGGAATGACAAAGATATCCTGAAACTTGTTGTTTAAAAGAAGGAGGAGGAAAAGGAGAAGGATAATGAACAAGGAAGAAAAAGGTCAATCCACTATTTCTAAACAATCATGTTGTATTATTGAGTGTCTTACAGTTCTTTTATGGGAGGACCATGCTTTCACTTCTCAGGGCATCTCCAGTTTCCCACAGGACTGCACCTTGTGGTCTTCTGAGTAACCACTCATGACAATGTTTGTTTTTTAATTCTGTTTCTTATGACATTTGATGACAGAGAAACAAAGGAGTGGGATGCTGTCAGTGAGATGTTTTGAAGCTAAGCTACCTATGTTTGAGCCAATGAAATGGTTAGATTGCCTTTCCAGATTAAAACAGTCCTGGAAAACGAGAGAATGAGGTTAACTGTCTAGTTTCTACTGAACACATTTGTGTATTTCATACCAACTAAAATTTGTTCTGATTAAAAAAAAGTAGATGAGTGGCTTTAACCTAATTTAATAATTGCATATGGTATTTTCACTTTAAAAGAAAAAAATAATTAATAGCAACTCACATTTAAAATCCAGCTGCTTTACAAAAGTACATTTCTCCGTAGATTTCCATCATAGTTTTTACTATGACTAGATTAGGACACAACATCAATACCTAAATACTTTATTGCTTGAAAGACTAAGCTTCGTTTGAGCTGTTCCAGTCTATTATGCAAATTGTATCATATTAAAATTTATTGATACATATTTAATTGGAAGATGCCAGCATCTCTTATTAGCTACTTAAACTGAGACCAACAGCTGAAAAATATCAGCATGAAAGCTATACAAACAAAAAATCTTGCAAATCAAAAGAATCATGCTTATTTGCTGAGATCTTAGACTGAACAAAATCAACCCACAAATAACAATCATGTTAGTGAGTAATTAAAGCAAGGGACAAAGTTAGGACTATAATATTCTATTCCCAATTCAGCTACTGACTCACAGTGTGATTTTGCTCATTTACCACCTATAAAATGGAAGATGTGATAATGATAATGACAGGGATAATAATGCCTACATAAAAGAAGTGCTAGGAGTCTTAATGTTTGAAAAGAGCTTTGAGATAGAGCTGCTATATAAACACAGATTATAATTAACAAGGGACTGCAAGCTTGCACAATTTGTACATTGTTTGGGCTTTCAGACGTAAAGATAGGTGAACTCTGTATATCTGAGATACCACAAGTCCTCTGTTGTAAGAGCTTATGTGGGAAATTATGTTTCACAGCTGCCATTACACCATATTGGAGCCAGGCTTTTAACAGGACCTAACTATTTGCCAGTCATTAATACAAGAAACTTTAAAGGCAGTTCAAAATAATCTCATCACGGTGACTACTGGCTACAGCTTGTCTTGTTGTATTCTTTTCTTTGTAGATATGTGTAACAATGCATTTTTGTGAAAGACAGGAGGGCACGAGCACATGAACAATGGGAAGAGGTTCAGTGCCTTAGTGAATGCTGAGTGCCCGAGGCATCGGTGAGCTTGGAGATTTTCTTAAACTATAAATCCACGCCACCAAAGTCTCTGAAAATGGTCAAACACAACCCCAACAATCGTTTTCCTGGCCAGTTCAGACATCTGCTCTGAGCACAGTGATATTCTTCTGTTGTTGAAAGCCTTTGAAAATAATGGGTTGCATTAGAACAGAAACCTAGTAAAAATATGGATAAGATACTTTGGAAAGGTGAAGTCTCCCTTGCTGAAAGGCAAATCAAACAGTACCTTTGGAAAGATAATATACGCAACAAAAGTTAGAATAATAATGAGAAGCAAATGTGTAGATTATAGAGCTTTGTAAGCACAGCACAGTATCGCTCTGTAAGACAAGTCAAAGGCATCTGCAAAGGTACATTGGTCTCTTTTTCTTATATAATCTATTAGATGTTTTTAACAAACTTAATCAGCTAAAAAAAGAACAGTCTGTAAGTAATCTTTGTGTGCAAACAAATGATTTGCTGCAGAGGAGCAGCAAAAACATCCTTTAATAGCTTGTTTTGTAGGAAAAGAATTGTACAGGACTAGACTACAGGAATATGAAGTGATACGAAAGGGGTATTTTTAAGTATACATTTTTCTGAAAGATATTCCAGTGCATGACATTACAAATCCATTTCTATTTCCCCCCAAAACATGGAAATCTCTCAGACCGTCATGAAATGGAAAATGTTCTAAGTAAAGGCTATAGGAAAATTGTTTGATTCTTCTCAGCTAGTTATGTTTTATTATCATTAATTGGGTTACAACATTAGAAGTCTCCATCAAGTCAATGTCATGATGCTGAGACATTAAAGAGGGATCATACTTTACAAGACCATAATTTGATTAAAGAACCAGCAAGGTAAAGCGATTTAGGTAAGGCCACAGAAAGGGTCAGTGGCAGAAGAAGAGCAGCCCCTGGCTTGCAGCATTTGTGAGGTACATATGGAGCATAAAGACAACGTTTCCAGCATAAACTGGTAGGCCATTGCAAACCTAAAAGCTTATAAAGCTGTAAATATCTTGCATCCAATCTAGTTGCCCTGCCATGTTAGCTTTCATTGCCCCACTTATCTCTGTTTAGCCAGGTCTCTGGAGCAGCATCCTCCTTATTTCATATCTCCATTTTGTTATTTAGTATTCCAGAGTTGGAGAACAGTTAGCTGGTGACAGGAATAACCACAGAGTCCCAAGAAGAGTTACAGGGAAGAAAGAACAGGATGGGCACCAAGCATGTCACTTAGTGTTGCAAGATTTCTCACTGCTGAAAGAGTTCATTTTGTGACAAAGAGTCCAAAAAATGCTCACATTTCTGTGGAAGAGAAAAAACATAGAATGTTGCAGCTTTACTCTTAAAAAAAAAAAAATTATTAAATCCAAATGGTATTGGGCAATGATCATGTGTCACTGAGTAAAAAAGACTGGGAGGAAATGCATTTCATGAAAATTCTGTTCTGTAGCTGCCTTATAGTCTTTGCTGAACATCTACATGAAATGCTCAGCACCATTCTCAGCAACAGCCTAGATATTGCATGCATGAGGGTTGTTCTCCTGTTCTTAATTGAGCAGTACGGCGTGTCTCTGATTTGTTAGTGACATTATTGGAGAGCAGTATCTTGGGAAAGATTTCTGAGGACAGCAAGTGGGATAAACCCAGATAGAACTGACATAAAACATGAAATATAAAGCACAAAAGTTCTGTGGATGGAAAAGAGCCATTTGTGCTGTTGTACTGAACACAATGTTTGCCAGGATTTTTGTCCATGGAACACTAAGGACTGTGGGAACACATGAAGACCCCAAATCCACAGTGATAAGAGCAACAATTCCCTTATTTGTACCCATGATAAGGGTTCACATCATTTGCTCCTCAGAACCCCTTTGCCACTTTTGGTTTTTTAGGTAAAATATCTTTGATGGGCATTGCTTGCAATAAGAAGGAAATTGTTTCTTCACTTCCAGAGATGATCCAAAACCACAAAGAAGGGTTGCAATGAAGGCTTTAGAGACTGTGGTTAGGCTGCGTCCAATGGTTGTTTCATGCTGTATTGATCCTGCCACTGCTCTTTTCAGCTGAGAAAATGGTAGATTTCCTATTTTTCAGCCTCATTTTGCCATGACCCTCTTGAGGAAAGCTGAGTAGGAGGCACAGAAGTGTGAGTGTCAATGGAGAGTATTCATTTGTGAGGGTGGCTGGGCAGCATCCAAATGAGCATAGTCAATATTTTATGAAAAAAAACATTACAGAAGATTCACTGCCTCTTCTTTCTATCCAGGCTGGTGCTCTCCTTTTGCCTTATCACAGCTCAGACATTAATACTTGTCTTGCTTCAAGCTTCATTCACTTTCTTCATATTCGTTTTGCTTCAAGCTTCATTTACATTCTTTCTAGCATCCTCAGCAGGCAGCTGGCCTGACTGCTTCCATCCTCTTTTTCAGCATCACTGCTGAGTCTCCCCAGGAGTTTCCAGGCCCTGTGTCTGATCCCGAATCCCTGTAATGTGAACGGGAGAGCTTTGTAGGCTGGATGTGTCATATGTCCATCACTGGATCTCACACATGCTTCAGTGGTAATCTCTCCATTCTAGAAATTGTGTATCTGAAGCCTAGGATACACTTCAGATTTGAGCTGTAGAGGAATAAGGTCTGTGGTTTCAAGACAGTGGAGTCAGGATGTGGGGAACACAATTCCTGTAAATAGCATATATGCACTCAAGAGAATTTCTACAGCTGAACAATGCACACATGGTATTTTATATATGGTTTGGTATGGGTGAAAAATGTCCTAAAGTTCAAGAAGAAGCACTGAAAGCATTAGCTACACAATTTCAGATTCCCATGGTGGCTGGCTGAAATACATTCTTAGCTTCTTGTTGGGTATCAATGCCAGCTACATGGGGGGCTGCTGAGACTCGGGTGCTGCTCTTGCACTTTTAATTACCATTGCCACCACAGAAAAGCTATTTGGCATATTGCTGCATAAGGGACTAAGGACTCCAAGAATGTTCACACATTTATTCTTCAAATCTAGCAACTTTCTTTATTTATTGTGTGAAAACTTAGGCATTTCTCCTATTTTTAGCTCTTTGCAATGCATCCTGGTGATCTATTCTGGCCTGGGTTTTCTTCCCTCAGTGACCCCCTCTGGTTTCTGAGTCATTGCCCTGCAACAATATCAAGATTTCAAATGAGCAAATGAACACAGTTTGCACCACCGTATTCTGGTTTCTCCATCTTTGGTTTGCACTGCCTGCTCATCCCTCATATCCTATGCATAAGGCAGATTTCTCAGCATCTTCGGCTTACTTCCTTTACGGATGATATTTCTCAGGTTGTCAGTTCCACATCATCTCCAAATCTGCACATCTTGTTCTACATTTCCTTCTGTAAGATAACTGCTACCTCCTATATATAGCAGAAACGGAACAGGCTCAACATATTGCCAATTGTCACTCTTATCCCACTGTCTCTCTACCCCTCTCTCCCATTTGCCATCTCTGGTTTCTGTTAGCAAACCAACTGAGCATTTCATCACCAGTGTTCATTTGTTAACCTTACAGATTACTCTCTCAGTGGGCACTGAAAGCTATCCACAAGTCCTTGTGAAGGATGCCCACACATTCACCCTGTTCCATTCTAATTTTCTTCACTTGGGCAAGATGAGCCAACATGGCCAGGTTTGAACTTCTTTCTTTCTGCCTGGGCTGAGAGTCTCTGTGTCTGTCCAAATGTTTGATATTTGCCCCTCACCAGCTTTGCTGAGTCTTAGAACAAACGCCAGAAAAAGGTTCTGTAGTTATCACTTCTTTTGAATTTTTTTTTGTATTTTAGAAGCCAAAGTGGAGATCTGTTCTCCAAGTGCAATAGGCTCAATCTTCAGCTGGCATCAGATCAATAGAGCTACACAGTTTTTAGCCCAGTATAAGTTTTCTGTGTCTTCAGCTTCTAGTACACCTATCACTGCATAATCTGAGATCTGTGAACAGTTCATGTCACTTTAACAGGTACCACTTGTTACTGAGCATACACATGCTCATTGCTGAGCTGAAATCCAACATGCATCAGATTTGGTTCTGTGAAGGTGGTTTAAGTTAACACATTTTTTATCTTACAGCCAGGAAGGGCTAAGAGCATGCACCCACACACTTATGAAGCCTCAGCATGTGAATGGCAATTTATTAAGTGGCAGGACCCAATCACTTTCAGTTAGTGCCTAAATTTTACAAGCATACTATTCTGTCTCTTCTATTTCCATTGGGAAATTTAAGGTCTGTACCAAAGTGCCCTCTTGGAGTTTTGTTTGACTCTGGCTGTGTTTCTTATCCTTCAGTCTTCATAGACTTTTACCACTACAGGCTTCTTGAAGCACACATAGCAGACAGCATGAATCTTCTGTTCTGCTTTGGTTTAAACATACTCTTCTCATACCACTTTCTTAGTAAAACCTTTTACCTTTGGGTACTGGAAGATACAAATGAACACCTCTCTCTGAAGTGTCAAAGTCTGTGCTTGACTATGATACCAAGGTGACAGGAACAGGACAGGTTTGTTTCCTTTTCTGTCTGCAAATGTCAGATTCCACAAGTGATTGTCTATAATGGAATTACAGAACACGTTCACTGTGTGTCGATAAACACATTTACTTAGATTACATGTTTTTTCTCATTGTAGGTGAGCGCTTACTTGCTCCCAGTAAGAGAGAACAGGATATCACAGGAACCCTCCTTCTCTGCACCTGCTCCCCAACCAAGTCTGGAGGAAACTGCTTGAGAAACATTTTGAATGAACACATTTTGGATGCCCACAGAATATATTGGAAACAGGATCTTCTTCATGACGGAAAGGCAAGTCAGACCATACCCTGTAGCAGAGTGAGGCAAAGGGACACTTTTTTTGGCCTCTCCAAGTCTGACCTTGCTGTAGACAAACTTGGTTTCAGGCCTCTCAGTGTGAGACCTGTCCACTCAGAGCAGAGCCTGAGCACCACCTCCAGATACACCAGAGGGACAAATGGTTGAACAAACACCAGCTCTGCTCAGATCTGCATTTCCAAAAAGCTTGTGCTGTGGACCATTTACTGTATACCCTGCTACAGGATTTCACCTTCCTTGTTCTGGGAGTAATGTTGACTCACCTGGTAATACTCTGGTCCATGTTCTGATAGTAATTTTACCTGAAACCTTTTTTCCTTGTTCTAGTCATCAGCCTCTATTAGATTTCAGAGGTTTGATGGGGTTTACTAGGAAATACAATTGTGTCACGAGACCATGCTACCTGATTTTCCCTAAAGAATTTTTGGGATCTTCCCCTACACATGTACACCTGTGATCTCAGTTATCTACATTTAAAGCAGCTTCTGGAGGCTCTGTATTCAGTCACAATCCTCTAGCTGTTTTCTTAATTGTTTGAATCAGTGTCCATATTTGTGAGGCCTGAAATATCTTTACCACTTTTGTTTCCAATTCTGAATATAATTTGGAAGTTATTTCCAAATGTTCATTTTATAAGCTGCTGTTATATATGCAGCTTAAAACATATCCTGGTTTATGCACTTCTGTTTATAACCTCTTTGGAAGCTGAAACTTCAATATATTTGCTGACCAAAATGCATTTCTTCCTGATGATAAAATACATATTGTTTTATGATGCTAGGACTACTGACATCTGTTGGGCTCTAAGCAACTTAGCAAGATCAAAGGAAGAATCAGATTCTTATTTGCACAAGTATAGCCAGGGCTATAACAGTTAATGCTAACAACATTAGCAGGGAGGATGTTAAATGTCATGGCTTAAAACAATCTAGCTTTCAGAGATTAGAATGATATCAAAAATGTGGGCCATGTAATCTGCCCACTGCACAGTTCATAGCTCTGATATCTGAATCACATCTTCTCAGCTTTTCTTGGGATCCATCTACCTCTCTGGAGATAACAGTACATGCAAAAACACAGAAGCAATGCGAGCAACTTCTGCACTTGTTGTATTTGGCCCTCTACTCTGCAGTACAATCCACTTAGCTGGATGTCCACTAAGTGGACAAATAATGGGCCAGAAAAAACTCCCAAGCATACTGAGGTAGGGTCTGTGCATGACTCTCTACTTCTGCCTGTGAGATTATTTTGCAAGGATGTCTGTGGATAATATGCCCTATGGTAGCAAAGAAAGTTTATTTCTGATTTGGGAGGAGCCCTTTGAACTGCCAATTGATAATGCAAAGGAAATGTTATAGCCAGTTAGTTAACTTCCTCCAACCTTCGTTTCAACACAGGGGAACATATCTGTGTTTGATCAGCCAAAAATTACACACCCTGAACTCAGATTCTGCTTTGATCTTCCTTTCATCATACACTTCCCAGGAAAAAGGAACTTGCTTGCATTTAGGGTTTGACTGTAGAACAAGGAAACAGACACAACGAACAGGAGGTGGACAACACGTATTGATTCTAATTAATAACCAGTTCAGTTCAGATAAATATATGTATACATATAAAAGTGTATATATGTATATACATACACATGTAGGTGTAAGTGGAAATAAACATAAATAATTTGAAAGACCGTGGACATGAAAAAAGGGATATTTTCTAATATTTTTGAAATCCAAGGTTCTACTCTGCCTTGGTTCATGGTCAGTGGTATATTTAGAGAATATTATTGCAGTGGGTTCTTTCGTTAGTTGTGTACCTCATCTTTCCATCATGAGGGTACAACTGAAAGAGATGTAAATTCACTTGTGGGAGATCAAACTTTATAATGTGAAGTAAAGCCCTCCCCTTCTCCATCCTAGATGAAGCCACTGTTAAATGTGGCTTCCCAGCCCGGAATTGTCAGTGAGCTCAGTAGTGGCTAACTGCATTTTTTTGCTGTTATAGTTCTTATTTTGTGGAACAATAGAAAGAAAAAAGAGTTTAGGGATACAGCAATGTTTTCCTGATTGGATGGTGAGGTAAATGAGAAGCCATGCTTCAGAGAACATCTACCATGTCTGGAACCCAAACCAAACACAACAGAGACAGAACCCCAGCGAAACCCTTGTCCTTTCCCAGCTGCAGCTTGCACAGCTGTGGACACGAGTGCAAAGCTCTGCTCAGCACCGTGGAGCAAGAACAGCAACAAAATAGATGTCAAAGTTACTTATGCTGCAAGTCAGTGAATTAGATAAAAACCTAGTTTTCCAAAGTAAGGCTTGATTTTTCAGAGGAGTGCACAGGTGAGTCCGTAACATCTCTCACTAGGATTCTAGGACACATAGCTCTGGATGAACTTGCTCTCCAGGCCTTCTAATATTTATTTCTCTTAGGAGAGGAGAAAGGTGTACTTCTTCATGCACTGAAGTTCAAACGAGTTGAGGGAGCCAACTGTGCCTCTTAGATAACTTCACCTCCCTACCTCAAGGCAACCTAACTTTACTTTCTTAAATGTCTGGCTAATATCTTACACCAGAAATGGGGTTGTGTTTGCTGATGTTTGGTAGTGGCCAAATGCACAGGACAGCAGAGGAACTGAAAGGTCGGTAGTATTGCCCTTGTGGAAATAAAACTCAAAGTACATTCAGAAGCATTGCTTAATGTACCTTTCAAACTTGGACACCGCTGCAGAATAAGTCAGGAAGAACTTACTAAAATCTAGCAGTGTTTAAGCCAAGTATACCCTGATCATCTTCTGATACAGGCACATAGGCATAAGATAGTCACACTCTGGTAGCACATCCTTTGGGGACCTTTAATACTTCCTGACAAAAATCATTTGGCTATGAGAAACGGAAACAAAAAAAATTAAGAAAACAAACATATGATACACTTCATTCTTCCTGGATTCTCTGAAAGCTACTATAACATTCATCATAAATTATCTTGCAAAGTCTTGAGATTTAGAAGCAGCAGTGATGGCCACATTCCACCACATCTCCTGCACCATCAAGTGGTTGGAATCACACACCACAGGTGTGTGTAGGTGCTAAGAGGGGAAGGAGACAGCTATGCCTTTATCTGTCCTCCTTCTGCCAATGCTGAACAGGAGAGCAAATGTGGCACTGTCTCAGCATTCATAAAAGAATGAAGAAAGTTCTTACTAATTACAGTGATTTACATTTAGCTTCTAGCCCTGGAAAAAGACAAAAACAATAGAAAAAGTCTTCTTAAGACATAGTCACTTCATTTGCAGAGAATAATGCAATGATGAGCAATAAGAGGCAGGATTTATAAAGAATAGACCTTGCCTGACAAAGATAATACTTTTTTTATGGAATTACCAAATTAATGGATGAGTGGAACAGAATGAATGTAATACTCTTGGATTTAAGCCGTTTTTTTTAAACAATTGGTCTGATCATCCTCTGCCTCAAAGCCAGGCAGCTACACTGGCGGAAAACTGGAGAGCATGAGAATGGAAGATTGCCTCCTGTGTTTCCCAAAAATATCCTTAAAAAGTTCGACTGAACCTGCTTGTGCAAAAAAATATCTCATTTGGTCTGAAGTCTGGCATGAAGGACTAAAACAAGGCTAATATACAAAGAGAAGAACACCATTTTATAGGAAGGACAGGTAAATATTTAAGGATCAGCCTTTGGTTTTGCCTTATTTAATACTTCCAGTAATCACAGAATTACAGAATACTCTGAGTTGGAATGAGCTAAAAAGAGGCGTAAACAACATAGTAATGAAATTCATACGTGATATACTAAATTGAGAAGAGACAAGAAAAACAAAGACATGGGACAGGGGGATTAGAGTAATTAGTAACACAGGCCAAAAGTAACAGAACAAGAATCACCTTGGGAAAATACCATAAAAGACAAGCATTAGAGAAAGGAAAATTAGCTTGGAAGATGATTTCTGTTAGAGGAAGGTTCTTTGATGACAGAAACATCATAAGGACTAAGAGGATAAAACCCAGCAAGTTACTTTCAAGTGCCTCAGAAATGTGGTAGTAGAAAAGGTCAATGTAGTTTGTGCGTGCGTATGCAAAGATGCAGCAGCACAGAGAAGCAAGAATCATTCTCTGCAAGACTGAGATGAAATGTGTGGGGAATATTGCTTCACTTCTAGTGAGATTTTCACAGACTACAGGGCAGTTTAAAGAACCACAGCACAAATAAGAGCACTGAGAAGAGCTGGTGCCCAAGGAGTGATTAAATTAGAAATGCATAGATTGGGCAGTGACTAAGTATGTGATATTAACATTGAAAAGGTGCAAGTAGCAAGCAAGAAAAGAATAGAAGTAGAGGCAGCAACAGGAACAAAAAGTCAGCTAGAACAGGTTTGCAAGAGAGACCCAGAGGACTTTTATCTCTGGACTGATTACATGATAGGTATAACTGACATAACAAACTTGCTACCAGCTACACAGCCTGGGCTTGGCTAGAGATCCATGCCAGACTCGATGTGCTGAGTCTTCTTATTTCCCTTACTCATTTGGTTGTACCTTGAGCTCAGTTCTCGGTGTCCTGGCTCTTGCTCTGATTGCCCTGGCCTTGTTCCCAATCAGGTCTCTCTTGGAGTTGAGCCAGATGTGGATATTCTTTGTTAGAGATACTGTCGTATAACATGGAGGTCAGACCTCAATCCCATCAGGACATATTTCCGCCGGACCTATTTTCCTCCTAGCAACATAGTACTTACAGTGATTTCTGCATTGGTATTATTTTGAGATCTCAAGAGATTTATCTGGATATTTCTCATGTAGACCTAATTGAGATTCTCTCCAAGCCTATTTCCGCCATGAAAGAAGATGCAGAATTTGCAGGTAAAATTGTGTTCCTAATGAAATAAGGAATGGGAGTCTGGTGAAAAGAAATGGGTGAAACCTCAGAATGATATTAAAATCTGTCAGAGAATGTGCTGGGGTAAAAGGGAAATTGTCCGTAAAAGGAAGCCTACGGAGTGTTTGGCACAAGTCAGTAAACATAAAGGATGACACACTAGGAAAGATGACCAAAGCATCTAGATGGAGCCAAGGTTAAAGCAGACACAGAGAATTTTCTAAAGGGTTAGGTACAACATTGGTACGTCATGTTAAGAAAGATGAAGAAAATGCTTTTTGTTCATCCTAAAATACCCAAACATTGTCTTATCTTACTCCCCTTCTCAAGACACAGCCTTTATGGTCACAGTACACATGAAGGGTCAGAGATTTCTGCTGCAAAAAAAACCCAAAGAAGCTTCTCTCAAACATTTTTTCACTGGAAATAGCTCCCTACATCCACAATCCTCCTTTTATAGAATGAATTTTAATAGGTATCTTTTTTCTTTTGTTCCTCCTGGCTGCTTCAGTTTTATTGGGGCTTTGCCTTTGTTTTCATTTTCTTGCTCTTTCCATTCTACTGCATTATGAATTCTCATTTTACTTGCTGAAAGTTAGAGCTACTGTACATATATTTAGAATACTTGGGGGTGTATGTGGATACAGATATTAATAGATACATAAGCATCACATAGCTCTCATTACTGTTCCAATATTATCAATTTTATTCACCATATGTCATGCTATACAGTTCTCACCTTCACTAACTTTATATGGCTGTTTGCACATGGTCCATTAAAAACACATACAAATATCTAGTATTTCAGTATTCAGGATACCTTTTGATTATGTTTCTCGGCTCAAATGTGATACAAAGAACCTGGTAATGAAAGAATATCAAACTAGTGTGACTGAAGTTTGCCCTGAAGAAGGAATTTTATGATAACTAAAGCAGCATCAGCATAAAGCTGTTTTATCACATTTAAACAATGGGCAAAGACATCAGCATAGACAATCAGAAAACAGGTTACATCCTGCTCATCAGAGGGAATTCATGTTCATTTTCATTCCACAGCATTTGTCCTTATTTGTACATCTTAAGGCCAAGAAAAAAAAAAACAGTCTACTGTCATCCAGTACTTTATAAATCATAGCATTTGAATATTTCGTTCTCTATGAATGTCTGATGTACCTAAAACTAGCACATCTTTTTGTATTTTAAAACTTCATTTTACATGAAGACACTGGACGGAACACAGCATACTGCCATAATAGGCAGGAACTGATGTTTTAAGAATTCAGCTCTGCAGGTAACAAGAAGTTAAAAAGCAGGAATAAATTCCCTTTTGATATAATTCAAAATCTCACAGCTAGATACTGTGTTTCATTTTGATCTCTATGCACTGCACTTTCAGCTCCATTTTCTAAGGCATTATAATCATTCAGCCATTAATATTTCTCATCCCTTTCTAAACCTCACACCAGATAAAATCAGCCCCTGGGGAGCATCTCCAGAAAAGGAGATATTGCGGCAGCACAGAGCAAAGAGGTTTCCCCGTAGCACCATGCATGGTCATAAAAGGAGGGAGGAACCAGCAGTTTTTAACCCACATCCTCCAGCAGCTGCAGATACATACCTTGCTCCGCAGGATACAATCACAGTCATGTATCACCCCCATTAGGATCCAGACTGCATATCTCTGATTGTCATGGAGACTGTTTCAAAGTCTTGCTGTGCTTCAGCAGCAGCAGCAGAGGACAATAGCACTTGGTCTTAAAAGGCTGAGAAGAAAGCAACGAAGCGCCGTGTAAAAGGGAAGGAGCTGCAGCTGAAAGGGATATGAGTGCAGCAAGACACACTTCCAACCACTGCAGAGGGCTAGAGGTGTAGGTTAGAGCAACCTTCCAGAGGTGTATAATTGTGCCTTCAAGATAAGTACAGGAAGAGCATTCTCAAGGATATCACATTTCTCCTCCTTCTTTCTCCCCCTCAAGCTAAGCTGCTGGGCTGTTTTAGATTAAATGTGTTAATTAGGAAACTATTTAGTTTACGAGGTCTTCTGCTTTTTCATTCCCGTGGGCTGTGTAAACATACCAAGTATTGGACTAAGCGATATACAGTGTCTCAGAACGAGAGACAGGCAGAGACACAGGTAAGTGCAAGGCATTAATAGAGTTGATAGTTTGCAAGACCTGAGGCAAAGAAGTGATTTTCAGGAGAGTGAGGAGACAGTTCTGTGTCAAATAGCAAATTAGCTAAGAATTGCAATTTATGACCATCCATAAGCTATTTTCAAGTCAGGCCAGTTCTCAGAAGAAATGGGAGTAAAAGGTACAACTGAGCAACATAAAATGCAAACAAACATAAAATGCAAAATGCAAATGCAAAACCAGCTGGGTTTAATCATATCTCAGAAAAGAGTCATCAGATCAAACTGTCACTGTAAGTGTACTTACTAAAATAGAAGTATAAACCTCTGAAAAAATGTTTGGTGACCTGCCTGTCAAGATCTATGTTCATATTACCAAAAAAATCACAGCACTTCTCCAAGGACTGAGAAAAAGCATTACGGATGATTCCGAAGTTTTGATCTGAATCAGTACTTTGAAAATGTGAAGGACACCATGACTCGCAAAATGGGAGTAAAAGGTTACACTGAAATCAGAGAAATAGTAGATCAAAAGATGCTTCCACAAGCTCCTTCCACAGCATTTAGATCAAACTTGATGTAAGAAGCAGACCTACTATAGAACAAACCAATACACTGGAAAATCAAGCTCAGAGTAAAAATGAAATATTTTCCTTTGGAAAATGAAAAAGGTGAGTTTGATTAGCACATATGCAATCTCATGGTAATAAGCAAAGCAGGCTTCAAATCTCCTGGGAATATCCTAGGCAAAATTCTGCACCATGAAAACTTCACTGCTTGTTCTTACACCGGTACAAGTCTTTGGGGGGAGAAAATTCCTGTAGCAGATCCTTTCTCGAGGAAGATGTGGAGGAACAGGAGCATGAGATAAAACAATTGCTAATGTCTGCCAAAAAAAAAACCTGCAGAAATTATGAGAGTGACAACAGAGTGACATTTCTAAGAAAAGTGTTAAGATAAGACACCCTGCACAAACCCAACAGCTTTCTGGTGCTGTCTGTGACCTGGAACAGCAGTGGACTGTGGGAAAAGCAAAAGGAAAAAAAAATTGGAGAAAATTAGTTTAGGTGCTCCTTAGGAGTCTAGGAGCCACATGGGCTTAGGAGCTGTGTGGGCCTCTCAGCTGGGGATGCCCGAAGAGCCTGCAGAGCAACCTCTTTGCTCCCAGTGGCCATCAGAACCAGCAGGACACCACCCACACCAGCACAAGCTTGAGGTGATGACACTGTGCTGTGCCTGTGCTTATGTGGAATGCTTAATTCAGCTGAGAGAGAATTCCACCTAATGAACAGGCAGCTCATGATTAAGGCCCACTGCCTTGTGCAGGACCTCCAGCTGGTATCTGCAGACTTCTGCTGGCTGCAGGACTGCTGTGTTTTATTTGCACACAGAGGAAGGGTGGGAAAAAGTGGGTAAGAAGCAGTTCTGGGATGCTGAATTTTGCACTGTGCATTTTCCTTTCTCTGTGCTAGGCCAAGCAGCTGAAAGTAGGTTGTCATGTTTGAAAATTCAAAAACTCACTTATTTACCACTCTGCTGTGCAGGTTTCCATCCCTGGGAGCAGTACCTGAGAAGACACTGCAGATCACAGACTATGGTGGGGCAGAAGAAAACACTGTGTGAGAGGGTCAGATTTTCCATGTGAGATATTTCATTTAATTCTGAGACAGATTTCATTTTGTGGGCCTCTTTCTAAGAGATCATTTTATACATATAACAGAACCCCAAATCCTCTAGTTTCTCTCATGTATGAGGAGCCCTGTAAAATAAATATCAGTTACACAGTAAATTGCCTTTACTACACTGTGCACAACTTTTTAAAATCCACTCAATTACCTGGCTTCATGTAGAGAAAATAAGCAGTAGTATAATTTCCTCTGTCTCTCATGGACAGAATTATACTGCCATTGACATGTCAGACACCTGTGGGGTGACTGGTGCCCAGGAGTGCTGTGAAGCTTTCAATGCCTGTGTGTTCCCAAGCTTTTTGATCCAAACACAGAGCTGCAGCCATTTTGTTCAGAAGTAACACACCTCCCACATGGGAGGCCTGGTTACAGCTTTCATTAACATGTAATAAATACTGTTTCAAGAAAAAAATATTGATTTTATTCTCTCTATTCATAAAGCATAACTGCTCAGACAGAAGGCGATTGTGTTAATAAACGTTTTGACACCTCTTCTGTGAGGAAAGGGTAAGAGAATTGGGATTGTTCAGCCTGGAGAGGAGAATGCTTTGGGGTGGCTTGATTTGGCCTTCCAGCACCTGAAGAGAGCCTACTAGAAAGATGGAGAGAGACTATTTCCAAAGGCATGTAGTGACAGGACAAGGAGGGTAGGTTTAGATTAGGTATTAGGAAGAAATTCTTTACTGTGAGGGTGGTGAGGCACGGGAATAGGTTGTCCAGAGAAGCTGTGAATGCCCCATCCCTGGAAGTGTTCAAGGTCAGGGCGGATGGAGCTCTGAGCAACATCACCTAGTGGAAGGTGTTGCTGTCCATGGCAGCGGGGTTGGAACTAGGTGACCTTTAAGGTCCCTTACAATGCAAGCTGTGCTATGATTCTGTGAAATAAAAGCTCTGAAGGACGGCACAAGAAGGCTACTAGAGACCAAACAAATCCATGTGAAGCAGATGTCAGCAGCAAAATACTGAAAAAGACAATATAAGCTGATCAAAATTAGATTTGCAGATGAGCAGTGTGATAACGTGATCAGATGTACAAAATACTGAGGAATTTATGGGTTTTGCCTTGAATTTTTCTGAGAAAATCAGTCAGCAAGAAAATCAGTTTTCTTATGCATTAAAACCTATACTTTTGCAGCCACCACAAAGCTCAAGCTTCACTTAACTCTGAGATTTCCTCAGACAAGGACAATATATGTCACTCAGTCAAATTTCTAAGAAAAAAATCTTAGCTTTATCTCCAAAGTGAGCAGTTTTGAGCAAGTCCTCCCCAGGAGTTTACACATACTGGAGGTCCCTCTGCAGCAAGGGCTGCCTGCTCCTGGAGTTCTGGTGTGCTTCCAGTGGCAAACACACACATTCCAGGAGAGAGAGCTGACTGAATCCAGTGACAGGGATGCAGAAGGAGGTGCATTAATCCTCAGTCTAGAGAGATTCACAGACCATTGTTCCCAAAAATGGAAAAGCTCCTAGAAGATTTCAGCACTGAAGGCAATGATAAGTACATTCCTACCTCCAGCACGGTTTGGAAAGGGACTGATTCTCTGCTGTATTGCCTTGGGGTAATACAACAAGAGCAAATAAACGTGAAGAATTCTGGTTTTCCTTTTCAGCATGCACTACACACTCTGGCTGCTCAGGACTCATCTGGAGTGGTGGAAGGTCTACTGACTGACTCAGGAAGGACAGGAATCTGTTTTGTCTCCATAAAATATCCATGGCAGGTAAATATCACTGTCCATGTGCAGCAGATATGCAAGGTGGAGGCTGGCATAGTCCCATTGTAGTGAGCAAGGCTAGAGAAGGAAAGCAGAAACCCTCTCAAGATTGGCCAGGCTGGGGACTGGTGCCTGGTGCTGGGGACTGATGCTCCCTCCCACTACAGCCGGGCTGTCTCTAGCCCTTTCCCTTACCTGGCCACAGCCATGGGGGTTGCACATTTCCACCTTGGCTCTGACATTGATTTATGGCTGCTTGGTTTCGGTAAGCAGGTCTGGCAGAAGCAGACGTTCCTCTCTCTAGTTTGCACAGCAACTTCTTGAAAGCAAAACTGAAAACTGCTTTGCAAATTAATTTTTTAAAGCCACAATAGCAGCTTTTTTTTTTTTTTTACATTCTTGGCACATTTCACCCCTCTAACCCTGACGATATTTTAAAAACCCAGAGCTTTTGTGATTTCACTGCACACACTAACTCTTAGCTTCTTCCCCCAAATACATAGATTTATGATGAAACACAGCAACTGTTAAAATGTTATGCGCAATTAGCAATACTGGAAGCTTGTTTTCCACCATATTTCAAATCAGCTGAGATACAGGACAGGGCCGATTTCTAGGTTGTTAATAGCCTAGCTGCAGCACAAGGGGAAAAAATGTTATGATTGCTTCAGGTAGACTTTTTATAATTTGGTTTTGCAGTGTTGATCATCAGTGAAAATAAGACATATGCTCTATGGTCTCTGTAACCTAATGCCATTAAATAAACCAGTGGAGCATGTTTTCATTATAAACTACCTTCAGCTCTGGTCAGTTCTAGCTCAAGAATCACACAGAAAGTGAACAGAATGACAGAAAGGCAACAAAAGGATTAGAGTTAAAGAAAGGTTTTAGGACTTCTTAATTTCTCTTGAGGAGAGATTAGTAGTATCAGGACCTTCTGGGGAGTGCTTCTGCTACAGGCAACACAAGGACATGGGCACTGCTGGGAGGCGGCCCGCAGGCCACTTAGGATTTATTGCATAGGTCAAACCAAACTGTAAACACCAGGAGACTAATAGGGAGATACCTTAGGTCTGTGCAGCACTGGTGTCTTGGTTTTGATTGGGTTAATTCCTCAGTACGTGGGCTGCTGTTTTGAACCAAAGTTTTCCTTAGGGTGGAAACCTGAAGAAGAAGGTTTGAACACAGGGAAAAGGCATGTGTCCCAAAGCAAAAGAGGTGGTCACAAGGTGTGAGCAGAGCACAGACACAGAGGCTGCAGCCTCCCTGGATACTCGTTCTATATAATCAGTCAAAGGACTGTGTCATGTTCCAGAGCTGGAGCACTGCTGACAGCCAGTGGGATCCTCCTCCCCATCACAGAGCTGACAGACATCCCCATCACACCTCCCAGGGGACAAAGCAAGCTGAGCCATGGCCTGGGCTAGGGAGGTCTAGTGTACACACCTTGATGGGAGGCTAAACAGTTTAAAGCAAGGAAACAAATTCCCTTGGTACAGTAGACATCCACCCAAAGCAAGAAGCACTTTTTGGTAATAAATACTTTTATGATGTTTCAATTGGTGCTGAAACCAGAAGGAACTGGCATTGTGTGAGGGTGCTTAGATATGTGCAATGACTAGCAGAGGTTTATGGGGCCCAAGGCAAAATCCCCGGAGTCTCTGTCATCTCCAGCACTTGAAGGTAGCCACTGGGGCACCACGCTGCCACAAGGCCATGCTGTTTAGGAGCATCTTTTGCATTTTCTCATTTGCATTTAATCGCACTACAAAGAGGATTGATAGAGATGTGAAACATCTGTACAGTTCCCCAGCCCAAATGCATCACCACTTCACTGAGCAGCAAGGCTGGCCAGTGCCCAGGGAAGGGGCCAAATCCAGACAAATCCTGATGCAAAGCTCTGAAGAAACACCCAAACCTTGTACTTGAAAACATTCAGATTTAAAGTTCAATCTTATTTCTAAGATTTTTCTTCCCATTCCCTCTCTGGAAAAGCTCCCAGTCCATTGACAACTGTCACTTAATTTACTTCAGTAATTGCACTGATGTTCGTTTCCAGCATTTGCATCTTTTTGTGGCCATTGTTTGCTGCTAGCTTCACAGATGATTTTCTTTCCTCCCATTCATCTTTTCCCCTAGTTCCAGTTCATAGTCACAGTCTGGCAGGATTTGTCTTTTCCAGACTCTGCCTTCACTCCCGTCTTGTTCGTTATTATTTCACACCATCACAAATCCTGCATTTGCATCTTGCAGGCAATGAGATTGTTATGGATAACTGGCTTTGCTGCTCCACAGGCAGAACTTCATTTAACTGCTCTTTTCTCTTTCTCTTCTGCCATGCAGATGATGTGGTTTTTAAGACTGTCCGTCTAGTCTTCATGACTGTGAATAAGAAAACTCTTGTTTGAGTTTAGGATTACCATGGTGACAGTTTTATTACCTACCCATTTGGATTCAGGTTATCCTTCTGGCAATTTTTGGCATATGTTAGTCAGTCTATGCTGATGGTAATTGCCGTTTTGTTGGGATATGTTTGGAAGTACAGCGTCCATGGGAAAATAGGGAAAATAATGTCTTTTTGTAGCAGCAAAAAATGCAGACTGGGATCTAGCTTTTAACAAATATATTGCAGGGTGATCAAGCCACGGAGGCAGAAATTCTGAGCTGAGTTGCTGGCTGTGACACAAATTGTATGGACAAGATTTTTCTCTATTTATATCTTAAATATTCCACTTCAAGTAGAGATGGTGCTGGCAGGATTATGATCTAGACTGTTAGTATTATCAGGCAGAAAACACCAGCATTATCACGCTTCATATCACCTGATTTTTTCTTTACTGGGCCTTTCTTATATTCCAGGAGCAAGCCAAATGTTTTAACATCCTCCTATTCAGTCAGTTGGGTTCATTTTACAAGAGGATCAGTTGATACACTCTACAACTTCACACCAAAGATATGTGGAAGCTCTAGCCACATGATACCCAGTCTGAGGCCAAAAATAAGTTATCAGCTCTTTTATGCAGCACTTCTGTGGGTGCATGGAAATGCCCAGATGATCCTCTGCTGTCTTATCCCTTATCTCATCTGTACCTGTGCCATTCCCTCTTGGTCTTGTGACATGACCTCCCAGAAGCTCTGCTGTCGTGTTGGTGTACATATGACAACTCTTGGTCGTAAAGCAAGTGTGAAGGATGCAAGGCCTTTAATCCGAGCCCCTCTACCACAGCAGGCCCAGGAGTGTCAGCATCCCTGTTTGTCTGTGTGGGATCTTACTGCATCAAGTAGAATGCTGAGCACCACCTCTTTAGGTTCTCATTGTCAATGTTTTCTTGGTCAGGCCATTAAAGCCTGAGGTCTGTGCTCAGATCTGTCTGGACATGAAAGCAATGGTCCAAGGAATGAGAGTATCACACTGTCCATCAGATTTAATGGTCCCATGGAGATGACTTATATTTGCATCTCCTCACATTATCTGAAACTGGCCTCAGGTGTCTATTTCCCTCTGGCTTGTGCACCTTCCTACCCACTGCTGATAAATCAGCAAGTTTCCCCTCCTTATGCTGTGCCAGATGCAGTCACAGTTTACAAGCCTGCACTTACTCCAGAACAAAAAGACACTGTGGAATATTCTGAATTAGACAAGAATATGCCTTTCCCTGGATGGTGTGAATCACCCTGAAGATATTTATCTTTGCCAGTTGCCTTTGTGCATTTTGCCCTTTGACTTAGGATGGTGGGGAAAAAAAATCCTCTGGGGTGAAATGAAAATAAATTTAAATAGTTCACAGATTTTTCTTTAACAGAATCTTAACAAGATCTTGCTTTACAAAATTTCTAAAGAGTCTTTCCATTATTTGATAATTGCAATTATAGTATGGGGATTGATTAGTTGTAGAAAAATAATTATACACCCAATTAAAGCAAATTGAAATAGACTCAAAATGTTGGCACCCATTCCTGCTGTCTCAAACAGGAATAATTAATTTGACCAGGATGGTTATATTGCAAAAATGCTTGGCTTCAGATAAAAAAAATGTGTAATTCATTTTTTGGCATTGCAACAATGACTTTTCATGAAAGACTTATTTGTGGGGCAGTGCTGAGTGGGCAAAAGGCAACATATGAGATTTGATTGCAAAAATCAATAGTTAAAAATAAAACAGAAATTGATAAATCCTCAGAAAGATCATTTGGCCCATTTGCATAGCTCAAAGAGGAGTTACTGCTGCTTAAATCTAGCAGGGAAGGCTGGACCTCAGGACGAAGCAGACTTCTCTTCAGATCCCTACAATAGGAAATCTTTATTAAAGGCATTGGCCCCCTCCCACAGCAGTAGTTTTATGCGGGCGTGGCTCAGGGCTGGCACAAGAGATGTTCAGTGCATTATAATTTGAACAGGAAACGTGTGGTGTGATCAAAGTAAAGTGTGTGGGAATTAAACAGAAAGATGCCAAAGAAATGTCAGTCAGACCACACACGCCTCAATTCCAGCTGCAAACATATCCAGACTGCAGGAGCCCAGTGTCTTAAATAGTAGCCCCTCTGACTCTGTCAAGAACCTCCTATCAGTTATGTGCCAGATCAAAGGACAAGAAAAGCACAAAGGAAAGATCCTTAACCCTCTTCCTTCTGGTTCTTGCCTTCAGCCATTATAAAGTACGATTCCATCTCATTGAAATTCCCTATTACAGATCACACTGGTGCTGGGGGACAGAGCACCCTGGAGACAGCTTACCCAACCTGTTGGCACCCAGAAGCCATGCAGTGACAGGTGTCTCTGAGCTACGTAGGTTAAGTGACAAATACCCATTTTAGAGCTGGTATCTTTCAAAAGAAATCAGCATAAACCCCACCACTGCAGTGCAATCCAAAACAAGTTACACTCTGACTGCAAGGCAGAAACAGCTCAAAATAAAGCAACAAAGTAATATGCAGAGCTTGCCTGATGCAAGCATCAGCAGTGGGCTTCACATGGAGAGCCTAAACCCCTTCTCTCCTGCACAGAACCATGTGGCAGCAGCAGCAGCTTTTTCCCCTTCCACCTTGCCATCTGCCACCAAACACCACTATTTGCTCACACTCTTATCTTAATAAAGCAATGAAGAATAAGGTCCCTGCTGCTACTTTTCTTTCACACCTCCAACCCTCCCCCCAAATAAATATCTACAAACTTGTACCAAGGCTCCCTTTTTGTTAAACACCTTGGCAGAACTCGATACACTCTCCTAGGAATATCTCTCTGTCTTACATCCTTCTCGTTCCATTATCAGATATAGAATCATGTAACAGTTCTGCTACATGTTTCATTCTACTAAATTTTAAAGGACTTTGAGAGTAATGGGTAATTTGGCCCCAGTGACCTAGCTGAACTACAGACGCATGAAGAACAGCAGCAACCTCCAAAGCACCAACAAAACAAGTGTATAATCTACACTTTCTACTAAAACCAAATGTTGTTTCAGCTCTGGTTTATCAGCAATTAAAATAAATGATTAGAGAAATCAAAGAAGTATTCAAACCTCCAATGTGTTGGCAGACTTTGATTGAATTATTTTATTAGTTCATCACAAGCACAGCAAATAACACCTGCAAATTAGAACTACTCCAGATTGCTAGGTGCCAGCAGAAAAAAATTTGCAGAGATACATTAACTTATTAAAGTATGCTATTAAATGTCAAGGAGAATATCATAAAAATGTTTAATTTATGGAATAACTGTATTTGCTGAAGGGCATCAACATGATAACATTAATGTTTTACAGAAAATTCATCCTGCAATATAGTAGCTTTACCTCTAAAGCCTATTATAGCTCTATTCCCTAGGGCAGAGGCTGGAGAACTGCCATTTAATTGCCAGTGTTATAAATTAAAGGAGTGCTTGAGTCAGATGTCATCCAGAGCTTACAGATCGAGCAGAGTTGGTAGGAGATGCTGACAAGAAGGTTCCCAATGGCTCTCCCAGCACTCCAAACATAATTAATTCTGCTGATCTTTTATGTGCATCTGCATTTGCATTGTATTTAAATTAAATACAGCTGTGTGCACTGAGCTGGGCAAAGCCTGGATAGCTAGGAAACTAAAAGCATGAAGGAAAAAACAGTGATTCTGTTTTCTTGGCTATTGTTTAGCACATTACAGAGGGAAATGTAAGTCTAACAGCCTACAGAGTGCTACAATTCCCCCAGGTGTTGAGAATTATGTTACAACCCAAAGCAGGGAATCATTTCTAGGAAATACATGAAGACAGGATTGCCCAGCACATGGAAGTCAAAATCCTAACTGGCAGAAGTAAAACAGATCAAATTCCCTACTAATGACAGAAATCATCCTGGAATGGCAGCTCTGTGTCTTTTATCTACAGACAGGGAATAGTGACAAGCTGAAGGCATTGGTCAGAGCCCATCAAATTCACCCACAGGAACCAGTTTATTCATATTCAGCTGCCTGCTCCTATGATTTAAGCTGTTTGTTTGCTTTTTTCACCAACATGTTCTATCAAAAAAATAAAGGGGAAAAAAAAGCAAAGTATAGTCACTGCAGCCCCAATTTTGTATTTACAGGTTACAATCAGAGAGGCAGTGTTAATAAACACAGCATTCCCGCTGCAGATGGCACATCACCTTTCCCTTTTTATTTATAATCTTGTCATAACATGAGCTTTTCCCCTTCTTTTTTCCTAAAAGAAATAGGGTTTTAATCTAACAAAGTACTCAAAGGTTAGGGATGGAAATCAAGGTTTGTCAGTGGTGAGGGTTGGTCCTTGAATGAGGTATGTGATTACAAGGCCATTTGTTTCATGATGGAATCAGATGATATAACACATCTAAGCCTGAAACCAAGGTCATCTACCATTCAGTTACTTCCATTTGTTTGCTGTGTGTGTCGGGTGCTGGTGGCCCAGTTCACCAGAGGAGCTATGTTCCAGCAAGGCTGAAGGTTCCCTCAGAGCAGGTTATTTTATGATGAGAGTGCATCACCACTGAGAGCAATTTGCCATTTCTTTCCCAATTTGATAATTACAATTTTATTTCCAAGAGTCAAATACAAGATTTAAGTGCTTTCTTGTATTCAAGTTCACCTAGGCCACCTGCAGAAAACAGCCATAAATCAATATTTTTTGAAAAATCTGAATCATTCTGATGAGCGGTGACAAATTCTATGGAAACATTTGAAATTCATTATGGCTGGGGGGAAAGCTGCCTCCACTTTCTACTGGGTTTGTGGGAAGTGGATGCAAAATAAAAACCGAATGTGCACAGATTAACAGGGACACAAACATGAAAACTATAATATATTTTAATTAATCTGCATGAAAAAAAAACCCAAACAAACCTTCAGTAATTAACTAAACTCCCATAAGTGCTAAGACCTATTTCCACAGAAGGTCTTTGTCACTGCCACATTCCTGTTTGCCACACCTAAGTATGAGGCAGCTGCAGTCAGGAGTGGCAAATACAGCCCTGAGCTCTCAAGCACCAACGGAGGAGGTGGAGGAGACTCCAAGGGACTACCATGAGCCAGCACCTGACATTCTGGATGGAAAAAGCCGCCAAAGGGGAACATTGCAGAGCCCAAGTTATCGTATTTCTCTTCAGAGATGAGACTCCATCCTTGCACCCTGAGGGATGTTCGGGAGATCAGGTATCACAACCTACAGACCCAAACTAAACCGAGGCAATGACATTCCTTATGGGAAAACAGCCCAGCAACTGGGCCACTGGAGACCAGAGACCATGTCCTCTTTGGTCTGAAATATTCAGACCCTCAGATTCCCTCACAGGGACAGCTCCAGACACTGTTCTGGGATAGCCCATATGGGGTACAATGGTGTAAAAATCAACCACAGTGCCTGGGAGCTCTTTTTCCACGTGTGATACATCTCTGGTCACATGGGAAATAATGCAGGTTTGCAAAAATAAAAATCAAGGACTTTCTACACAGCCAAGATTAAAAATTAGGGCAAACAATGCTGATACTTGCACTTTCTGATGGTCAGGGTAAGCTAGCACATGGCTAACTCCTCATTTCACCAATCCTAGGACAAAAAAAAGCCAAAACATCTCCCAGTGTTTTCATAATCTTGTAAAGCTTGCCAGGGGAGGATTTGATTTTCTGTAGCAGAACATCCTAAGTGACCTTCAGTTCACTAATGGCAGGTCATTCTTGGCTCTGATTGCTTCTTCAAAGAGTGCAATGGCATAATTAGTACAAAAATTTACTGAGAAATATGAGCTATTTCCAAATGTAGTGAACTAAATAACTCAATAATTGAAAACAAGATGCAAGCAAATGTATTAATAGACAAAAGGTAAAAGCTATAGTTTCATTCATTAATTCAGAAACAGCAGTTATATTTCATTCAGAAATTAAACTAATCCAGAGAAACTAGGAAAAGATGAGGGAACCCTGTCCTCCTTCATGAAAGTCTGGAAAATCTTGCAGTATCCCAAAATACGCAAAGATTCTAAAAGCCTCATTTTTTCCATAACAACTACAGGATATGAATTGTGGGAAATCAATGGTGCAGACAGTTAGAAAACTGAAGTTTTTGCACAGTGGCAAAGACAAAGAATCCTGAATCTCCTAAAGGGAAAGGGCAATGATTGCTGAAATATTACAAATACTAGTGGAGAAATGCAGATTGTATTAGAAATCACTATGAAAAGATCCACATTTCTGGTTACATCAATCAAAGACATAATCTAAGCACTAGGAAACCAGAAGATGCTGAGGAAGCAAAGTTGCCAGAAGGATGTAACAGATGCTGAGTGGAGCAGCACCAGCGTGCAGAGTTACCAATGAGACAAGGAGATTTCGAGAAGTTTAGCCAAGATAGCAGTGGTGCTCAGTTGTGGGTAAATGGAATTTGACTAGCAAGTGCTGATCAAAGTTTTGCTGGCTGCTTTGTTGCAGGAGCTGGCAAGGATCACTCAAACAAGCTCTGAGCTTCTGAATTCCCAAGACACACGGTAGGATGCACACCCTACTGTCCCCCAGACACCCAAAGCATGCTTCAGTAGTCTAGTCACAGCATTTCCCATCACTGTAGGCACTGGTTGGAAGGCACCTTAAAGATCATCTATTTACAGCTTCCCTGCCATGTACAGGGGACACCTTCCGCTAGACCAGGTGGCTCAAACCTCCCTCCATTCTGGCCTTGAACACTTCCAGGGATGGGCATCCATGACATCTGCTGAGCCCATGCAGATGTTTCGAGCAAACTGAGGGAAATTACTCTGAATGCCTGCAAACCAATGTGCACTTTTTGTAGGCTGTGAAGCAGCCTTGATAGCCCTGATACATTCACCCATGGTAGGAGAGGGGCTAACATGCTCTAAAGCTTGCCATCTGCATCTCAGCTTCATCAGCGCCTCCGAGGCCAAGAGGGAGTAGGAGGGAATCTGGAGGGGGCAGATGGGCCCTGCTCTGCTGCCTCTGGCTCAGAGTCAGGGCAGCTGGCACATGAATGCAAAACAGCTGCTGTAGGATGTATGTATATGGATGTCTGCAAATGTGCACACAAATGGGATTTTGCTTATAGGATGAAAGCTGTTGTGTTCCCCTTTATGACAAAAGGTTCTTCTGCACACAAGACTATTACTCTTCATTTGTTATTCACCATTTACCCACTTAAAAACTTTCAGTTCTCTAGTCAGGCAACAGAAACACTGTGGCATAACAGCTCAGTTACACCATATGAATAATGAATTGTTGAGGTTTACCAGACATCAGCAGGTTCCTCCAGACTACCAACCACTTATAAATACCAACCACATTTGCAGAAATCCCTGCTGATTCAAAACTATTTTCAAATAGGAGCTGGCACATTCGTCAGATTTTATATTCCCCGTAAATAATTTATTCAGCTTCAGCATCTGGCAAACAACAGAAGACAGTACTAAAAAGTCAGCAAAAGTAAAAAGAACTGTAAAAAACTCATCCTTTTTTTTTTTTTTTTACTGGATATAAGATGAAGCAACCAAAGAGACATTTGGTAGCCAAAAGATATTGTTACTTGCTGAAAGGTATTTGATTAACCAGCAACAATGATTTGCAATTCTATAGCATTTCTCACAAAATAACCATGACAGAGAATTTCAATGAGCTTCATCTCTGGGCTGGCCAGCAAACAAAAATGATGAACAGCACAGTGATGTTTTATCAGTCAAAGGAAGGGATGCAGCTGGCAGAAACAGGTTTAATTTCTGATTGAGAGAAATGACGGAGCTGGAACCTGAATTGACATTTTTACAGTGTTAGCTAGATAAGGTAACTGTAGTCTATCCTCTATCTGTGCCCACTTTCTCTCTCACCCATAAAAATGCAAAAGTACAAACTTGAAAGTAACAGTTGCTAACTTTTGCAGTAAAAGCATCCCAGGCAAATCACCAAGGAATGGTTTTTGCTGCTGTTCTTATTAGACAGCCATGAACATGTTCAGAATTTTCCTTGGTACTGAAATAAACCAGAGTGGAAGAGGCTTTGAGGTCATCCAGCTCATCATGATGCACAAAGCAGGATTGGCTCTGTCTCTGCCAGCCTGGCATACGCTTATCTGTTCCTGAAAGCCTCCAGTGATGAAGAAGCCCAGGCCACCCCAGCAGCCTTCTCCAGAGTGCAGCCAGCCACACGGGTAGCAAACGTAGTCTAACTTTCAGTTAAATGTCCCTTGTTGGAATTTCAGGTAATTACTTCATCTTTGTAATGGATACAGATTGCATTCAATGGCCTTCAGTGCAGTTCTGATTTACATATTTGAAGATTATTTGGTCTCACTTCAGTAACTCCTCTAATTCCTTATGTCCAACACAGTTCTTCCAGCCTTCCCTCAGAATTCATGGGTTTAGATTTCAGGCATTTTATTACTCTCCCATGACTTCTTTGCAGCTGCTCTGCTCTGAACTTGTAGAATGGTACTTGAAATAGGGCACAGTGCTGCATCAGACATCTCAATGGAGCTTAGCAAAGTTTTTCTTCATATGCCCTATGGCATTCTGTTCGCATGTCATTGTTTGCTGTGGGCTATTTTCTTGTAGTTTCAACAACAATATAATATTTTTCCACTCATTTAATTTTAAATTAATATTGATTGATTGATTGCAGGAATGCAGCTTATCAGCTTTCTTCACAACTTGCTTTTGCACAGGATCCTTCTAATCTGTTTTTAGATAGAAATCCATATGTATACACCTAAGAATATATAGCCCAGCCTCCCTCTCTCAATGCACAGAGATGTTATAGAACTTTCTTATCAGATATATCTCAACTGACATCATTAAAGGAATTCTTAAAGCACAGGCAATCAGAAGAACTGAAATATTCAGGTTATTGAGTTGCAGAAATCTGCATGCATAAACCTCATGTACAAGAGCTACTGAAACACTGTCACTGAAAGAACTGGAAGTCTGCTTAAAGAATGGAAGGTTCAGACTGGCCTCCAACTGACAGCACAATACACTAGTGAGTAAAAAATGGAACAAAAAAATTACAGATAATATGATGGGGCAATCATGTAAGCTGGTGAAAGAGCAAGAACCATCCTGCATTTATTATCCTCTCAGACCAGTTCAAAAATAGCAGGAATGGCTATTTGAAAATAACCAGTAATTATTTTAAGTGAAAAAGTATGCATAGCCAATGTCCATTCCCTAAAATGCCAATTTTCAGACAAGGTAAAACAAAAAGTGAATGTGCAGTGCATTTTCCAGGGTGGTAAAATTTTAGCTCAGTCAGCTTATTATAGAGAAAAAAAAAAGCATTAGGCAATGTTCTCACACTTCCAGGTCTGTTCTGTAATAAATATCTTCCTAGAGAAGTGTATTAGCAAATTCTGTCGTGTAATCCCAGCAAACAGTCCTGATGTGAATTTTTTGCAGGGGTGCCATTACAGTCCTGGGAGTAGCTGCTGATGCCCTGAAGTGCTGTTTGCTGTGGCAGTGCCAGGGCGCTGCAGGAACAACTTCCATCTCATTGTTGGGGGTGTCGTGAGTGATGCAGAGTAATGAGACATGACACTGAATAAACTGATGGAATGAGATACAACAGGAAGCATGGGACTGAGCCCTACAGACGAGACCTTTGTGTTGGTTAATCTGGACCTTTAATCTAATTAGATTTACGTGCAATGACAGCAGGGCATGAGGGCACAGTCAATCTCTGAGCTGCTTTCTGGGAGACACCGCTCTCCCAAGATGAAATAAAGTAATGTAAAAAGGTCTTTTATGTAGGGCATGCTGCAAGGCTTTTTATTACACTTTTTATTACTATTATATATACTGTTCCTAATAAGTACAGGGCCTCACCCTGGGAAGCAGCAGAGGACAACCCTCAGCCTAGAAGCAAGAATATCACCTTGGTTTGCCAGAGACACAGAAATAAAGATTTGATCCAATCATTATAGTGCCTAAAATAGACACTGGCATCTGGGCTCAAAGGAGTGACGAGCAGGTGCATCTGTGCATCAGCCAGCGCAGCCAGGCCCTGGCTCTGCCTCGGGACAGTGGGGACAGTTGCTGCCCATGCTCGGACCACAGGTTACCAGCAGCCACTAAAGGCAGCCCTTGCTCCTTAGAAGGCTGAAGCACTCCACTCTGGTATAGTACTTCAAGCCCACACCAGGCACTGAAAGGTCTCACACAGGGTCACACATTACCTACTACACCTGAGTACCAGGCCAGGGACTGAAAATCTGACAACTATTCTTTATTTCCACTCCTTTTCCTCACACAAGAATAAGGTTGCTAACTGCTGCTGTGAATCGTGTTTTAAGGATTAATGTAAATTCTTGCGGTTTTGTGCAGAGCAAACAGACATCTCCACTGCACCGGTGGGAACTTGGAACAGCGTTGAGGCTGTCCCCACCTGGTACCTTCTGCAGCTGAACTTCAGCATATGGAGACTAAGCAGACATCGTACCATGCCTGCAAAGTGATGAGTAAAAGGAGATGCAAACAAACAATACCAGTTTATCAGCATATCTTGACTGAAGCAATGTCAGAAACATCCTACTTCACTGATTCGGAAATCAAAGTCAAAAACCATGCAATGACATTCTAACAGAGTAGAAAAAGAGCTTCTCCTCTGCTGATGCTGCTTTGTGGTCCAGGTTGAAGCCAGACCTAATGCCCTACAATGGAACATTGCCAGTGTGCTCACCCATATTCCTCTGAAGAGTGGGTTTGCCTTCTTGCTGAGATGACCTTGGCCAACTGGAGGAGTGGAAGAGAACTGGACTTGTGAAGGCAGTGCAGAAAAAAGAGGATAAAACCCAACACCATTCAGTTAAAGAGATCCTGGGATTATGAGATGGGGAAAAAATCAAGAAGAGGTCTTTGCCACCACCTGGGAGGTGTTCACATCCAGTGTGTAGTTTCTTTCCTTATGGAGAAAGTGAGCACATAGTCTATACATGAATCCAAACAGATGTGCAGCATTTGCATTTGACGTTTTAGTTTGGATCTCTTTTTCATTTGCTCCTTACAATGCTCTTGAAACTACTGAGCTGAGTCTGACAGGCTGGAATTTGGTCTTGCTAGTGGTACATTTGATCCTTCCAGCTCATACCTTTCAAACCTCCACAGACAAATGCCTGCTCTCCCTCCCAAGACACCTTGCATTCAAGGCTTGTACCGAAGTGCGGTGCCTCTGGAGCATTTGAGCAGAACCTGTTTGCAGAAATGTGTCAGCAGGCAAGATTCACAGCTCCCACGTCATCCTGGTAAAGCTGGTTTCTGAACTGTGACACAGATTTCACATGAACCAACACATAAGAATACAGCAGCCTCGACCCCAGACCTTCCCATCACAAAGAAGGGCGGGTGAATTGCCCTTTTAATCTTTTCTGTGCACCCATCTCTACAGCAATCAAATATATTTTCTCCTTCTTTTCTGAATTCTCTTCAATTTATATAGAGTTTCTTCTTTTGCAGGTCCCTGGACTTTGTATTTACTACTTAGCTTCTCTGATGTTTTATTTCAGTTTGTTATTTTCTGCTCAAATTTCTAGTAGATCTAGATCCCTTTGTAGCATTTACTATGTCCATTTATTCTTTGGTCTCAATAACACTGCTACTTTCATTATCATGCAGCTTCCTGTCTCTTTAAGATCAGTAAGGAAAATATTCAATGAAATTGGATCAAATAAAATCCTATACAAGCTTCTCAATAATTTAATCCATTTTGATTCATTAGAGCACAAAATTTTATTTTCATATTATTGCCATTATCTTCATAATGAAGTTAATCCAAACTACTTTTTAACTGCAAAAATACAGAATATACTGCATGAAATTATTTAAATCCAAATATATTGCATCTATTGCTCATTTATTAACTAATTGTACAACTGCTTAAAAATAAAGGAGATTGTAAGTCTTCTGCATTGTAAATCCAGGTAACTACTTGTTCATAGGTCTATTATTGTCTAAATGTTTCATGGAAGCAATTAAGTTCCCATTTTCTGCCAGGTCTGGTTTTATCACAAAACAGAGAGATCTAATTAGCATAGAGCAAGATAGATTCAATAATTTAGGAAGTATGTCATAACAAATCTTCATCACCCAGGCTGCTATACCACATCCCTCACCAATGTCTCTGAGCACATCAGTAAAAGGATCTGTTCATTCACGTTTAAATCACAAAATGCAAATATGTCAGGATACTCACTGATGTTAATGTGAACTTGCAGCACTGTAAAGAAAAATCACAGAATAAGCAAGTGCAGAAAAAGCCTCTGCATAAGCCAGAACACTCAAGCACACATACAATAGTGTCATAAAAACCCAAGTACCTGCTGCAAGTGACAAAAACAAAAAAAAGGGAAGAAAAAGTAATTAGAAACCTAATGGCAAGCAGACTTAATCAACAGCCAATGTAGTGTTGCAGAACATATGGTTGAAGCCTTCATTTTAGGTGAAATTGGAAGATTCAGGCACCCTGATGCATTCTGCAAGTGTCCGTCACTCAGAGATGTTCCCTACTGCACTTCACAAGGGCCGCCTAAGGGCCTTCTCAGTCCAACTCATTTCAGCACCAGAGGCACCCCATTTCTTTTGCTCTGTGTGGCACCTCCCCACTGCCACACCAACGTGGCAAAATAATTATCCACTCCAGTGGCATCTCCCCAGCACTGCTGGGGCAGGAGAAGTGGAGGCAGCAGCAGGGCCAGCATGTGCCTGGGGTCTGAAAGTCTGGCTGGGGAAAAAGAGGGGAGGAGAGGGAGAGGCTCTTTGCTGTCACAGAAATAACATTTTACTTGGTAATTAACATGTTCTGTTAATGCAGTAATACATTCTGTTTATACGCCATATAAAAATAGTTTCATATCTTTGCTTTAAAATAGTTGTGAGACTTGTCCAGATCAAACATTTCTGTCATTCCCCACAGATCTTCATCCTTCCTTCTGGTCAAGACAGGAACTGTGCATCAAAAAAGGATAGAAGTTCAAAAGCTAGCAGAGATCTTGGTGAGTTGGACAGGCATTCAGGATTAAGCAAAATGGATTTTCCACAATACAAGGAATAGGAGTAATAGGGAAGGGATGAGATATGCATACAGAGTGCTTTATCTTCCTGAAGATACTCTTTTCTGAAAATACATTTGTCCTAAACAACAAATGGAAGGCTTTAAGGATGTTATTTGGTCACATAACTACTACTGTTGCGTGTGATGAAAAAGAATTGCACATTTGAATGTAAGTTTGACCTAGTAAGGTAATCATGGGTTGATACACGTAAGACTGCAGCTCTGGGATGGGTTGAGGGAGAATTGCCTGGTTCTGTGGCATGAAAGGAGGGAGCTGGAATAGATGGCATGCACTGACCATCAGATGCAGTACAAAGTCATGCATTTGCCTCTCGCTAGACAGATATTACCGTTACAGGCCAGAGGTTCACTCGGCTTCCCGATAAATTAATCCAATGGGGCCTTGTGATGGCCTAAAGCATCTGTAGTCACTTAACCTCAGCATTAACTTCAGCAGTCCATCTGTGCAGAAAAAATAGAGATGGCTCCATATAAGTAGAGGATCTTATGTAGCATTTTCACTACTGCCTGGGCTGTTCAAAGACCAAGATGCCATAAAGCACCATGACCCACAAAAAGAACCATGGGCTGTGTAGAAATCACTCCGTGGATCCTTGCAGCTATAGGGTCCAGTACTGCAGAAAGCAAAACTAGCTAAACATTATCATCAGTAAATAAACAGCCAAAATACCAGTGCAAGAGGCACAGCTTGTTACCCCTGTAAATTGCTGCTCCAGAGAAATATCACAGAGTAAGCATAAAAATAACTGAGCATGGTTTTGCTGAGCTCGCTCACTCATATTGCCCCAGCACAGAGAAAAAAAAATGGAAAAAACATCTATTTGCAAATCCTCCAACACACTGCACAGAAGCATGTTTACAGTACGTGATTTGCTTATAACTGGAACCTAGCACAGCAATTCCAGTTTCTTAGCTGGATGTAGGTAGCAACATGATTTAGGTTCAAGTGTATCAAGCAACAGTAGGAAAATAGATAAACCTAATTTTTTTTTAATTTAGATAAATGACCAAGTGCTTTACTGTGCACTCTCAAAAAGAGGACACAAAACAGAGGACAGGTTTGCCAACTGGTTTTTCAGCAAGACCTGTTGTTGAAAAATTTATCTGAGTCCAGTTGAGACAGAGATAATTTGGCTGTTTTTCCTCTCTATTTCAGCACATCAGATTTGACAGGACAAGAGGAAATGGCCTCAAGGTACGCCAGGGTAGGTTTAGATTAGATATTAGAAATTTTTTTCATGGAAAGGGTTGTGAAACATTGTTGCAAACTTCCCAGGGAATTGGTGTAGTCTCCATCCCTGGAGGTGTTCAAAAAATGTGTGGATATAGCCACACATTTATACACTTGAGGCCATGGTTTAATGGTGGATATGATGGTGGTGCTCGATTGATGAATGGATTTGATGATCTTAAACGTGTTTTCCAATGTTAACGATTCTGTGATTCTAAATTATGTTGGTGCCTAGATGCAGAACTGAAAACCACTGAGGCAAATGTATGTTCTTTTATTTTTCTCATGTATTTCTATATCCAGCCTAATTTCAGAATTCTGGGGTGGTTGGATTTATTTTCTTTAAAACTACCTTAATCTCTGTAAGACCTCTGGTAATTTTTGCAGGAAGATTCAGAGATCTATTTCTTATTTCTATGTTTCCTCGCTTGTCTGAAAGCAAGAGATTCCTTAATGATCATAAAGTGCCCTTCCAGATCTAATGTGATAAAGACCCCTCTCTTTCAGGAAAGGAGACACTTTTTCCTTTTCTCTTATCTAAATAGCCTCTCTAACATTTGTCTTTATTGAGTATTAGCTGCTCACGGTTGTCTCTCTGTTCATTTCTCTCTCTAAACTCTGGGCAGGTATGCTCTCTATAGCTTGGTTGCCATTTCAATCACAGGGCCCAGTGGGCATGTTATGTCAATACAGTGATATTTGCAGTCTTCTCTATCTCTGTGTATTTTATTGATGGATTTGATACCAATTGCACAAGTTAGGCCTCTGTGCCTTATGAATGTTTTATTCTCTGTCACCCACCAAGTGACATAACTTTGGGATTACAGAATGAACATGTACAGACATTTTTGCTCTTCTTTTGCATATCATTTCTAGTTGAATAAAGAGGACAAGTAGTTCACTGACTACAGCAATAAGAAAAGTGGTCTTTCGGAGAAGTGAGTTAAATTATTGGCACTGCCAAAGCAATTCTGTGGCTTTATCTGCCCTGCCCAAGGGCATATGATGCAGAGGTCCTTGATTTACTGGTCCCTGATCAAGCTAATTCCTGAAGCAAACCTCCAGAGCTGGCCCAGGATAACAATTGTCCTCTACTCACAGACCTCTGTTGCTGCATCATGCTGTGCTGAGCAGCTGAAGTTGTGGCTGAAGTGTCCTGTCACACTTTCTCTGAGTGATTCCCATTTTCACACAGGACCTTATTCACTAGTAGGGAAACACATTCTTACTGTGAGAGTGAGCATGCACCAGCACAGGCTGTCCAGGGAGGTTGTGGAGTCTCCATCCTTGAGGACATACAAAAGCTAGCTGACATGATCTTGGGCAACCAGCTTTAGGTGTCCCTGCTTTAGCAGAGGGGGTTGGACTAGATGACCTTTGGAGGTCCATTCAACCTCAAACATTTCATTTCATTGAAGAGCCAATAGTTATCTACTTTAGCATGAAGATAACTCCTCTCCAGGCTCTATGGGGTTGATGAACAAGAACTCCATCAACTGTAACAGGAGATACCCTCCAGACATGGCAATATCTGAATGCATGTGTTTGAATCTGGAGCTGGAATTCGACTCGTGTACCTCAGCTCCATGTCAGTGACATGGTGACGATACACTGTCCCTTTCTGACAGAAGTGTTGTCAGAGAAGAATGTTTACTATTGGAAGAGCTGTACCACTGCTAAAGAAGTTCATGACATTTACCTTACAATGACTGTTAGCTGAAGTCCCATAATTTCTAACTAATTCTGAAAAATTCAGGGTGAACACTTTGTCAAATACAAATATGCAAAGCCAACATATGCAAGTTTTGGTGTGAGGTGGAACAGCTGTAATCCTACTTCCACTATGTCTTTTAGAAGGGGTCAAGAGAAGCTGAATCTTATCTAAAACCAGACAGAGTGTGACTAATGTGGACAAGTCACACTTGGGCCCTTAGCCAGATGGAGTAAGTCAATGGGAGGCTTCAAAATGCAGTTTAGTGACAACT
This sequence comes from Edolisoma coerulescens, assembly GCA_013397115.1. NCBI lineage: Eukaryota > Metazoa > Chordata > Aves > Passeriformes > Campephagidae > Edolisoma > Edolisoma coerulescens. The sequence continues at coordinate 1,074,700 of VWZW01001523.1, forward strand.
GGTGTGCAGCCTGAGCAAGTCTTGTGTCAGTAGTGCTATCTCCTTTTATTTTTTACATCTGATGAAAGATAAGCCTTCTCCAAAGCTTAATATTGCTCTGTTAATTAACTAATATATGAGCAGATGTTAACTGCTTCAGAAGTGCCAAACATCTCTGTTGTCATTCACTTCAGTCAGATGTGTCTAGATAGTTTTTTTTCAGAGCTATGAGCAGAGTTTGAATGCTTAGAGGTACAATTTTTACTGGCTTGAACTGCAGCTGTGTGGTTAAATCTTCATACCCGGCTTCAAAAATTGCCCTCAAGGCAGGGCTGTATTCTGCCACTTCTGTGCATATAGAAAAGACAGCACTCACAGAATGCTGCAGAATATGGACCATAGCTAATTAACACTGCCTCATTAATCTCACCTAGCTGAGAAAAGGGACTGGTTCCTACCACATTTTCAAGTGATCATAGAACCATGGAATGATTTAGCTTGGAAAAGACCTCTAAGATCATTGAGTCCAACCATAAATTTGATACTGCCAGGCGCAACATCTGCACATCTTTTAAATACCTCCAGGGATGTGACACCACCACTTCCTTGGGCAGCTTATTTCAGTTTTCCATGAAGAAATTTTTCCTGATGTCCAATCTAAACTTCTCCTGCACAACTTCAGGTCATTTCCTCTTGTTACCTGGAAGAAGAGACCAACCCCCACCTGGCTACATCCTCCTTTTAAGCAGTTGTAGAGAGCGATAAGGTCCCCCTTTGAGCCTCCTTTTCTCCACCCTCTAAACCTCTATCACTCTAAACACCCCCAGCTCCCTCAGCTGCTCCTCACAGGACTTGTGCTCCAGACCCTTCCCCAGCTCCGTTGCCCTTCTCTGGACACGCTCCAGCCCCTCAATGTCTTTCTTGCAGTGAGGGCCCAGAACTGGACTCAGGATTGGAGGTGTGGCCTCAGCAGTGCCAAGTACAGGGGGACGGTCACTGCCCTGGTCCTGCTGGCCACACTATTGCTGATACAGGCTCTTGGCCTGCAGTAAAAGTCATCAAAAGGGGACTAAAGATGCAGAGTTTGAAAGTCTGTGACTGATGCATGCCGAAGCCCCAGAATCAAATGCAAGTTACAGAAAAATGAAAATCTAAAGCTTACTGAACAGATGAAAGGAAGAAAACTTTGCAAGCATCACACTAACAGGGCTGCATTTTGTAAATTGCTGTCAGTTTGGTCTGAAAGGATTAGGGCTGATTCCTCGCTTCAAGGGATGACAGTACCACAGAACTACATTTTGTTGGATGAGTTCTGAAAAAAAGTCTTTCCCTCTAGTCAAGCACTGCTGTAAACAGCAGTCTCTGACCTACCACTTCTACAGTTTGAACACAAATCTCCACATACACATCTGAAATGTCATGTGGTACTTACCCAATTTCTCGTTCTGTTATAAAATGTTCTGCACAAAAAAAAAAGAGCATCTAAAAGACCAAGCAGGCAGTAACCTGACACAAAGTGATCTGTTACAGCTCCCTCATCCCTTGACTTCTATTTGTGCTGCTGAGAGATGAAATGTCAAACGTGATTTTTGATAGGCAACTACCCAAAGTGCCCTACAAAGTTTATAACTCTAATGCAGAGAAGCTTTGAAATGAATGCAAGTCCTGCTGTTCCACTCCCACAGGCTACATACTTGCAGCATGTGATAAGCTAAGCAGAAGTAGATGCATTCGGGTTGAGACCTGCAATTAAAACCCAGTTTCTTTAAAAAAGTACAGTAATTTTAACATCATGATATGAGCTGTGCCTCTTTCCAAAAGGAGAGATAAAAGTAATGTTCTAATTAAAGTCTCCTCTTTCTTAAATATGCTGTATCACTCTGTGGTAGTTGCACTGCTCAGAGTCCAAAAGGAGTATGTGAATTCTGCCTAACAAAGTTTTCCCTTTGGATCTTTTTAAACCATTTTTTGTGCTCCTGTAAAACCCCAGTTCATAATTCAGGAACTGGCTGTGTGTCACTACTCTCTCCATATCTTTGCAAAACACTTGTGCATCTTCTGATGATCTGCACAGCCTGCTATAAATACAGAGGTGCCTGAGGAACATCCCCAGGCCTAAAACACTATTGGACACACCTGAATATAAAGAATTTCTATTTACTCAGGGATTAGATGATAATTATTTTGATTTTTTTTTTACTAGCTGATCCAACCAAGGAGAGAAAAAAGAAAAGGAAAAATAAAGCATTTCCCAAACATTTTCTGGGCACTACAATCAAAAAGTCTGTAATTCCTACTACAACAAAAAAAACCCAAACCCAAAACCAAACCCAAACCACTGATGAACAAACAAAAAAAACCCCAGATCACACTGAACTACATGTCAATGCCAGAGAGTAAAAAAGCTAAGGCTGCATTTGACTCTCCTAATTCACAAACCAGATGCCAAATTGACTCCCAGAGGCTGCTCCAGGTATGGCACAAAAAAGAGTACTAACTAGTGGGGGCCCGTCCATTCCCAGTCAAGATTTTCCCTAATCTGCCTTCAATCACAGAATGTGATTGTTATTATCCCAGCTGCCAATATCCTCTGGAATGCCTAAAGCTGTGTCCAGAGATTTTCAAGCAATTTTTATCCTGCTGCAATATACAGAAGATGAATGACCCTTCTGAGCTCTTCCTAATAACATTTTTCCTCTGAACTTTAATCAGCAAAAGTAAGACCATGCTCAACTTTACTCTGTTTTTCCAAATTTAAGAATCTGAAGTGGTTTTGGGAAATGTCACCCAGATATGTGTTTGAAATGCAGGGTGCAGTGGTGTTCAGGAAAGCTCAGTATGACTGTGTTAAAGATCCCAAAACAGTATCATATTATCTTATGAAGCAAACTCAGATTAATGAAATATTGAGAGACATCCTGTACTACCTAAAGCATAGAACATACCCCAGCCTTCCACAAGGCTAGGGAAGAGAAAGCTGTTTGGTACTCAGTATTTTTTATAACACTTGGACTAACAAAAGTCAGGCTTTAACCTAAATTTCTGGGATTTACTTTATGTTGCAGTAGAACCAAAATGTATTAGTTACTAACGAAACCCACAAGACAAGTCAGTTCTTGCCCTTAGGCAAGAGGAAAAGTTTTCTTTTTAAAGAAACTTTGGAATTATTGCCATATAACTATTGGCTGTGTGCAAACCTACTGGGAATCTGCTGCTGGAGGCAGAGACCACTGTCAGGAGCACGAGGCATTGCGTTCTGCTGGCTGCTGGTTTATTTCCCAGGGGAATTTAATCCTTAAAGCTCTCTTTTGCCAAACACCTGCACATCCAAATGACCACTTTTATATCATCTTCTCGCACTCCCTCAACAGCCAGAGCTCCCTCAGCCTTGCCCTTCTAAATATGAATGGAGCTGATTGGGGCACAAAATCCCAGGAAAGCTTTATGAAAGCATAACAACAACACCAACAAGAACTCCTGATGGATGCCTGAAATAAACTGAAATGGCATCTCTCCTGACCTCTAATATTTTATATTTGTCATGCTGCTCCTGAACTTTCAATCCTAGAGTCAAATCCAGTCCTGATCAGAGAGCAAAGGTATTGGACTTGCCTGACTTAAGCTCTCAGAAAGAGCACTAACCATGTGCCACAGAGACACAGTCTGGTTGCACCTCACTGCTCTTTCAGAAATAGTTCCTCCTAATCACCTGGATCTTCTTGCTCCAGTGACTCCCCAGCCTTTCTGAACTTGCCATTGCTCATGGTGATCCAGCATTCCTTGCTGGACCCCACAGGGTGCAGCCAAACAAACTGTGAGGTATCACAGATGTATCAGCACCCTGAAATAATCCTCTCCCACCTTTTTTGTCATCACCCAGACCAAATGCCCAAGGACCACAGTTCTTGCTCTGGGGAATCGCACTTTTCTTACTAGAGGCTGCCTTTGTGCCAAAGTTCTCCCCAGATGTCTCCAAGACAAAAATTAGAAATATCAGCATTTTCAGCAATACCTTGCCAAGAACTCAAAATCATTTGTTCTTCTGCAAACCTTACCCTAATTGTTGGCAATCAGTCATCCCTATTAAGTAGTGCCAGGAAATGTTCCCAGCCACTGGAACGGAATCACTTGGACTGTTAATTCGTTACTGTGATCCCTGAGACAGTTTTGCTCCAGGTCATCTAGAAACTTCCCAGATATTCCCTACTACAGGAAATAGCGTGGCTAAGAAGTACAGTCAGCAACTAGACATGCCTGTGCTGGAGGGGTGAGAATTTAATGCCATGTACATGGACCACCCCCTACTTGGACAAGTTCCCGGCATGTTTCGTTTCCTGACACAGACATAACCCCAGGATCCTCCACAGAAAAAAAATATATGAGATTCAAAAGTAAACATAATAGAAGCCATTCAGGGTAAAACAAGAGAGAGAGAAAATTTTGGTGATGAGGTCCTCACCAGAAGTACCATCTCTTTTCCATCTACAAAGGCAGTTACCCGAGATCCCTCAGCGTCGTACTGTGAGAAGCAAGTTCACCACCAAGATGCAAACTATTTTAAGATGAAAATCACCCCCTTGAAGTTCATCCACAACCAAACTGAAAGCCAGGAAGATTCAAGAGCATAACTGCTACCAAGTCCCCTGGGGAAAGCACAACCAGGTTGGGAAGTGGCTGCTTCATTCCCCAGGCAGAGCTCATTGCAAGGGTTGAAACTCAAAGGGCACAGCCTGGATCACTGCAGCATTGCTTTTATCTAAAAAACCTGACAATTTTGTAGATAAGAACAGGTAGAAAAATGGATGGGGAGCGTTCAGTTCCACATCAAGGAGACCCAAGGCCTCATCTTGACTTCGATTTAGTGATTTTGGCTTTAGTAGAGGAACTGACTCTCAGTTGTTCCCTCACTTATGTCATTTGTTTTCTATTTTTGTCTACAAGAAATTTTAATTTCACCTAACTCAGGCTGAGTATCAATCTGATCACTCTTTCCCCGTAGGTAAGCCTAGCTTGCAGCTCCATCCCTTCCTCAAGGAAGAGAGGGGGTATGTCTATTTCCAGCTTGGCGGTCAGAGCTCACACTGGATGAGTTGCTACAGTGATAGACAATGGTCATTGGAGAAGTGTGAAAACAGATTGTGTCAGGCTGGGTCCCCAAATGCAGTGCTAGTAGGCCCTCAGCTTTGTGCTGCCACGGTTGGGCGGCTTAGCTGGCAAGCAGTAGTTCTGCATCATGCCAGCAAACTCTGCAGCCATGATCTCCTTGTCATCCTGAAGTATTAGCTATGAATCATAACCCACCTCACCTCACTACCTAAAGGTGCAAAATCAAACCCTTTTTCTGCAATATTCATGATGTCACTGTGGAACTTACCGGCACAGAACATTGTGAAGCCTGAAGAGTTGAGCAAGTGTAAGAATTCCCGGATGATCAGTCATTCGTGGCCATTAAACTCAGCAGTATGGATGGGGCCTTACCATGTGGACAGGACCATATCCAGAAAATGCCTAAACCGCTGAGTGCTGTGATCAGAGGTGTTACTCGAGGGCAGTGATCACTCTTACCTGCTTCATCCAAGCATGCACTGCTGGCTCTTGGTGGAGACAGTATCCTGGCCAAGATGGTCCTGAGGCAGCAAGGCCATTGCTTTGGTAACATCTGGGATGGGCCACTGTGCACCCGGAAAGGGCCTGGCACAAAGAAGGACTGAGATCACCCACAGGAAGCACTAAGGATTACAGAGTGTCATCCAAACATTTTTCCATGGGTTGTTTGAGAAAGAGAGAAGGCCCATGTAGACGTGGGCTGCCAGAGAACAGAGGTCTCACACTTTTGCTAAAGGGCACCATTCATATGGCTGATTATGACAGGAAAAAAACTTGAGAAATGAAGAACTATGCCTTGTCACAAAAGTAAGCTTGATACAGACCAGTGTTCACTAGCAGTTAAAGATGATTACCCATCTAATTCCAGAACGTCTTACTTTATGACGCCTAATTTTGACAATTACAGCAGGGAATATAAAGAAAAAGTCTGAAAGAAGGGGACCGGAATATTGCAGCTAAAATGAAGAATTAATCATTTTTACAGAATTGGCCCAGTTACTGTACGTTAACACTTCAAGCCCTGGTTTGATTTGCTGAAATTACATGCACTTAACCTCCTTTCTCATGCACAAACTATTTCATTAACTTCTTACTAACAAAGCATGACAAATTCATTTAAGTAGGGAAATTAAAAGCGGACAGACCATGTCTGCATTTAACCTGGACAATCAGCTGCCTTCACCTAATCTCCTATTTCCAGGCCATTTTCTAGTTCCCTTTTAACCCAAAAGATGTAAAATAAAGTATTTCTTAGAATAAAATACTCTACTAAGAAAAATACTTTCTAGTTACCCAAGCTTGCTTTACCTGCCAGAGGATTGTGAGAGACACCTAGATCCAGTACCCACTGCAGTCAGTTTATGACCTTTCCTTGACTTCAGGCAGGCTTCAGGCACAAGGTAATGTTCTTACTCAAAAAATATGGATCCTCTGGGGAGTAGAAGGGCTACAGAAAAAGTCTTGAAAAGAGAGCTGAAAGAGAATTGTGCAGGGTTCTGCATTCTGGAGTGTTTTCTCTTACATATAAATATTTTTTGGAGTGCATTTATCAGAATAAAAAAGCAGAATATCTGAAAGTTTCTGGCACCTTAAAGTCCCAGCTGCTTACAAACAAACAAAAGAAAGGAAAAGAAAAAAACACTAATCATTATTCTAACATTAACCTGAAAGAAGCAGAAACTTCCTTTTCTCCCATGGTACCATCAGAATACATAAGGCAGCACTGTTAAAACAACGCTGATGATACCTTGCTAGGTTAATAACCAGAGCAGGAATGATGAAAACTCTCTCAGAAAGAAGCTATAGATGACAGACAGGCCTCCATTGTAGTTTGAGAAAATAGGAGATTATAGGGGTCAAAGTATGTTAGAGGAAGTGGGAACAGGAAAGGTCACCTTCATTAGAGTTGACCATTAGCCACAAGTCCATCCAAATGTAACATGTGGAGAATTCTTGAGGTCTGAGGGATAAAAAAATTATTTTTAAAAGTACAAAAAGATGTGAAAGAAAATTTTCTTTATTAAGGTCTGCAACTGATCCCTAACTGAAGGAAAACAGGGACAGCTGGAGGGTAATAGCAATCCTCTAAAAGGCAAAAGATAAGGAGCATCTGCTAGCAGCGACCTGAGTGAAAAAAGACCTGTCTGTGAATGGACATAAAATATTAATATTCCCATATCTAAGTTCCTGTAGACAACGGAAGAAATAAAGAGCAAACCTTGAACAAACAAGAGTTTTGCAACAGATCTCTGTTCTGTGAAATTTAAACCCATATTTCACAGCATGTCATGATTCACAGGATGCCACTTCACTACTGCACTTCCCAAGAGGAAGCACAACGCAGAGCCCTGGAAACTGACACCACCAGTCCCTGAGTACAAAGGACTAGATTTCAATGCACTGATTTTCTGTTTCTTGCTTGCTAGCTTGGTTTTGTTTCCCTGTGTCATTTTAATTCTGCCTGTAATCTGCGTACATATTACAATTAAGTGGCCAGATCAGCAGGGACCTCAGCAAGCCACTGAACACACAAAAAAGGCTAATGGACCTCTTGACGCTTTGCTGATGCACACTTTGCATGTGTGCCATGTTTTCTCATGGTGGCTATCTTCCCTTGGAGAGGAAAATAACTGGCACTTAAAGCAATTTTAGCAATCAGATATATAAAGGAATAGAATTCCTCGTGATAGATCTCTGCCACTGGCATCGTACTGTATAAAACTATTTCATAGCCACAAGCTTCATTTTGGAAGCAAGAGCTGTGTATTGTTTAGAAGGCTCTTCCTTGTCTGCTGTAATGATGGGGAGACACCTTTCCTGTTTTAGCTTGATTTTGCTCCTGGCCCATTTATATATCTTCAGTTCTCACATGATTTTGTCTGTTTTCAAAACATCCTTATTCTTCCCACCAGCATTTTCACAGACAGCAGCTGCATCGCCTCCAGCCTCCATTTAGCTAAGCTAAACAAGAGGACCTCCTTTAGTTTCTTCTGATATGACAAGCTCCTCCTTCCATTGTTGCCCAAAGTAATTCTTCTCCTGACCCTTTCCAGTCTGAAGGCAGAGCTGCACAAGTGGTCCCAGACATATTCAGAACAAGCCCTTGCAATAAATCTTACCATCTCTCCACTGGAAATAGGGAATATTCCCTTTTACATACCTGCAGTACTGCTAGCATTACACTTGGATCAGTCAATGCACCAAGAAGTTTCCTCTGGAACAGAAGCCCAATCCTCAGCTCACAGAAGAGCTGGCTCAGGTGGCTCCTCCTTCCTGCAGTGCTACCTATTGAAGGGACTCAAGTAGGACAGAGCAAAACCATTCTGTAAGAGGAATTAAGATGCAGCCTGCATCTTATGCTATATAGTAAGTTAAAATTGATGGCAAATGTATTCAGCTGCTGGATATCAGGCCTGTGTTTTCTACCTGCAGCAAAGTTCACATTGCCAAATTTTTCTGAGTCCCTCTCTACTCAACTCGAGGTTCCATGCGCACTCAAACCTGCTGACGTGTCTCTCCCAGCATGAGCTACTGAGCAATTTTGGAGATACTGACTAAATTTGAAGCCACACAGGAAGATTTACATGCTAGGTATGCTGGAAGATTTGCAGTGCAATGCTTCTGGCAGTACAGAACAAAGCTGTGATAAAGCATCGATGTCTGGGTGAGCCTGCAAATATAACTAGAAGACATCAGCATCCCAGCTGATGTGAGTCACTGCACATCCACAGACACTCCTCAGCACTTGCCCACAAGCTGGTGAAAGCTTTATAACACTGCACGTGTCCCTCCTTTTGCAGTGTGATGGAGAACGTAAGAGAACTTGGGGGCAGAAGCTTGAGTCATCAAAGATATGGAGAAGACTGAAGCTTGGCTGCAGGGGGAATCGAGTGCTCCCTGGACAGGAACACCACCACACACCGGTAGGCACAACAGGGCAAATGAAGGGGAAGGGAGATGAGGCTCAATGTCAGACATCCCATCAAACTCCCTGTGCTGCCTGCAAACAGCTTTGGCACATCTGCTGCAGTAAACAGCTGCAGATCTTGCAGATGTGCAAAGATCTTCCCAGACTGTTTGAGAGGAGGCAAAAGCCACCGTTGCTGTTCCTGGTTTTGGCAGCGGGATGAATCTGAATGCATCAAAAGAACCAGGAAGAAAGGCCTGGTGTGCCTCAAGCACACTCGTCTGAGGAACCTGTCATCAAGAGCAAGGCTGGAAAATGCCTGGGACTGAGATGTGCCTGCATGAGGGTGAGCAAGGAGAGCAGCTCCCAAAGGCAGCAGTGAGCCTGTCTCAGCAGCTCTCCAGCAGCTTTACTTCACAGGGGTTGCAGCAATGCCAAGCCAGTCTCAGGTGACAGAGGATGTTTCATCAGCAGCAGCAAATTGCTGTACAATAGACAACCCTGACATGTAAGACATTTTCTTCTTCTAAAAAGAGACGTGCACAAGCGGCAACACGGGAGCCAAAGCCAAATGATCAGCCAGGAGCAATTGTACTCATAAAACTTGTCACTGAGAACTGTGAAGCAAGGGCTGTAAACAACCAAAACCATGAAGAGGAAGCCCTAGATGCTGCATGCTCCCTGGGCATTGATCAATACTCAAGCACCTGGGACTAGGGCTATTTATCTACTTATTTATTTTACAGCTTTAGAAAATTGTTCTAAAGTGCTTCTCTTTGCCTTCTATTTTCCCACAGATGTTTCAATATAAATTATAGTAATTATGTATTGTGGAGAGAGTAATTTGCTTTAACAATTGAAGTGTAATTGTTATCAATTTCATGATATTTCTGTCCTGTCCAGTTGTCCACACAGCTTGAATGATCTGTACATCATGGAAGTGTGGGTGTAGAGATTATGCTCAAAGGATAAGTTATTCAGATGCATTTTATTCCATTTGACTTTGGAACCAAACTGAACTTTCTGAGGGAATCTGAAAGAAGAGGTGCTAGAAAATACTTTCCAGAGGCAGGCAAAAATAGAGAGAAAAAAACCCCTGTAGCTTATCCTCATAACATTCTCACATAACAGACAATCAACAGAGGCCAAAAACGCCACAGCCAGTTTCTATCTTTAACGAAAGTGACAGGACAAGAAGAATTTTAGCTGAAATTTTCATTCTAAGGCATGAAAGAGCAGTTTCCAACACAACTTTCTGGAGCTGAAGTTAGAGATTTTCAGCAAGGCATTTGGGAAAGAACCTAAACCATCCATCTCCCGTTATAATGTGTTAAATGGGACTCTAAAGAAAGATAAGAAAGGCTCAGTTTAAAGCTAAATTAAACACGTTTTGTATTTTTAAAGCACTGTCTCCAGGCCTCTCACCCTGTCGAGTCCCACCAGAGCAGCAATGTGACAACACATATGACTGATTTTGCTCAAGTTTCTACTGTGGCTAAGCCCGTTAAAATACAGAAGATCTGTATGTTCTTATGCATTTGGGTTCCTCATTTTCCCTGTGTCCTCACAATCCCTTTTTAGTAATGTCATACAGATATGAGTTCAGAGATCAACAACTTCACTTCTTAGCATTCACTTGTTCCTCAAGGAAACAGAAACTGGAGTAACCCAAAGGAGACCTCTATATTTGAGTGCTCCTCACTGAGGACTGAAGGACCCCCACTTCATGAAGGTATTGCATTATAGCATTTCTTTTTCAATGATTTCTAGCAGCTGTTTGAAAAAAGAATTCGATTTTGCTACCTTTTCTTTTTTTTTCTTTATTGTCCCTGCTGCCTGGGAAGTTGATAGCAAATGTGATTGCTCTGATGTATAAATAATCCCTTTTAACTTCAACTTTCCAGTTATTTATGGCAAGCATAAACCCAGCTATTACTGTGTGACCATGGCCCTTTGCAATAAATAGTTCCCCTTTCTCTGTGGTGCTTAAATCTCCCCTTCATACACTGCATACATTTTTTAGTTAGAACTTTCAGCCTATCATACAGGATTGGCACTCTAGGGCCCCTCCCATCTCTGTGACCCCTCTCTGCACTCTGAATCCACCTCCTATGAATCATTCAAGCACAGATCAGCTGAGGTGGGAAAGCCTTTGCAGAGGTCCTCTAGTCCAGTCCTCTGAACAAAGTAGGGTCACCTAGACTGGGTTACTTAGAACCATGCCTGGGTTGGTTTTGAATATCTCCAAGGATGGAGACTCCACAACCTCTCTGGGCAGCGGAGTTTCAGTGCTCAGTCATTATCACAGTAAAAAAAGTTTCTTTTTACATTTAAATGGGATTTCACATTTCAGATTGTGCCCATTGCTTCTTGTCCCATCTCTAGGACACCACTGAGAAAAGCCTGGGTCCGTCTTCTTTACTCCCTTCATCATATATACATTGAATAACTCCCCCTTCTCGGCCTCAGGCTGAACAGTCCCAGCTCTCTCTGCCTTTCCCCATATATCAATTTATATTTCCAAGCGTTTAATCATCTTAATTAGACTTGCTCCAGTATGTCTGTCTTGTACTGGGGAGCCCAGAACTGGACACAGCACTCCAGGTGTCTGCCAAGGCTGAACGGGAGGGAGGGATCAATGCTTTGCCTAATGCAGCCTGGGATGCTAGTGCTGGGATCGGTATTTCTGGCATACCTCATGGAATGGCATTGGTATTCTCCTGCCACCACTGCAGACAGCTAGCCTAGTTGAACAGCCTTTTCCCAGATACATAATTTTGGATACTTACAGCAACTCTGATCTGCCGGTGCCTTCAGAAGCTTTTCCTCCTCTGTAATTTACAGCTGCTAAGATCCCAATTTGTAATAAAGGTTTTCTTATTAGATAGCAAGTACCTGACCTTTCATTTTGTACCGTTAAATTTCAGTCCCTTTCAATTATTGCAGTCCTCAAGGTCACCCAGTTCTTTCTGAAGACAGTTTGAATATCTTACATTTGTCCAACACATAACCTTTCTCTTTGTAAGCTCTCATTACCTTTTAAAAGTCTCTCTAGTTGGAAAGCCTCTGAAATATTACATTCTTTATTCATTTTCCTGCCCTTTTTTAAAACTTTTATTTCTCCTTTGTCCTTCATCTTACCTGTGGTTATGCACCATGGCAAAAGCCCTCCTTCTTCCTCTGATATCAAGAGGAATGCTTGGCACCACCCATTAATTTTCCATTCACTAAGAATGAGATGTATGTACCTTGCAGCAGGAATAACCTAGGTAGGTACCACAGGTACTTCTAAACTACCAAACAAGATCAAACCAAACTTTCAATCTGGGCTGTTAAACCCACTTAAGAATCTTTCTTGTGCTTATGGTGTACTGTAAGTTCAAAACTAAGGCAGGTAGCTGCTCCTTATGTCTGAAATGCTGGCATGTTTATATCAATGTAAGATATGGCATTTAAGCTACATGCTGCACTAGCCAGAGGTCTTCACTGAGCTACAAATGATGACTGAGTGACTTCCTAAGGTCTTACAAATAAATCAGAGCCTAAAACCTCTGTATACAGAACTGAAAATGTTGTCTGCCATGGATATATTCTTGCTAATGGAATTGCAGCTGTGATTTCTCTACTTCCTTTGAGAAACTCTTCAATTGATTTAGACATTAGTATGTAGGACATGTACAGGCCAAATAAAAAAAAATTGAACCATTCTTAACAAAGTGCTGGTTAGATTATTTACCAAATTTAAAGCCAATTCAAAAACTTTTAAAATCTTAATTATTTATAATTTAGTTCTTAGCCTTGAGCAATAACATGACTAGGTATTGGATAACATGATAAACACCATATATGCTCTTTGGGAGTGGGGCCAAATGCAGGGAGAATTGTTAAAAGCTAAAGATTTTTAGAAATTGAGAAGAACACGGCATAGTCTTGGTCTACATAGTTTGCATGTGAGGCTTAAAGCATTTTAGTACGGTTTTCTCTCCTAAAGTTATTTGTAGCTCTGTGGTAAACATGGGAAAGTCATCTTTTGTGAAGTAGTTGATAGATGAATTTTTTTCTCCAATTTCCCATCTTTAGACTTTGCTTGAAAAAGTGAAAAGCCTTTAACTCAAAAACACATATGAAAATGCATTTGAGTTCCAAATAGTTATCAATAACCAGGAAGGAAATCAAGACTTCTAAATTAAAATTAAAAGGTATTGGTCTTGAGAGTCTTTTTAGGAAAAAAAAAAAAAAAGGCATGAAGAGCAGCATTTGCTTGGTTCTATGAAATCTGAAGACAGACACACTTTCAAGCACTTGGGAACCTTATAGTCTGCCCACACTGAAAACAACAGCTCTGTTCCCCCTGCATGAAAACCCTTCATACTTTGCCTTTTAGGTAACATTTCTGATTTTATGAGTGCTCAAAGAATAAAGCAGAAAAAAGATGTGGTCCTGTTAATTATTTTAGAAGGAACCCTACACAATCAAGCAGCCTGTGAGCATTAAATACTATCAGCAGTTACCAGGTGGCCAAGGGGTGGAGGCGAAGGGCTGGCTGACGATCGTCTCTGCTCCACAGGGACTGACCACCAGAGACCCTCCATTAACTTCTACACTAGCAAAAGTGATTAAATATGCAAGACGTGGTGAAATGAGGAGCAGGTAAAACTGCTCTTGTGGCAGCATGCTCAGCACAGCCAGGCAGCAGCGTGCAGCTTGCCCAAGGCGGGGAGCAAAGAAGACACCCGGCCTGTCAGCGCAGCCCAGGGCAGTGGAAGGAGGGTGCCACTGGAGATCAAACTAAAGGTGAAGAGACTGAAGACAGCATAGGAAAATAACTGAGGGAAAGTAAGGGAGGAAGAGTGCTCAGAGACCCTCCTCATCTGAGAGAAGACATTCCTGGAAAGTCTTTGGAAAGGCCACCTTTGGGGAAAAAACAACTAAACAAACAAAACCAAACCAAAGGAAAAAAGAATAAACGAACCTGAAATTATCTGGTCACCTCTGTCAACACCCATACCTGCACTGCCCCAGCACCAGGAACTTTGCAGACAGCCCTGGGAGGTATGGGAGGTTGGTTGCTGCCAGTAAAGGGAAAAACAGGGCCTGGCATTTACCTTGACATGTCATGAGATGAGAATGTATTTATGGGCTGCTAGCATCCAGCAGCTGACACACACAAAGATGAGCACAAGTAATTTATGGTGATTGTGTTTATCAGATTTTTCTTTTTGTACACACAGGATCACAGACTGGGTAAGGTTGGAAGGTATGACTGTGGGCTTATCTGGTCCAATCTCCCTGTTCAAGCAAGGTCACCATAAAGTGCATTGCACAGGATTGCATCCAAACTGCTCTTGAATATCTCCAGTGAAGGAGACTCCACAACTTCCCCAGGCAAACTGTTCCTGTCACCTGCACAGTAAAGAAGTTCCTCCTCATGTTCAGGTGGAACTTCTGTGCATCAATTTCTACCCATTCCCTCTTGTCCTATTGCTTGGCACCACTGAGAAGAGCCTGGCTCCATCTCTTGACACCAACCCTTTAGATACTTACAGACATTGATGAGGTCCCCTCTCAGCCATCTCTTCTCAAGGCTGAACAGCCCCAGCTCCCTCAGCCTTTCCTTATAAGAGGGATGCTCCAGCCCCTTCATCATATTTGTAACCCTCTGCTGGACCCACTCCAGGACCTCCATGTCTCTCTTGTCCTGAGGAGCCCAGACCTGGACACAGCTCTCCAGACAAGCTGACAAGAGGTGAGGTCACCTGGTGATGTTCTAGCAGCTAGCAGAACAAAAAGAAGCACAATAAAGCCTGGAAGCACTTGTCCCAAACTGCAGACAGAGTGAGCTCAGAGCAGACTACAGCAGTTCAATATGCAGAAAGAAGTCTTGGCCACCTTTTAGGAATTGAAGGAATAGGGCCAGATCCAACTTACGTGAAAGTCACAAAAATACCAACTCCCTGAAAGAACTGAAAAAGGACACTACTGGGACAGCAGTGTCAAACACAGAAGAGGCAGTCACCCTCACAGCAAATCTACTTTATCACAAAAACAGCACTTCAGCAACCAGCTTCACCAAGAGCTGCTGAAGCAAAATTGTTCCAGTGGGGAACAAATCCAAACAAAACAGAGCATATCATGCTTGGGTCAAAGAGGGATTATTTTCCTTTGACTCTGGAAGCCAGAAGTTTGATCAACATGTGCATAACACCACAGTGATAATGATTGCAACAGGTATCAAATCTCCTGGGAATATCCTTTGGTGAAGTCTGGCTCCTTTACCAGCAAAATTTCAGTACAGGATCTCATAGCTACATAACACCAATAAAAAGGAAAAAGAAAAAGTGTCTTGGAACAGATTCTGTCTCACATAATGCTAAAGAGGAGGGAGACTTGAGAACAGGGACACATGATATTATAACAGTGACCAAAGTCGTGAGAGGAAGATGATATTATGATATAAGTGAAACTTCTAAGAAAATAGGTGTCATCAGGCCAGTCTGCACAAGAACAACAAGCTCCCTGCAATGTTTATTAATTTGGAGATGGAAAAGCAGTTCTGTGTGGATAATGAGCATAGCTAAAATTGATTTATTGATGTCAGAAAATGTTAATTTTTAAGAAAACAATGGACAGAAAAGATTATAAGGGGTTTTTTATGAAAAAAAAACCAACCCAGCAACAACAAAAGGCAAGAACCAACCAAACAAAAAATCCCAAGAAGACATATACTTGTCTGGCCCTACATGAATTCATTACAGGACACATGTTTAGAAATTGCTGCATTTGTTTCAAAATGCAAGAGACAGAGCTGCAAGGAGGTGCTGATAATTTGTGGTACTCCTCACAGAGTCTGGCAGAAATTGGCAACTGATTTGTTTGAGCACAGCAAAGCTCTGTGCAATGATAGCTGATTATTACTGTCATTTTTTACCAAGTAATTCAGCTAAGCTTCACATTATCCAGCACAGTAGTGAATGACATAATATTTGCCAAACCTCTGATGAGCTTGTTTTGAACACAGCACAAGACACTTCCAAGACTGCAGAGAATCATGCTTCATATGGAAATTGCAATCTATATCAAATGTATGCATGCCTAAGCAAAATAAGATGTAAAAACCCAAGAATGAGTCCCAAAAGCGCCAGTCACAGGCTTCAAAATCTTCACACATGCATGTTGAAGATGCTTTTGAGCTGTGTTCATCTTCAATGGAACCAGCTGAGCTCAAGGCTATAGTGGGTACAGCCGCTTTCAGTTTTCCAAGGACCAGCACTGTCCATTCAGAAACACTTAAATGCTGACTACAGCCCCAAATTCCACTTCTACAGTGTCACTGGACAATGTCAGCTTGGAGATCACCCAGCCACACACATATGCTGAAAATTCCATGCCTTCCCTCTGACTGGACATGTCTTAATCACAGAAAGCACCCTCTACCACCTCCCAGTAACTGAACAGATCAGTGAGAGCAACCACAATATTAATTGCACAAGTTGAAAATCATAGAATCGTAGAATGGTTTGGGTTGGAAGGGACCTTAAAGGTCATCCAGTTCCAACCCTCCCTGCCGTGGACAGCAACACCTTCCACCGGACCAGGTTGTTCAGGGCCCCATCCAACCTGGCCTTGGATACTTCCAAAGATGGGTCACCCAGAACTTCTCTGGGCAAGCTGTCCAGTGCCTCACCACCCTCATAGTGAAGAATTTCTTCCTAATATCTAATCTAACCCTACCTTCTTTCAGTTGGAATCCATTCCCCCTTGTCCTGTCACTACATGCTCTTGTAAACAGCCTCTCTACATCTTTCTTGTAGCCTTCCTTCAGGTACTGGAAGGCCGCAGTTAGGTCACCCTGAAGCCTTCTCTTTTGAAAATGAAGCTGCAAAGTTAAAATCACCTTGAAGAATAATATTTTAGTTGCTGTTATATGGTCTCATGGACTGTGCTGTATCTGCAAAATTAATTCTAGATTAAGCTGATGTGGGCTGGAAGATTAGGAGTGTTTTCTCTTGAAATTGGGTATATAAAGGCCGAAGTGAAGGCATAACAGCAAGCAGGCTTAAAAGCCAGCACAGAGAGAAGATCCCACATACCAAATGAGCATCCATTCAAGGACTGATCACCCCTTGATCAGGCTTTTCCCACAGCTCAGCATATGAGCATATTAATGCACAGGTAAATGTTATTGAGAAGTGCCTAGCACAAGTGCTGGCATTTGTCAGTGTTTCTTCTGTTTTCTTTAACACAAGAAGAACCAGAAGTCAGTTATTTTCTGCCCTTCTCGCTCTGCACCAGGTGTGATGTGAAAGCAGAAGAAGCAGATTTCTTTATTTTGTTTACATAGCTATGAAAAGAGATTAGCTCCGTTGGTTAGAGCACAGCGTTAATAATACAAAGGTTGTGAGGATTCACTTAAAAGTTGGATTTGATCTTTGTAGGTCCCTTCCAACTCAGAATATTCTGTGACTCTGTTTCTTGTAACAAGCCCCCAGTTCTTTCAGAAGCATCAGGATCAAAATTGGTGTTGCTTGAAATGTGTGAATAAAGACCAGAAAAGACAAAGAAAATAAAAATTAACTATGGGAGAAGGCTATCTCTCAAAGCTCCCTAAAAGGGTGCACTATCCCTACATACATTTTGACTACAAACACAAGTACAAACTCTAATGAGTTTGTACATCATGGATATATCATCGAATCATGAACTTGTTTGAGTTGGATGGGACCTTCAAATATCCTCTAGTCCAATTCCCCTGCAATGTGCAGGGACACCTTCCACTAGAAGGTTTCTCAGAGCCCTGTCCAACCTGGCCTTGAATGTTTCCAGTGATGGGGCATCCTCCACCTCTCTGGGCAACCTGTTCCACTATTCCACCACTCTCACTGTAAAAAGTTTCTTCATAATACCTAGTCTGAATCTATCCTCCTTTATTTTAAAACCCCTTGTCCTACCACTACAGGCACAGCTAAAAAGCCTGTCCCCATCTTTCTTATAAGCCCTATTTAGGAACTGGAAGGCTGCTATGGGGTCTCCTCAGAGTTGTCTCTTCTCCAGGCTGAACAGCCCCAAGTCTCTCAGCCTGTCTTCACTGGAAAGGTGCTCCAGCTCTCTGATCATCTTTGCAGCCTCCTCTAGACTCACTCCACATCTTTCCTGTGCTGGGACCCTAGAGCAGGATGCAGCACTGCAGGTGGGGTCTCACCAGAGCAGAGCAGAGGGGCAGAATCCCCTCCCTGGCCCTGCTGCCCGCGCTGCTTTGGATGCAGCCCAGGACACCATTGGCTGTCTGGGATGTGAGCGCACATTGACAGCTCATGTCCAGCTTTATCATGTCATCAGTGAGGTACAGATTATCAGAGCCAAACCAGCTATTAAAAGGATCATGACACTATTTATTACTGAATGGAAAAAAAAAAAAGAAGAAAAAAGAAACAATTTTTTTTAAAAACTACCTTCAGAGGTAGGTTTTTTTTAAAACTACCAGAACAGAGGTAAGCTGTCACACGAGCCTTTAAAAGCAACCTCACACAGTGTTCAGTTTCAAAAGCTAGGCCTTCTTTTTAACCTATAGGCACAACAGCATAAGCAGTAGGGGAAGGAGAATTGTACCAAAAAGAAGAAAGATCCAGTGGCTCAAAGATGCTGAAGCCAAAAACCTTGCAGAAATGCCAGCAGGGAACCTGTCTCAGAAAGAGCTGCCTTGCTGAAGATGAGTAGTGATAACTACACGTATTTATCAGGTTAATCCTCTTTCAAAACCTGAGCAGTGGGTGGGCATACATTTCATTAAAATGGCAAAGGCTTTCGCCTACCATAAACCAAAAATATAAACATGAATATGAAAGGCCATGAATTATGCACTCTGCTGTCTTTGATCATCAGGTAGGGAGGAGATCTTTAAAAATTACATTCAGGAATCAGCTCAAGTTACCAGAACACCTCAACATCACAAGCATCAAGTAGGAGTTGATCTCATAGCTGATCAAAAGCTGATTTGTTGCCTGCCTTTACAGTAAATACTTGCAACATATCAAGCTGCCTGTAAGATGCGCACATTTCTCAGTAATCAGATACAAAGAATAGCTCTTCCATACCTATAAAAAAAAACCCCTCTAAATTAACAAGTTTCAGGTTAATAAAACAAAAATTATTTCACATTTGCTGATAAAGAGACAGAAAGTTTGCTGCCAACTGGTAGAGATCTTAGTGCAGGAACCCTTTACCATACCTGAACACCTACACAAAGCTGTGCAGACCCTTGCTTGGATCCTCCTTTGTAAAGCAAAGAGCCAGGGTCTCTTCTCTCGCACCAACCATTGCTCTAGCACCATGCTATCACCTTTTTTTTTTTGTGCATTCAGTTCAGTCAGCACCAGGAGGCTTCTTCACTTCCCAGTGGAAACATGCCATTACACAGAGGTAGCCGTTTGTAAAGCGGAGGGAGGAGAAAAGCCCAAATGCCTTTCACTTTAGTCTTGTACCTGAAGACACATGATTGCCCTCATGACTCATCTGGGGTGTTCCCTACATGCAGCCACATGGTCCCCAGGTGAATCCACTCTGTTGACACTGGTCACACAACCACTGCCCACTTCTCTCTCACCACTGCAAACTGTGATGAGGGAGGAAGCCTGTGAGCTTCCAAGCACTAAAGCATCCTGCAAAATCTGCTGACTTCACCGACAGCCACGGTCATTTACCCAATAATTCACTAAATGCATCAGGTGGGCTACAAGACCATACATCAGCTCCAGCTGTCAGCTCCTGTGCTGATTGTCCCCAGTGAGCTGCCAGGCTCCCATGCTCCTTCTTTACCTGTATCTGCAGGCTCTTGCACAGGGTCACTCAGACCTACACGAGGGAGCCATCAGTCACTTGAAAAGCAGCAAGGCTCTGACATTCACATAGAGACAGGCAATTTCACTGAGCCAGCAACACAGACAGGACCGCCTGTGCCCAGATTATTTAGAGCTGAGAAGGGCCTGCCTGCCAGTCTCACTGCTGGGCAGCAGCTGCCAACTCCTCACTCACACATGGGGCTCTTTAGATGCAATGTTTAGATGTAGATGTAATGACCCGATGTTTTTCACCTTTATAAGCAGGCTGATCACTTCATATTTAAAGGTGAGAAATATCTTTTATTTTATACCTCTGAGTTTTCAAGTGTTTTTCTTCTCTACAACAGGAATCAGTGAGGGTTGAGGACAACCAGAAGCTTGCCAGAGAGGCACAGCATTGCAGCCCATGAAAGGGAAAGGCATCAGGCCTTGCTGCCCAGCTGGGCTGCGCAACAGACATGGTGTGGGAAGAGCCAAAGAATGGGAACTGCAGGGAGAACAGGCTGCCACTGCAACAGGGCAAATCACATTGCTTCTTGCATGCCCTGTGCAGGTGCCAGACATCACAGCTCTGCAGCTTACTGGCTTCTGCCTGTGATGAACAAGAAACCAAGTTTCCACAGGGTCCTGCCAGGTCTTTTCCCAAATGATGCTCTGCCCTCCTCCCTCTCCAGACTCTGGAAAAAGTAGATGCAGGCAGCCCTGAGCACTGAGGTGGGTTTCAGGTAGGAGAGGAAAGGATGAACAGCTGAGACTGCTCATTTCAGGGACCTGGCTGAATACACCTGTTAGAAAAGGAGGACTCATTCAGTTCATTCCTGTCATTGTGGGAGTGTTGAGTCAGAGGGAGGTGTGTGGGCTGAGGGGATTTATGAGGGTGGTGCTTGCAGAGCTGGGAAGACAGCAGCCTGCCAGAAATACAATGTCTGTACATGGAAACTGTATATGGTGGAAGACATGACAACTACACTTGAAGTTATTAGTTAGAATTACAAAGACAAGGGGCAAATAATGTCTTTGTCTACACTTCCACCTGTTGTACATTAAACTCTCCCACCTCTCACACCCCAACAACAGAGCCCCCAGGCCTTCCACGCAGCCCCCCACACCATTCTGCAAAGCTCTGCTCCCCAGACCCAGCCCTGACTTTGCTCTGCCCTGTGAAACCCCTGCAGCCCAAGCGATGGCTGAGATCTCCCTGACCATGCTGCTACAATTTTCCAAAAGAAAGTTCTGCCATACATGTGAGTGGCAGGAAGTGAGGGAGGAAGAGGAAGATCTTCTTTGAGGCTGGGCTTGATGAAGGCACACAGAAGAGATGAAGAGAAAACACCCTCTTTAACTTCTACCCCTTGCTATGCCTGAACACGCCATCTGTTTCCACAGCCTGAGGAATGAGAGAGTAAGAAAACTGAGGGAGAATAAACACAAATAGAGACGATTTCTGAGCCTAAGAGCAGCATATTCAAGTGGACCAAGTGGGAATAAGGGATTTTTAACACCTGGAAATTATTTAGATCACAGAAAGAACACCATAAAATGTCTACATGTTAGAGAAAATAGAAAACAGGATGAGAGAAGTACCCTATTCTTTACAATTGATAAAACTGTTCATATGGTCCAATTTGAGCACTTTCTTCACCAGCAAACTGTGGAGACCAAAAATATAGATACATTCAAAATTGGCTGAATAAGTGCAGAAGAAAAATGTGTGCAGGGATTTTAATATAAAATGTGCCGTCTTTGGTTCTTTCTGTTCTTCAGCTACAGATTGCTGGATCTGGGGACTTAGGAGAAGTATCACTACATGTTTGACCTCTTCTGATACTCTTGTTATTGGTCAATGTCAGATATAGGTCTTGATCTAAACAGAGCTTTGCCTGACTTGGCCCATCCCCAGCAGATCAGACAAGATCTTGGAAAATCTAGTATGTTCCTCTTTCTCCTCTCGCTCCTCTTTTTTCCCCCCTTTGCTCTAAGCAAGGTAACTTTCCACCAGAATATATTTGGAAATGATAGATCAGTATGGTGTCAGTTTGGACAAAATGGCTGATTGATGTGCTTGTCAAATCCCAGGGGATTCACTCATTTGTGATAAATGTTGGGGAGCAATGCAGGGTCTCAGATGAGAAAGCCAGGTCATTGCTCCAGACAGAATGCAGCCGGTCTGTGACCATTCCACATCCAAAAGCAGCTCATCCATAAGCACAGCATTGTAGAGCAAAGCACAGATGTGAAATGACAAAGAAAACCCACCAACATTTTTGCAAAAGCCTGTTTAGAAGTGTGAGGGGAATGGGATGCAAAAGAGCCTCCACTTTCCTAATGCTAACAAGCCAGTTCTCCAATACATCTGCACTGCACTAAGTGCAGGGATGCTTCTATTGGAAATAATAAATTAGCTAATTAAAAAAAGGTTGGCTTCATCTGGTATGATCTTTCCCCTGCTGCTCTGAAGGAGAAGCCAGCCTCATAAGGAAGCAGGCAAGGAACCTGCCTCGTTCCCTCCAGGACACAGACAATGACTCCACTGGCATTACTCCCAGGATCCCACAGCCGCAAGAGGGCTTCAGGGCTATAGCAAGGTTTCGCCGTGACAGAAAGCTGCTCTGGCACTAATGATGTGAAACACAGCAACAAAGTTCGATCCATGACAGAGAAAAATTTCAATATATACTCCACATCAGAAGGCAAGAACAAGAACACTATTAACTAAAAAGGAAGATATAACCCTTCTGCCCTTCACTGACAAAACTACTGTAAATACCCCTAGGCAACCACTTGGATATTGTCTTTGGACTTGTTAATTTCCTCAGGAAAAATTAATTCTGTTTACTCCTTAAAAATGTCATTATAAGTGTTAATTTGTGCATCTCCTCAGCTGTATTTTCATCTGCACATTGCACTGAAAAGTCTCTACAATAATGACACAAGCCTAATGACAGGAGACTATTAAATGAGGCAGCCCTCCATTGAATATAAACTTCCTTCAACAATTATTTCAATCCCACCAAGCAAATTGGTCTCTTAGGGGAGAACATGCTTTTGCTGAAAAGAAGGCCTGCAAGATCAGTGCTCCAAGGCCCAGAGCTGCTCCACAGGCACGTGGCAGGTGGATGGTGTTGCTCTGTGCCTCTCCCAGTAGCCATGACATGCAAACAAGAGCTCTCTCTCCCTGCAGCACTCCATTGGCCTACTGGGAATTCCTCTGAGCCCCTTAAAAACAGTCACGAAATGTTGACACATCAGTGAAGGAATGAGCTGCAATTTCACAGCAAACTCAAATTCATTTAATTCAGTTCCACAGAAAAATTCAGCAAGGCTTTCTGTAGTCATCACAGGCTGAGACAGCACATCTCAAGGTTCCTAAATGATGTATTTAAAGCAGAAGAGTTAGGTTTCCCTTTAGTTTCCGTGGTTCTTTTGTCAGCATTTAACATTACTGAACAGAGCCCCTCTCTTTTCAGCCATGGAAGGTGTATTGTAGAATTTTCACACAGCAAGGACTGTGTCAAAGTTGTCCCAGGACAGACAGCCTTGGTGCTCTGCAAGATGCTCTGGTGAGACCCCCCCAGCAGAGGCATCATCCTCTGGTGTAATGCCAGTTTTGCCCTCTGGAACACGAGGGGCTTTTGGCATGACTGGAATGTGCTCCATATCCTGCCTTTGTGCTCAAGGTGTGTTTCTGACAAACACCTGTCAAGCAGCAGCAACTTCCTTGGGACTGGGCATCAAAAACAACACAGGTAGCATTATGTGTTTTGATACACCAGTCCTGTACCCAGGTGTGGGTTACAAGTAGGAATATCTTTTTTTCCCTGGTCCCAGTCACATCTTGTAACATCAAAGCCAAGATCACTTATGTTAGTTCCATGCCAGCCACTGCAACCTTGTGTTTTCTGGTTTGCCTTCTCATTGGTCCTTTTACTTCAGCTGAACATGAGCAGGGAAATTCCATTATTCCATTTTCATGCCACTGTAGCAACCTGTAAGAAGTGTCCTTAACCAATCCTTACCCCCAGGAGCAATGGTCATCTCCTTGGACAGCTGTGACCATTCCTTCATTTCTTCATGGGAAGCACAACCAACCCGAACTTGTGCAGACATGACTGTCCTTCATCAATGTCATAACTAGAGCTTTTCCATCCTGGTGATGTCCTCCAGTGTACTGGAACTTTTGTTCAGAGAAGGTTAATAGGGATCATCACCCGGCAACAGCAACAAAGAGGACAACAACCAGCCCAGAGTCCAGAGACAGGTCTATGGAGATTGGGTCAACCCCATAATGTCAGTAAATCATTTTTTAGAACAGTAGTTTCTCCCTGGCCAACATCACTTCTTATTTATCATTACTTGCTTGGCCCAGAGGAGCAGACAGCCACCTGGAGTCTCTTGGCTGTTTCTAGAGCTTATTACTGGATGCACATCAGAAACAGTTTAATCCCCTCAAAAAACAAGACCTAGGATTAATGTGGTATGGGTTTAATTTTAGGCACCACTTTCCATCCAGAAGCCCTTGCCTGTTGTGACAGAAATTATGCAGAAATCTTTTTGTTTCAGTGAGTATATGTATGTGCATAGCCATGTTTTCAAATAAAATCAGTTTAAAAACTCCTGGGGCTGGTTGTTTTCTTGGAGGGTTATTTGTCCCTGAATTATTGCATCTTCTCCATGAATGGCAGCAGGTTGATGCATGGAAGCCTTGCTGCCTCTAGGCTCTCGAGGCCCCTGCACTGTTGTCTCTGCAGGTCTATGCATCCTGGGTTGTTCTGCAGAGGCCTGTAGTGACACACAATTTATTGACCTGCAAGTAGCTCAGAAATTCAAATTACAACCATTGCAGTGGAAAAAAAACCCCATGAAGTTCTCTTCAACTCCTGTGCTAAAAGAAAAATCATAAAGTTTAATAAGAGAAAGGTGCCTGCTAGAGCTTATTCCATTGTATTTGTTGAATATGACTTTCCGTGCCATATTTCATCTTGAACAATGATGGCTGATTTATGAAAATTGCAGAGAGGTTTGAATATTTCCTTGCATTCCTGGCAAGTTCTGACATGGGCAGAATTTCTTGTTTGACTGAGGAGGTAATGCCACAAATAACCAAACAGAACAGGTGAGACAGGTATTGTATTTGAGGGGCAGGATAACAACAAAAATAATCACCACCACCACCAACAACAAAAAAGCTTACACCCCAAAAAACCCACCAAAAAAGCAGAGAGTATCTGTGATAGGTTATCCTCTTTTCCTTCCTTATTGGTAAGTTGCAAGAACATGCCATGCTGCTGAGCTGCCCAAATGCCTGTCATCATCGGCACAACACCACAGGCAAGCCAATAAATAAGTAATATCAGGTGCCCAGCCAGTTGTCCGTAGTGACTGAGCATCTGCTCAGGGCTGTGCCAGTCCCCAGAGGTCCTTCCAGGACAGAGTCCCTGCTGTGGCCCTCAGCCAAAATAGTGAATCTCTGGGCAGGAAATGGAGCATTGGTCAGGCAGATCTGAGGCTGTGGATGAGCTCTCATGGGAAGCAGGGGCCATTGCACACCATATCACTTTGCAAAATGGGGCAAAACACACAGCCTAGTGGTTGCCTTTTCTAGCATACAGCAAGACATATAACAAGATAAACCAGTTTCTCCCCCATTCCCCAAATCCCTGATTTCTACACTGCAAACTGATTGAGAGACTGAGCAAGCTTCATCCACCAGAGATTAATGAGGCCTCATCATGTGCTGCTGCCATATTTCCAGGTGCTCTAGCAGGCCAGTGAAGTACCAGAACCTGCAGAGAACAGAGTACAGCAGGCACCATGACCTCAGCTTTCACCACTTAGTATCACTTCATCATAAACTCAGTATTCCCCTTTAGAGAGGAAATGTTTTAACACTGGGGTGCAATATTGAGTTGTATTTATCCCGAAGGTCACAAAACAAATAAATCCAGGAAGATGGGTTGATACAGAAAGGCTATTAAGTTATCCTATCTGGAACCAGAGCAGAAACAGGAAAATCATTTCACTTTTATGTTGAAATAATATTTGCCGTCACAGTCTGGTTACTACCACCCTTCTCCTTCCTGCTGCCAGAGCTCCCCTGGATGAAGAAGAGCTGGGACCATTACTCCACTCTGGTTTTCAAGAAGCAAGCTGTAGGTATCCCAGTGGGGATCTGACAGCCTTCCCTTCACAGGAACACGCTACTTGACCAATATGGAATATGCGCCATGAATAAGGGCAAAATATGGGAAAGGATCTGGGATTATTCTTGTCTGTGAGGTGGTAATATGCACCTTGCTTGTTAGTGCCTCTGACTCCCCTCTCATACTTTGCTCTGTGTCCCACACAGAGCCTACTTATGCATCAAAGACAGCAAAAAATAGTGGTCGTGACCTGCATCTCCAGTCCTCATGCTTTTTCTGCTTCTCCAATTTTTGTTGCGTTCTCTCCTGTCCAGGTGCCTCTAATCTTATTTTCTACTGCTACCTGCATGTCCTGAGGCTAAGCTTCACTCTTACCTCTGCACCTCCCAGGTGTCTTCCAAAGCCTTTTCTTCTTGACCATTTATTAATCTAAATTGTCCATTCCAAAATGGTGTGGACTTGAAATCAGGGAGGGACAGAGAGAGGAAGAGGGAGAAGGAGAAAGAAAAGGAAGAAGGGGATGTATACAAGACCTGAGGCTCACTACAGCCCCTTTCTGCTCATCTCCATGTGCATGTTGCTTCCAGAGGCATTTGTTCTTTGCAGCTGATGGTTTCAATTTTTTGCATAAAGTGCCGTGCAGTATTACAGCATCATGGAATTAATAATGAATAATGCAATCTCTCACCTTCCCACTGGAATAAAATCATCATTTGATTTGTGAATAATTTACTTGAACTCCCATGAAAATACTTCTGTCAGAGATGGAACATATTTTTTTAAATCATTAGTGGTTCTTCCCAGTAAAATAAATAAAACAATAAGTTGAATTTCTAAATGACCTAATGTTATTCAGAGACAAGTGCAGAGCGAGTTATTTGATGAGGCTGGTAATCACAAATAAATTAATCAAATTTTCTTCTTATAAATTATAACTATTTTCTGGAGAACACACCAGAAAAATCTTAACTGAGAGCTTTAAGGTCACAGAACAACAGAGATTTCTTCTCCCTCTCTTTGGTGTTCCCTACATTGAAAAAGGTTACTTACCAAAGGATCTAGATTCATTCCATGATAAGGCGAGTGGAAGTTTCTATTTCATCTCAGCCAGTGTTGAATGAGATGCAGAGTCCTCATTCAGGCCACAGCAGCTGCAGCTGGACACCTCTGTGCCTTCCCTCTTCTTCCAGTTGAACTGCCAGGAATTTGCTGTTGGGGCATATGATCTCCTTTTTCTTCTCTTTTTCTTTTCTCAGTAGTATAAATTTAAGTTGTAAATCTTACTTGATAAAATTCTCAATACAGTAAGCAAAGTGTAGTTCAATCAAATGACTTCCAGCTGGAAACCACAAAGAAGTGGGGAAAGAAAAGCTGAAAGTAACCAGAGAAGTTTAGCAGGACAGTATGAAAACATGTTATAATTTTGATAAACTGAAGAAACAGTCTGAAATTAATAATTTTCATTTGGACAAATATAAATTTATTCATGTCAGAAAACTTTTCCCCAGATGCAAAAAGACTAATACTATTAAGAGATCTTCAGAAATTTACTGCCAAGCCCTATTGGTAGTGTTCTCAGGAGGATGATGTTGAGATAGCAAGAAACAGCTACATAATCTGACCAGAGTTTTCATAAATTACCTGTTAAAAAAATACTTTAAAGTCTTCCCTGAACAGCAGAGGAAGTGCCACTTGCCTCACTAGTTTTCATTCTCCTTTATCTTGTCCCAGAGTGCTATAAAATCCACAGTAATTAAGTTTAAGTACCTATAATCAAAGATCTTGAAGGAGGATATATGAGAGGATATAAGCAGCAGTTACTCTGGAGCCATCACTGTGACAGTCACAGGCAAAGAGGATCCAGGAAAGGGGGCACAGAGCCACTGGCAGGAGGAGAATAAATCTCCATCACTCCTCCTCTGCACCCCTGCAAAGTGACCCCCAACACTGTGTCAGGCTCCAGGGGACTAATGCCAAGAAGGCAGGTTGTCAGCATGAAGCTTGAGTCAGAGAGATGGCTTCTCCCGAAAAAGGCCAAAAGAAGCAGTTCAAAACAGCAGTGTGATTCTCCAAAAACCTAGTACAATCTCCAAATCACTCGGACATTTGTCAAACAACTAACATATGCAGCAAAACATGCCTGCTCCTATCTAAGCCCCATCTCCAGTCATACAGAGTCCATTGCAAGTAGAGCCAAGACCTTTTCCTCCCAAATACATGACAGCTTCTGGCTGAACTGGAGTGGTAAGCCAAAATAAATCACTTAGGGATAAGAAGTGCAGTAAATATACCAACACTTGGCTCGTCTCACCAAGCACTCACAGGGAGAGGGTAAAGGTGGTCCTTCTGTACACTGAAATCTTCTGGTTGTCCTTCTGTCAAAGACATAGCTTGTGCAATTTTAATGTTCAAGCCCTTTCTTTTAACCCTCCAAAACTGATGGTGAAAATATGTACATGTTGTTGTCTGTCTAGGAAAAATGCATTTTGTAGTCTCATCACAGCCGAAAAAACATTTCAATACAAAAACTACATCCAGCCAGGCAAGGGCTCCTAAAGGCTGGTTTGTTTTATTCTTCATTGGTCAAGTTCAGTCAGGAGACTTCTATAGATGTGGCCCAGGCAGGAGTCTGTGGTCCCTGCCAGAGGCTGATTTGACAGCAACTCCAACAGACACCTCTGATTCCCCTTATCTCCCACATTAGACCAGTCCCAGTCCCCATGTGCTTTGCTTTGGTCCTCAAGGTCTTCTCCCCAAGCACAGCACCCACATTTCTCCTCCTACACAGACCCCATGTGCCAGCCACCACATCCATGGTATGCT
This sequence comes from Edolisoma coerulescens, assembly GCA_013397115.1. Lineage (NCBI taxonomy): Eukaryota > Metazoa > Chordata > Aves > Passeriformes > Campephagidae > Edolisoma > Edolisoma coerulescens. The sequence continues at coordinate 1,103,490 of VWZW01001523.1, forward strand.
GATGGCTGCCCCTGGCCTACACTTCACCTGGAGTTTGCTGGCTCAGGAATTCTCCATCTCTGCAGAGTTCGTCAGGGGCCCATGAGCTGCCTCTCCCTCTTCTGAGTTTGTCTAAGAGCAACAAAGAGGCTAAAAATTTTTCACAGACGCGTGAAGAAGCAAACATCAAGGTGGGTAGGACAGCTGCAGAAATTTTATCCCCCAGAGGGGAAGGCTGGTTTGGAAGGGGTTAAGCCTTTCCTAAAATACCCAAGAGACTTAAAATATGACTTTAAAATCTTTATTGATCATATACTTTTCAAAGATTTTCCAAAAATATGTAAAAGTACTTTTTCTCAGTGGTGACTTCTTCTCTGCCAAATCACAACAACATCACAAATCAGTTTAACAGTCTGAAAGATTATTTTTTAAAGTAGAAGGTAAAGTTTTTCTTATGTTTGCACCTTCAAAAGCAACAGTTTATAAACCCAGAGAGACACAGCTTAAACTCTCTAACAACCAGGTAATAATGTGTACTCAAGACCATGTAAAACCAGAGCATAATAGAAATTCAAGTGGCAATCTCACTGCATCAATCAAATATTAGTGGTAGTGACCCTCTTTTTCCCAGAGGGCTTGACACTTCAGATTGGAAAAAGTTGATTAAAAGATCACAGGGATAAATCTGGAAATATATTTAAACTGTGGGAGAACAGCAATTTAAATTATGATAATATGACCTATTAAAGAAAGAAATTTAAATTTCCCAATTGATTTTGTTAAAAAAAGCTCAATTCCACAAGGACTTGAAACACCAGTCATGTCTCAGTTTTGAAGAGGTGGAGAGAATATGGACATTTTATTCCCTGGCTATTCTCTGGCTATTTACAGAGTTATCCTGTGCCTTTCAACCTTCTCAAATATTCAGACCCCTAAAAATTTACAGAAAAGTATCACATTAAAGAAAACACAAACCTGCCCACAAGAGGCTTGCTTTACTTTTTTACTTTTACTGATCTGTCAGAAAGAGTTTTTGGGAATTAAGACTTTAAAGAGCAGCAACCCACCCCTGCTGAGGACAGACACTGCTTCGATGCTGAAGCAGCTTGCTGTCTGCTCTTGGCATGCCCGAAGTGTCACCTGTATTTGGATTTGCATTCACATTCAGGCACAGGTCCTGGTGAGCCCGTGGGTGGGAGGAGAAGCTCATCACCAGCAGATGTAATTAGCAGAATGCTTCACCCATGCGAACAGCTTACTGGCAGGATAAGGCAGCATGGGCTGCAAGGAAACTTTTGCTAATAGAAGGACAAATGCAGTAAAAGGGAACAGGGAGACCTGCCCATGCTATAGCAGGACTGAACTGAAGGCCAGTACTGCCAGATTTTCTCTAGACACTCATTCAAGTTCCCATAAATCAGTGTTTCTTTGGAGAGGGATGTTCAGCTGCTCTGTGCTTTGTGCTCTGCTCCTGACAGCTTGGCCCATCGTTGGCACCTCTTCTTTCCCTCGGCCCTCTGCTGATGGATGGGGCAAGAAGAGCAGAGCCAACAGCCTCAGGCAGCCTCTTAATCTCACCTGAGCAATTAGTTCTACTTCATATAAGCAGCTAAATATTTCATTCTCTCCCTGGCACAAGGTTGCAAAGGCAAGGGGGAGGCAAGGGCCTGCCATGAGGGAATTGCGGGACTCAAGCCCTTCTTTCATCCACCATTTCCACTCTCAGACACAGTGTCAGTTTGGCCCTCCTCCTCCCAAACTGTTAGTTGCTTTAGATGCTGTCTTCATGATTTTTTACACAAAATCTAAGTTTTATTTCCTTGTGAAATTCCAGAACTTCCATAATACTCACAAACCAGAATTTTTACATTCTGGCCAGCAAAGTCATCCAAATCTTCTGCTGCAGGGACCAGGACAAGCAAAGTGACTTCATCACCATTGTTCTCATCCCTGGTATTCACTTTCCCTTTTTAGGATCACCTTATGCATTTACAGCAACACAGCACCACTGAGGACAGTGCATGTCGTATTCATCACTGAGGCAGGACATCATGCCAAGGATTCTTCACCTCTCTTTTAGAGAGAACAGGTAGAAACCAGAAGGAGTTACAATTCTCCTGTCTTTACTTTCATAGCTTCCTGAGAATTTTTGTTTATTTTTGTAATTTTAAATGTTGTATGATTATCTAAGAACTAGAAGACCAGAACTAGAAGGTTACATAGACATTATACAAATAACAAACACAGTATCATGTTAATGATTCAGACTAGGGAAAGTTGTTCAAAACTTGTCCTTTAACTGAATAAACGTGTAGAAGGCATGGCCCTGCTGCAAAGAGTTCCTATTTCCATAGCACTGGTATCAGCTGTGTCCTGTGTGCCCCCAAATTAAAGGAACGTATCCATTGGCATATGGCTAGAAACTACAAGAGTAGGCCTGCCCTGCAGAAAAGAAAAGGGTTATGTAAAGAATTAGATCAGTATGACTCATCCTGAACATTGGGTTTGAAGAATGTTAATAGTACTATTGAGTATAAAGCTGGCTGTTACAGTTAAAATTGCACTTGGAATTTCCATTATAAATCCTATTTTCGAGGGTTTATAACTTGGCTGTAGTATAAATTCAATCACAGCTAAAACTCAACATACAGAGTCTCATCACTGGAAGCAAAAGATTTTTCAGAGAAAAATCCTTCTAGTTGTTTGAGGTCAAGGGAAATAAAAATCCAGTAGAATCATTAAGGGAGAGTTGACACTTTTCTGCCCTCCAGTAAATTACAAATGACCTCTGTATTTAAACTCAGGATTTCATAAGTCATTAATTCAGAATGTAGAATGCTATCTCTAGGTGTATGGAAACATAATTCATTAAAAACTCTTGATCTGTTACCCTTAAAGATCTACTAGGAGGCATATTCAGCAACTTTTCCAAAGTTTCAGTGTAAGTTTTGACATTCAGAGTACCAAATTCCAACACTGGCATTAACTGAAGAGCTTCCATCAATTTCTGAGCCACTAATGATACCACATATCAAGCGTGGAGCTGCCTCCAAGTACATTTGGCAAAGTCATCCTGCTGGCACCAGGATGGATCCCACAGAGGCAGGCAAAAAATCCAGACTTCATGGGTCAGCTCAGGTACATTCATGTATCAAACTCTGGCTGCACCAGAAGCTTCCTGTGACCCCCATGCTTTCTGTGTAAGTCGATGTTGGGGTGTGACCCCAGCCAGCTGCCAAGCCCCGTGCAGACACTCGCTCGCTCCCCCACCAGCAGGATCAGGGAGAAGATCAGGAGACTAAAAGCAAGAAAACTTTTGGGTTGAGATAAAGACTGTTTAAAAGGGAAAGCAGAAGCCACGCACACAAGTAAAACAAAACAAGGAAGTAATTCACCGTTCCCCATGGGCAGGCAGGTGTTCAGCCATCCCCAGGACAGCAGGGACCCATCACGTGCAATGGTGACTTGGAAAGATAAATGCCACCACTCCAAATATCCCCTCCCCTTCCACCTTCTTGCCCCCAGTTTATGCACAGAGCATGATATCAGATGGTCTGAATATCCCTTTGGTCAGTTGGGGTCACCTGTCCTGGCTGTCTCCTCCCAAGCACCCAAGCACCCCCAGCCCCTCCCCAGCCTGGCAGTACAAAAGCAGAAAAGGCCTTGGCTCTGTGCAAGCCCTGCTCAGCAATAACAAAAACATCTCTGTATTATCAGCACTCTGTTCAGCACAAATACAAAACACAGCCCTGTACCAGCCACTGTGAAGGAAATTAACTCTACCCCAGCCAAAACCAGCAGGTTTGACAAGACCTGCTCAGGTAGATAAGCAGTGATTTAGACATGGGCAGTGCCTCCTAGATATGAAACAGTAGAATACATCCCAAGGGGCTATCTTGCTCAAGCCACCACTTACCTGGACTCTTACTCCCTTCCCCCTCCCCCCATTTAATGCAGCTCTTTAATAATAAGCATTTAAGCCATTTGCTAATAGTGCATTTTCAGTTCCACAAGCACACATTTTCTCTACTTTAGTTGAGAAAAGACCACCACTTCCAGCAACTTCTAGAAGATACACCTTTCAGCTAGTCTTTCACTGAGGTCTTTGTTTCTACACACCTTATATGCAAGGAAAAGCGCAGGAATCCATTTAAAACCAAATATGTACCAGGTGAAGCTGAGGCCAACAGTGAGGAAAAGCCCTGCCCACAGGAGTGGTATTAAATCAGAGAAGTCACTTGTGTATTTTTAAAAGTGGGATCATAGGAAGTATCTGAGGCTTCAAGCATTTCTGAAAAGATGGGAGGCTTGGGAAGGACAGTGCGGGCAAGGGCGGAAGGGTGACACTGTGCCGCAGGATGTGGCACTGTGCAAGGAAGCCCAGGCCAGCCCTGAACAGGATTCCCACCAGCCAGTGACTAGTGGGGCTCCCAAACAGCTCAGCAGCCCTGGCCTGCGGATGGGCCCACCACGGGCTGATCCTGCTCACACTGCGAAGCACTTCCATGTGCCACTGTACAAATGAGCTGCATTAGAAAGAAAAGAAAAGAGAAAAATGTTCACATAAGCATCAGGCTTGCCTTAGGTAAGCTGCTTTCGTTTCAGACCAAGCTGTTTACTCATTCCTTCTCAGATCTTTAGTGTCAGTGGCAGCAGTTTGGAGGGTTAATAGCACTTTCATGATGTACGATGCAACCTAATTGGAAGCTTCTAACTGAGTGTTTCTAAGTGGAAGGAATTAGTTGTATCTATGAAAATTTGATAGGGCTCTTGTCAGGTGTCCTTCTAGATTGAAAGTATTTTCCCAAAGCTGCTGAGTTAATAAGTTTCTTAATTTCATTGAGGGAGATTTTGTTTCATTAACTTTCCTCACCCACATCTGTCTAGACTTGTCAGAACAATTCCACCTGATTGTCAGAACACCTCGATGCATCTCACACATAACTCCCACAAGGACCCCGAACGCAGGCCCTTGAGACAAAAGGTACAAACCCCTCCAGTAGTGGCTTTGATCTTCAAATGCACAACGCGCTTTCTTCCTGGTTTTTTCCCCTTCAGGTAAAATATGCACGGGCTAATGAGCAATGCCTACCACTGTCTGTGGGAACCACAGGGTTCAGGTGGTGGGAGCAGCTGCTTGGCCCCCTGCAGGGACAGTCCCAGGACCAGAAATGCTTGGCATTTGGCAGGCTTCATCTCTCTGCTTGGAATGGTTTCAAACCACTCAAAATACATTTGGGGCTTTTTTTCCTGCATTAAAACAGTGTGGAGGAGAGTTCAGTGGGTTCCTCAACATATGATGGGATGGCAGAGCCAGTCCTTCACTTCACCTCCTATTTGGTAATCAGTGTTTCTGCCCATACATCATGAAGCAGTGCTATAAAGTAGAAGGGTCCCAACCTGCAATATCAGAAGAGTCTATCTGAGAGAAACTTAATGATCCCTTTAAAAAACTGGTGATGAGGAAGACATACGAGAGGGGGGGTAGTTTATGAGAAAATTGAGGAGCTTACTGCAAAACTTGTGTTGCTGGCAATACAGTGAAGGACTGCAGTACTCTCTCCTTGCATTTGAGACAATAAATACAAACAAGCAGAAAATCTTTTTCCTCAGTGTCTGTGCCAGTAACAGATACTGGTTTAGGCATTTGCTGCACCCTCAAAACACTGGAGCTGGGACCTTTGCAGCTTTTCTAAAATTTAAGAACAGTATGTCAAGGTCAACCTTACAGCACAACATCAACTTCAGATCAAGGCAAAGAGAGGAGGGGAAAGCACTGCTGCCAAGGGCAAGCAAGGGCTTAAGAGCAGCAGGGACCAGGTTCAGAAAATAACCCGGAGACCTGATTACATCGGTTGGACTAAATTGTGGTTTCAGCATTCAAGAGACAACACTGGCAGCTGTTCTGGGGCTGGGGAGGTGGAAGAGTCTCCAGGATGAATGGAGAACAGGTGAAAAAATGGTTTTAGCCCAACATCCAAGCACTCTGCAGTGGAAAAAATGCATGTGAAATCCAGGGTTTAAGAATACAAACCCTATATCCTGACCCTTGACCAAGGACCATCACCAGCAGCCACACTAGCACTGCCCAATGGAACAAGAAAGGATTCAGTTTGGGCCCATGCTTCTCTAGAAACACCTTCCTACAGTCAAAGGAGAGGGACAAAGGAGAGATATGGTGTCTTTTTACTCTGAAGGGAAATGAGGGTAATAGTAAACAGTGAATAAAATGTAAAAGTAATACTTTGCAAAGTGACAGCAAAGTTAAGTCACCAGTCATCAGTAAGTAAAATAGAATCATGATCAAAGCTGGGGTGAAATATTTCTGCTTATTTAGGGTCACAGTCCATCATTTCTGTAAGGTGGAATCAAGCCCTGGCAAATGCCTCATACACAACCGTTTTGAGTCATGTAATAGCCGTCAAATAATACATGAGATGTTATAAATAGAGAAGATAACAATTTGCTGGACAATCATGTCCTCATATCACACAGATTTCAAGTGACAAAGCGGAGAAAGACATCAGAGATAGTCAAATGGACAGAAGATTTTATGGGTGTTTAGGAGCAAAACTGCCTTGTTTGCTTCAAACTCAAACTGCACAAGCCCGCTGCTGGGACTTCTTAAAATAGAAGGGGAAATATCTAGGAAGTAAACACATGCACTGAGCCACGAGGAGAGATGAGCACTGGGAACCTCCTAGTGATTTCCCAGACTAGAACAGGTCCAGCTTCAGCAAAAAAGTAAGCTTCAAAATCAGCTCCAGCTTGGCCCAGAGCCAAGAGGTACCATTGCCTGCAGTGGATAAAGCTGGGGAGTGGGTGGCCACATGGAAGAATGACAGCTGGTGCAAGTGCTGGTTTGCAACCTATTGAGCCAGAGACATCCAGAGTTCCTGAACTGGTAGACAGAAAACAGAGAAATGTCTTTGCTCAGAGAGAGGACCACTTCTACACCACAGCATTAAAAAGGGAGGCCTTGCATATCCTCCTCAGAACATTTGGCTTGGTACCATGTTTGGTCACTTTCCTGCTGCTCCTCCTCTGTTCATGGTGCTGCTTGGTGAAGAAGAAGGATCCCAGTCCTCAGTGGGGTGAAAGAGTGTCATCACTTGAACTGAGCCACACATGTGGTCCTTTTCAAATTCATTATGGTGGCAGCACATATGGAGTACAGTGTACAGTGCTAATCAACATAAACAACTCTGTCAAAATAAAAGAAAGAACAACTGACAGAGTTCTCAGCTTGTTTTTTAAAGAAATCATGAAACTGCTTCTCTTTAAACTTGAATACTTTAATTGTGCTTGATGCATTATACCATTCTTCTAAGCAGAAACATTTATTTTTTAAAAACTAACCAAAGAGATGGTTTCAAAGAACTTGAAAGACACGTTGTCATCAGGGTGAGTAAACAAAAATAAAAATGTTGTAACTGTTACACCTAAAGCTTCATGGGAGGAAGTCAGCCATCTATTTATTTGGTTGTAAAACAAAATATATTGCAATTGGACCTTCCATTATGAATCTATGATAGAAATGAAAAAGCATGTCACACCAGAAAAAATAAAATTATTTACATCCATGCCAGCTGCCTGTACCATGGCTGATATAGCACATAAATTGCCACGTTCTGGTGGGCTGCCCCCACCATCCTTGCTGCTCTGCATGAATGCATGTGCCTTAATGATACAATGGACAAGTGCCATAATACAGAAACAGGAAACTGCCCCCATAATATGTAATTGCATAAGGATATTTTAAATAGAAAACATCACTATCCTTTTTCTATCTGTGAAGCTATTCCAAACAAGAGGAAGTAAAATTTAATTAAGCCTAATTCAAATCTATTCCCTATCTCCCAGTGGAAAAGCCTTATCTACAAGGGCCCAGCTGCCAGGCTTGCTGAGAGGGGCATACTCAGGGTGGTTTATGTCAAGCAGACATTGCATTAATGTATAAACTGTTCATATAGCCAAGATAGGAACCCAAATCTTTCAAGTGAAAACACGAGTGTCACTGGCAGTCGCTTGCATGGTCTCTTATCCCATGAGATTTTATGAACAGGACAAAAATCCCTCATTTATGATGAAGATAAATAGACTGAATTTCATCAGGCAAGGATAAGTTTGGCCTTGGTCTTCTGCATGACAGAAAGAGCATCTCTCTCATCCTACGTACTGGATTGTAAAATAAAGTAAAAAATTGATCTCTGCTCCTTTTATTTTTGTAGTACTAGCCTTCAGGAAAAGCTATCAACTGTAAATCCAGACTGATAAATGTGCTTCCCTTAGCTCTGAGAAAAGATCTAAGCCCCAGAGAAGGCAACAATTTAAAACACATCCCCATCTGAAGGGACCTCTGTTAAGTGGCAAAGCTACTGCCTGTTCAGCGTGCTGCCTCCTGCTGCTGCCCATCCAACCTTCCCCCGTGCCTTGTAGAGAGGCAGGACTCTGACCTGGGGCTCTGCAGTCAGCTGCCAAGACATAGCGAGCAAAACCACAAAACACTCCACACCATGGTGCACAAGTCCTTTTTTGGACAGTGATTCCTGCCTTAAGGATCACACACAGCACATCTCAGAGCATCAGCCCCACGAGGCTTGGGTGGACCAGTCCAGCACCAAGGGCCTGCGGCACAGGGCACTACTCTGACCAGTCAATCTGCAGGTCAGCAGGGGACAGCTGGGCTCCTACGCTTTGTGATTCATCCCCTTGGGCTTTAGCTTCTACACAGTGTTGCACTGATTCTTCAGTCAAGGCCTCTTCTACAAACAGATCAGCATTCCAGTCACAATACCAGGAAGTGACACTGGAAGAATCAAAAGAGGAAAACTCTTAATGATCTCTTCTTAGTCACGTCTTCTCAAAACTCACTGCCTTCTGCATCACCTCAAGAACTTGAGCCTATAAAAGTGTATATGTGTAACAGAACCCCCAAGCCTTACCTACTTCTCGTTATAAAACTTGCCTTTTTTGTCTTTATTTTTTTCTTTTTTCCATGATGTGTAATGCTCTCACCCCTCTTCACATGTCTGGGTTAGAGTATAATCTCTCTGGGACAGGGAATAGATTTTGTTTGTTTGTTTGTTTGCATTCTGAAGGGACTAGCACATTTTTGTTTCTTTATAAATAAATAACAGACAATGAACTTCACCTCGCATATCCTAACTTTGATAAAATTCCAGATAATTTTACAAAGACACTCTATAGAGTAAGCATTACAGCATCTGGATCAAAAAAGTAGTGAAAATACCAGTTTGACTAATGAATTTAAGCTGAGTTTGTGGAGGTATTTATTCAAATTTATTCATTCAATTTGTGGTAACAAATCCTTAATTATTATTGTCTGTAGATTATTCAAGCATCCTCTTTCTATCCTTGGTCTTTCTGCAATAATCAAGCACATTAAAACATGCCAACTGGTTATTTCTAAGGCAGTACAAAAAATTGCTCTCACTGAAAAGCTAGGGTTATACTGAAATCATGAACATTTGCATTTATAGAAATAAAGCTTTGATCAATATTCAATACAAACACTGTGAATACATTTTGTACCTTGTGGGAATTCCTAAAGGTCTGAGGGGAAATAATCAGCAGATACCCTCCTATGGGAGGCTTGTAGTTTAAAGAGACAACTTCACTGGGCACAAAACTCATTAGACAGATCTTGAATTTAGTTCCCATAACATCATTCAAACATTTAAGGGTTTATTTAGGATCTAACTGGGACAAAATGCACTCTTACATTGACTGTGAATCTCCCAACTTCTTTTAGTTTATTTTTCTGTCTATCTACTAAGGACCTCTGTCTCTGAGAGGTTCAGTCGTGTTTGTTCACTTGCATTCAGAGGTGATCTCCGTTTTCTCTTCATCCTGCCTGATCTACTCTATTCAATTCAGCTGCAGTTGAGTGTCTACAGCTGAGCCTACTGCAGACCTCGCTCAAGAGCTGCAGATGTTCTCTAGATCTTCCTGGGATATGCTGGCTGCATTGCCAGGAAATTCAGTAAAGTAGGACCCAAACTGGGCAATAGAATTGACCCTACCCCGGCACAGCAGCCTCTGTCGGTCCTGTACAAAGCTCTGCCATGGAGCAGCACTGACTCAACCTTGTGCAAAGAGCACAATATACTTGCACAATAATATAACCCAACACAGTAATATATCCCAGCCAAGTACAAACAACATAATGGAGCTGGTTGAAAAATTTGTTTGGTATTTTATGGCATTTTTTACCCATTCTGTTTGTTCAGCCTGCCAGAAACTATAGGCAGCCTAAAGCGGTTAGAACAAAATGTTCTGGACACAATGTATAAGGCAGGAGAACAAGAGCAATTTATTCCATGTCTAAACCAGGACAAATAATTCAGTGTAACATACAAGAACAAGGAGAGACACATTTATAAGCAACTTTATAAATCTCCTTTGCAAAGCACTTTCTGCACTTACTTTGCCTGCTACCAGCACGTCCCCCTTCCTGAGGGGCAGCCAGGCTGTCCTGCTGCCTGAGCACTCAGAGCATGGAGCATCGTTGCTAATAGAGAGCTGGGGACCTTCCGCTTTTGCATTCCCACTTCACATACCAGGCAGTTTCCCTGCAGCACTGGAGGCACAGGGGGCACTGGAGCAGAGAGCATGGTCCCTGCAGCCATAGCAGAAATGCCTGTGGGAGGCAGAAGGCTTGCCTGTATCCTCCCGTGAAGGCTGAGGGATCTGGTGAAGGCAATCACAGCAACACATCTGATTTAACTAAAAGGGTGGAGTAGGAGAAATTGGAGTTATTGCATGCCCTGCCCAGCACTTCAGGGTAAGACTGAGCTTCACTTCTCTGCTCTGAGCAGCACTTCTGACTTACTCCGAGGATTTGCCAACCCACAAAACACATCGCACCAGACAGGAGAAACGCAGCGGGACTTGGAAAGCAGAGAGATGGGGTATAAAAACCAATTGCTCAGGGGACTAGTCTGTCACTCCTAATTCCTCGACCATTTTAAAGTCTTGGTGTGACACTGGAAAGCACCCAAGGCTCCTCAGGTTACAACTGCCTCCATCGTCTTTCATAGCATTTCAATTAAATGCAGGTGTATTAAAGAAAAAGGGAGTTTGACACCATCTTCAAAGGGCCCCTAATCTCACAGGAGTTATTGAAATGGAAAGGATCTTTTGAGTCATCTCTCCTTGTTTAATTGCCTAATCAGACAGATACTTCCATTGTCTGATTTGTGCCAACATTGAGATTGAACTTAAGATTCACATCTCATAGCTTCTAATTTTATCACATTAGGGCTCAATCGAGTTACAGCAGCCCAGACCCTTTCCAAATCATAGCCCACAGGACTCCTTTATGAAGTGGGTTAAAAAAGACCTTTGGTACTTTCCTAATAGATAGCCTTCATTATTTACAGATTTCAGAACGACAAAAAAGATTCACTGCAGGTCTAAAGCAAGCTGACAGGCTACATTTGAGGTGCATTAATAGATAAGGAGACATTGCAGTACAATAGACTTCAAATATTTCTGCAGCTCTACTCTTCAACATATTTTTTAGCCTATGGAGAATTTGCCACTCTCCTCTGCTGGAATTTTGATCATAAGGAGGGTGTCTTCTGGGGCAATTCCATTTCCCATGTGTTTCAGACATGGTCTAGTATTGAGGTGTTACAAAACAATTGAGAAGGGGAAAACGGGAATTTTGTGAGAATTTTTTTTCTTCTGATAGCTAACAAGGCAAGAACAAAGGGGGCCTTGCAGGACTATTTTCTACCAAAACCCAGAGCGTGTCACAACCCACTGCTCTTTTGATATGACACAATATGCTATCCAATGGACTCAGAGCAAATACTGGACCACAGGTCAGAGGACATTTTTCCTACTTTTTCTTTTTCCATCAGGAGTAAAATAAGCAAGGAAGCCACTGGCTGGTCCCATGCTACCAAGGGTTATCCATTTCTCTGGTCATTAGCTGTAATTAACTGCGTAGTTATACAGTTTGCTGGTTTTTGCTTCCTGGCAGGCTAATGTCATTTTATCTGGAGCAGAGGGTACAAATTGGGGAATTTAACTGCAGGGTCTTTTGTCAAACAGTTGTCATTTCTTCCACATGCACAGTCTTTGGGATATAGTAAATCCAGTTAAATGAGCAGGCAATGGATTTTCTCCCCATGTAAACCAGAGAATAAATGTAACCACTGCCATCTCTTCTGGTGCTTATGCACCAAAATTAGAGTGATAACCAAAAGCTGAAGAGGGATCCTTACTACATTAGCACCTGGAAACCTCAGCCAAAGTGCATGTGCCTCTGAGCGAGGTCCTCAGCAAACAGATAAATAAACCTCAGTCTTCAAGCATGCTTAGACAGCCTGGACAGGGAAAAGAAGGTAGACTGGGACCAGAAAGGGGATGGCAAATATTCTCTATTTTGTTATACCTCTGTGCAACTCTCTGATTGGTCCTGTTGTATTGATTTCTTGCTCATTAAACATGAAGGATATAATTTTCAAATATGTTCCTTTAGCTAAGGCTCCTGAGTCCCATTTATAAAGGGGATTTTTGAGATAGTTGTGGCAGACAGCTGTTTGCCCGGGTCACTGAGACACTTTGAACATTTTTACCCAGACATTTAATTAACCCAACAGGAGGTGCCACACTAACATTGCAGCCTTCCTCCGCTTCACCCTGGCACTGGCCCTCAGGTTTTGATCAGAGAAGACCAGACTCAGGTGCACAGCACCACAAGTACCACCAGGAAAGTCCAGCTCAGACACTACTAACTCCACAGGAGAGCAGCCAAACCCTGCCTGGGGCCACAAGGATTGGTGGTAACCGGGGGTGTAGGGGTTTGCAGCAAAACCAGGAGTGATGTTTAGACAGCTCAGGTACTTGCTGACCATCCCTTGGCTTACTGGAGCAGGGCTCCTCTCACCTGGGGAGAACGCCTCTCAGACAATACCTCCCCTGAAATAGCCTTTCCCTAAACACCTGAGTACTCCTGTTTACCCACCAGCACAGTAAAGAGCTGTATTAGGCCCCATTGCTTAATGTATTTTTTTGGGGCAATATATGACCTTGCACCCTTCTACTCTTTTAATGCCCAAAAGATATCAGGGCGGAACACCAACACAAAACTAAAAGATCCTAGCAGGGCAAACAGAAGCTGACAAGGCACAAGCTGAATATCCCTGGAATATTTTTCCCTGCTTCTGTAGGAGAAACCAAGCAAACTCTTCCTCACCCTCCCCCTTTGTGCCATATGCAGGCAGCCTGGCTCACCAGAACAGGTCACATTTACGTCTTTGCAGTCATGCTCTAAAAACTTGGGCACCACTGTGTCCAAAGAGCAGGGAAATAAACCTGTTAGGTCCTTGTGCATGAAGTCAGCTCTAGGATGAAATGGTTAAGTAAACTACAGCCATCCTGTCGAGCATTCATTATCACCAGGACAGGGTCTATTCCTGGCAGCTCTGCTCTGATGATGCAGCGTGGTCATTACTGTTGCAGGCAGATGCAGTGGGAACAGGGGGATGAAAGTACACGTAACCCCCATTTCCCATTGCTCCCCATGCCTCAGTCATCCTCAGGGAGCTGCCCTCCACTGTGCTTTGCAGGAATCAAAAGAGCCATCTTGTTCTCAACATACGTGCCACAGCTTGGCTCTTGCATACATCATGGTGTTATCTGTCTCCTTGTAAAGGACAGAGATAACATCCTCCTCCAGCTCATCAGCACCAGTGTGTCCCCAGATAAATTAACTACAGCAGCCACTTCTGGTTTTCTCAAACAAATTGAGATTTTGTTCTTAAACTAGGCTACAGGAAAAACATGTACAACATAGGGACAGAGAGATTATGGGCTTCATTCTCAGGCTGCTTATTGCTGCTCTGCTCCAAAGTCATTTCAAAGGATTTGCTCTCAATTTCCAACAGCATGACAGTGATCAGAATCTCAATGTGTCCCAGTTCTCCTCTTGGAGAAGGTCAATGAGTTTCTGTCCTAACCTCTGCTACATAAGAAAGAAGATGATGCTTCACTCCTGTGATGATAAATTGTTCCTATAGAGTCATTCAGGGTTAGATCCTTAGAGTCAGAGCTGGCATTAATTTCATCAGATACAGAGCATGACCCTCACCCTTAGTTGTGCAAACATGAGACCTCTATTTAGTAGAGACAATGCAGTGGTTAAATATGTGAAATTCACTTCTAAATAAGTCTGCCTAAAGCTTAAAATTGCCATGCCTTCCTGTTAGTTCAATAGCATATGGGAATGCTCCTGGGTTAAATGGAGTGGTTTGTGTCACTGGGAACTAGATAAGCAAAATATTTATGGTTACTATTATCCTGGAGAGCTGAGGTCACCGCCCACTGCACTGTCCTGTTGTTGTGAGGTGTTTCTCACCTCTCTCTGAGTGTGCTTTTGCCTGCTGCCTTTCCTAGAAGAGTGAATGTTCATCATTCCTGGCTGTGCAATGTCCCTCCTTGGACATGTTTGATACTCAACTGGACTGAGAACCTAACCTAACTGGAACCACTTCAAGAAGGGGATAGGACTGGATGATCTCCAGAGGCTCCTTTTAACCGAAATTATTCTGTGATTTGTTCACAAGCATATGGAACGCGGTTCTTTGATTTGTCAACACTTAGCTAATTGGTCATTTATTGACCCCAGAGTCAGGTAGTTTCCTTTCCCTGACTCAGTGTCATGGGTGTAAGAACAAAAAGGTAAATCAAAGAGCTTTTTCAGGGAAGACACACTGCATGGTACATGAAGCAAACAATACATATCAGTATTACTGAAATTAGAAACAATAAGGCCCATAGAAGAAAGAAAATTATGGACTATGAAAATGGAGTCCACTTGCCAAACCAAATAATTTTGCTGGACACATTACCTACAGCAGTAGACACCCTTTCCAGTTTTGCCAAAAGGCAAAACTTCACCTGAGCCAGAACACTGGGTCAGCACAGTAGAAAGTACCATGGGTCGATAAGTAAACAGCAATCTTCCTCCAGGTGAATGCTGAGCTACAAATGATGGAATGCCACAGGTCCTGCGTTGTTGTTTCCACCTTTGTAGAGCTGTCCTGTGTGTCCTTGCACTCAGACTGATTCAGCTCAGCTAACTTCAGATATCTAAATTTAGTCACCTGCTTGTCCAGGCTCTACCTGTACCAAATGGAGAGTGAAACAGCTTCAGATTCATCCCTCAGTTTGGCTGAAGTTTCCCATTGATGGTGCCTACCTCTCACCCTTCACCCTCCTTATTTCTACATTGGATACAGAAGGTGTGTGCCCACCTTGCCCTTTGTGTTTGCAGCCCCCTGTACTGGTCATTTCTTGTCCAGTTTCTGTCTGGCACACAAAGGAGCACTTGTCCTTGGCTGGGGAATCACGGTACTGCCACTGGACGGAGCAGGCAGACGGCACTGTCATGACCACGAGCAGTGACCAGACCCACAGCTCTGTCAACTCTGTCAGCCAACACCACAAACCCCCAAGAGAGGCACCAGCAGACCCAGCGTGGCAGGGAGGCACACGCCCAGCATCCCACAGCTTCTGGGCCTGCACACTTATGCTGTAGAAGTGAGAGCCAGCTAAAGCTTTGCTGGCAAAAGGACTGGTCTAATTCTATTTTATGTTCAATTACTTTGCTCTTTAAAAAAAAAAAAAATGCTAGAGTCAAAGACATTTTGGTGTTCAGCCTGAAATGGTGCTTTATCATAAATTCCCTGCACAGTACCAGAAATGTATGATCTGCACTTTAAATAAATATTTAACACCTAAAATGGGGACTCCAACTTTGATCAGAGACCACACATGGGAATAAATTGTCATTGCTTTTAAATTGCTGCAGTTTAGCTATAGCAGGTTATATACAGCAGTTATATAAAGCTATATACAAGGAACAGTTTCTATGCCACCACACCAGGAGCAGAGTATGAGTTATACAACACTTAAACTGAGACACTCTGTCCAAGGGAAACCATATTGCTCATTCTGGGATTTCATACTGGACATTTATACCCTGGGTAAGAAAATGGATTTTCATAGGAATACATATTTATTTTTCTTATTCAAACAGAGCATAAAAACGTGCAAAGTATTTTTTAAAGCCAAATTAGAATTCAACTGCCTTAACTGTTCTGTTTCTCTGAAAAAAACCCAAACATATCCATGATATTATGGAGTTTCAAATGTTCTCATTAATCCACTGCTTTTAATTGAGGATATGCCAAAGTAGCCATAGTGTCTGCTATTTAAAGAGCACTGGCAACTGGTAATGAATACCAACATCATGGTTGCTGACTTGGGGTCCTTTCACGACAGTAACCCCCCAAAAAAGCTACTTTGAAACTCTCTTACACATGTGTGGAAATAACCAGTGGGAGGGAGAAGACAAAACAACTGTGATGTTGCATCAAAACAACTGTGTTCTGCATTACAGAACTCCTACGTGTGTTGGCCCCAGCACCATTTCTCCTGGAAAACCTCAAGGAGGAGAGAAAGGAGTAAACCTACTTCCCTCCCTCTCCTAACAGAAGACAGGTACAAGCCATTTCAAAGGGAAACAAAAGCAGTCCCCAATGAAGTGTGTACCACCTGCAAGTGTTCCCCCAAACCCTTTCACCCCCCTCCAACTCACAGCACTGCAGAGACCAAATTGGAGGATCTTGTGATTCTGTCCGTCATTCCCATGCCTTTAACACAGATAATAACTGGAATTATCAAGGGTGATATCCTATCACTTTAATCATATCCCAGACCTTTATCATACGGGAGAAATACATTCTTCCTGGTTAAGGAGGCAGGCCCAGATCCAGAAAGGTTTTTAGCTCCTACCTCTTACCAGAAGTAGCAACCTGTAGGTACTGCAGGCTCCCATGGTCCAGTAAGGCTCATGTTTTCTTGAGTCACCCACACCATAGCACATTTGCCCTTAAACCACAGCCCAGGCGAGGTGGAGAGCACCACATGGAAGCTCCATCCTCATGCACAAAAAGGCAGCTTGCATATTACAGCTTTACCAAGCACAGCTGCTGTAAAATGTGTTTTACCTGTTGTGAGGTGAAGAATTTAAGTCTGGCTCCTCCCTGGGGTTTCTAGCAGCCATTTCATCTTCATGGGATCTCATTACCCAGGGCAAGAAGCCAGCCTGGTGAGCCCAAAGCTGCTCCCTGGCAAGCACCCTCTGCAGGCTTTCAATCACACTGGCAAACCTGTCACAGGATTTATTCCAGTGTGGCCTGCCTGCCCCACCATCCACTGCAAACAGGCTCTCACAAACAGGACTGCCTTAACCAGGCTCAGTGTATCCATGGCTCATTTGGAGCCACAGGCCTCTGATCCAATAAGGTTTACACTTCAGGGAAAGGACTTGCAGCCCCCAGGGAACAGTGCTTGACACTGAGCAGCTCTGGAGTGACAGAAATCCCTCCAGACATTTCCAGCAAGGGAGATGGAGGCATGATTTAGTCACACCTGTCCCCACTCCGGGGACAGAGCCCCACAGCACCCAAGGCCACCTCACCAGGACTGGCTGGGGGACCACACTTGCCTCCAGACTCTCCTCTAGCAGAGGCTTCCTGCCAGTCCCATCGGCCAAGCAGGATGGAACCATTTGGGAATGCCTCTGGTAACGTACTCCAGCTCAGGAACTACAAGTGTAAGAGGAGCGCCAGGTCTCAGAGGACTTTGGAAAGGCACTGAGAGCTATCACCCCCATGCTGAGGCTGAGAAGCTGAAAAGGAGGAAAACCCACAGGTTACTCACACAGAAAACTTGTCAAAGCTGGAGGTCAATAGCTGTAAGTCCGTGCTCGTGGTAAAACGGGAAGCCATTGGGAAAGGAATGATAATACTGGCATCATGAAGATTTATCAAAAGAGAGCATTGCCAGGAAAAAACATGAATTTAGTTTCACAAACAAATTCTTTGCCCAGACTAACAGAACCAAAATCTTTTCTTCATGGCTTTTTGCAGTTGGGCAGAAACGGAAAATCTTTCTGTAAATATTCTCTGTCCTCTTGCAGCTGCTCAATTGTCAGGATGATGAGATTACATGTGAGAGGGAGAAGAGGTTAAGTATTAGCAGCAAGTAAGAAGCAATGTCTCAGGAGGATGCTGCAGCCACCTGTCAGAGCACGGGACTGATGCCAGTGGTCGGTGACGTCCTGTGCAGGACAGCTCTGCTCTTTCAGACTCCCTCTCCAATGGTAAGTCCTGGAGGCACAACTGGGATTTGTCAAAATCAAGAGGGCTACAACCCTGAAATGGGGATAAGCTCAGCTCCTAGGCAAGTTACCAAGCTTGCAGGAGCCAGCCAGCACTTTCTTTGGCGCCTGTTAAGCGCCAGGATGTGACCTCATTAGAGCAGTAAGAGATGCAGGAGACCACCCTGGGTTCCTGGAATCACCTGCTGCAGGTAAGCTGACTGGAAACTGAGACGCTCATCCCGTGTCAGAGACACTTACAAGCACTCCAGTCTGCCCCAAGTGCTGTTCACCCACAACATGGGGAGCAAAGCATGATGGAATGAAGGAATCCCACCGGAGGCTGGTGTGGCTCACAGCACAAGTGGGTGCCAGTGCAGGCAGTGGCCAGGATGCTGCGGGCAGGCGCTGGCAGCTGGGCAGAGGCAGCTGCTGCACAGGCAGAGCTCCAGCGACTGCAGACATTGACAGAGCTCTGCAGAGCACAAAGCTCGTCCGAAGGCAGGTGGAGAGAAATGAGAACAGGAATCAATTACGGAAAAACAGATAGAGCTCATACCTGCCACAAATGAAAGAAAATTGAAAAACAGTCACAGCCTTCAATAGTAATAAAAAGAAAATGGCTTGGTCTCTGGATGAAAGGCTGAGAGCAGACCTTGCAGAACCACACGAGGATAAGGCAGGGCTGCTTGACTTTGCTCTTTGCAGGAGAACGGACATGCTGTGGGTAAAGCTCACCCGCAATTTTCAATTAAATCCTTTAACCTTGTCATCAAGAACACCTCCCCTCTAGAGAAATCAAACAAAAGCTCCAACATAATAAACTGAAAATACAGGGAATTCTTTGCCAGAGTCATCCAAAGCACTAGAGGAAATTTGGAAAAAAATTCTTAACATAGCAAATTGGTAGGCAGATATATAAATGATCAGACAGCACAAAATTAGTGGTGGCATCCATCTGATGAGATGCAGATATCTACACCTGAGCTCATCATCCCACACACTCTGTGTGTTCACTGGCGAGTTTTCGTGGCAACAGGTTCCCCGTGTCATTCCCTCTTTCCCTCCCCTGGGAGCAGCGCAAAGCATATGCATAGAGGAGATGATACACATGAGTTATGGGAAAAAACAGATGTTTTATTTTATAAGGTGAGAAACATGATCATATCAGAGAAGCTGCACTGTAAGATACTATGAGTGGAAGAGTTCAGGTTTCCTGATTCACCAGTACTTATTTGTGGGACTTGAATAACCCCTTCCGCAAAGAGTTTCCAGACAAGGCTGCGCACGGCACGTACACACACACGTGTCTGTGCTGGTTAGAAGGTGATTGACACTGAATAATTAAAGTGCTGCAAGCTCTCTCCAGTTGTTTCACTGGCTGACAGATGGGCAGAGAGGTGTGTGTGTGTGACAGAGCACAAAGTGATCACACACGTCTAGGTCTTCACTCTTTCTGGTCTCGGCTCCTTGGCAGTTTCCTCAAGTTGTCTACGTCTGTAGACAAGTTTTAATCACTGTTAAATCACACCATATGACTTGTCCTTTGGAGCGCTTTGTCAACATCAAAAATAAATATTATTCCCACAAGGAATCCAGCTGGCCTCTAATTAGCTCTCAGAATATATCAATTAAGGTGATAATGTGCTGTCCAGTGATGAAAGCCTCTGTCTCACCAGCTTCTAGAAGATCAATACAACTGTATGATATGAAATATTCACCAATTTATTTTCCTGGCAAATGAATCAATAGGGCAATTTTAATGGGATCAGTCATCAAATAAATGTTATCAGTCCTGAAGAAGTCCCAAAACCAAACAACACCAGTTGTAAACATTCAAGCAATATTTTTCTTTCTGGTACTTATTACTGCAGAAAAATTACACTTGTCTTAGCAGCAGTAAAACCACTAATGCAGATTATCACTGTCCTGAGCTTCAATCTATGCATTACATGGTGAAGCTGTCTATTTTTCTGAGAAGCTCTCTTCCAGTGCTACTTTGGTGACAGAGGGATTTGTATGTAATACCAGGAAAAAAAAAGGAAAATGGCAAAAGTTTGCATCTGCCCACAGTCCCTCGGCTATACCACACTTCTGATAAGAGAGTGGCTATTAAAGTTCACTTCTTTAGAATTCCATGTATTTCATGGCCATCTGAAACTCCTTGAAGCCAGGTTTGCAGCATTTGTGCTTCATTTTGAGTCTCACCTGGGTCTGCTCCATATGTCTGTTCCTGTCACAGCAGGCATGAGCTGCAGCATAGAAGAGCCTTGCTCTCAGAGTGACACCGTCCAGGACATGCAATTAGGGATCAGCCAAGAGGTTGTTGCCCCATTAAAATATCTCACAGAAATGTCTCTACCACTAAAGGAAAATCCTGGAAAAACCTCTCATCAGCCCCAAAAATGGATCACGAGTCAGCTCAGCTAAACTGACAGAGGTACAAAACACTACAACAACAAATTGGCTGTGTCAGGGCCTGTCATCACCTGCTATGAAGCACTTGTCAAACCAAAAGAAAAGCTGAGACAACAGCAGATTTCTCATATTTTTGGTAAGAACACATTTGCATTACTGCTTGCAATGAAGGATCATTAGTGTGAAGTGTTTGAATACACGCTGAGAAACAGCAGCCAGTGCACAGGCAGGGCAGTAACACCACAGATCACAGGAACCAGAGGGCTTTGGAGTGTGCAAAACCCAGCATCAACTACAGGGTATCCCTTTCCCCATCCCTCCTTGCTCCCTGGTCATCTGTTCTCCTGCCAATCTGTTTTGATTTCAGTCCCTTCATCTCCTGCACTGAAGACTTCAGGTTTTTCCTCACATTTCACACTAATATATTGAGCAGAAAAACCCATGTCTGGTCTAAACTGACACAGCTCTATTTGGGGTGATGATGGTAGTAGACACCAGCTACACTTCTGGATGGAGAAGAAACAACACAGAAGTCTCTTGTCCCAGGCAAACAGGGTTTATTCCCTCGTCAATCTTTTCAAATGCCTTTCTTTGCAGGCTGTTCCTCAGAGGTTGGAAATACCCCTCTGGGGACATGGCCACCAGTGCCACCTGCCCTGCAACTTTCGTCTAGGTGGAGGATGAGCCCAGAAACAGCCTGATTGGATCCACATCTTCTGTTTGGCAGAGCCTCTCTTGCGTTCAATAGATAAAAATTAAGACCAGCAGCAGAATGGGGATTAGGATGGGTTTTTCACATCTGAGCTCAGGTTTTTCAGAGGCAAAATCAATCCCTTGTCTCATTCCAAGAATTTCTGCATCCTTGTCTTGCCAGGCACCAGCTTCAATGATAAACCTGCCTTTTGCTCCAGAAGAGAAAGCAAAATGAACTTGGAGTGAGCTCAAGTGCTGCATTCAACTCTAATGCAGGCTGCCACTGCCTACAGTAGCTCCAGAGCAATGTCCTGCTATGAATATTTTCAGACCATGAGCTAATCTGTTTCAGAAACAAAGAAACTTTCTATTTTCTCTCCTGAATAGAAGGCACCTTTGAATAGCTTCTCATTTTTGACATTACAATGACTTATGACCCCTTTGTGACTCCATGTAATTACTTTTGCAGTTGAATTGCGTATGTATCAAGTGTAAATTCCTGAAAGAGTAACAAATACAGAAACTGTTCCTAGACAAAAGGTACAGGCTGGTAAACTTAACCAGTCGAGTTCACAGTTGCATTTCCATAGGTACAGTTATGGTCAATATGTACCAGAAAACAGCCAAGTACTTTTCCCTCATTTAAAAACCCCTTTTCCACCAAAGTCAGAAAATTACTTTGACAGGCCACCAATAAGTGATGAGAAAGGAATCAATGGTGTCCCTACTGATTTACAGGTTATTTTGGTCAATGGCTGTATATTGCTGAGCTCTTGCAAGGCACTGAGAAACTTCAAAGCATTTCACCACACAGCTTGACCTGAGCACGCTCACTTCCTAATTCATTTTACACAGCAAATGGTTTCCTTCCCAATAGCCCTTGAACAGCCTATCACAACCTGGCTGTTGCTGCTGCTCAGATCCATATGTTAAACTGAGAAGTGTTATTCAAGCAGAATTTCATTTATAAAATAAAATTCTTGTAATGAAGGCTGAAATCCTGCTCTCTCCTCCATCTGAGCCTCCCCACCAGTGCTGATACAACTGAACGCCTGCCAAGAAAACAAAATCAGTTCCCCAGAGCTGCCCCCCAAGACAGCTTCACTGGCTGTTTTTTCACAATGTTTTGGCTAAATATAGGTCCTTGAAGGCATCTCCAACCAGTAAGTGCTGCTCCTTGTGAGCACAGGTGACAGGTCACAAGCCGGGAGATCATTTCTGTGGAGTTGGGGTCAAAAGTGAGGCTTTTTTTTCAGAAACGTCAGCCCTGAGGCCACCTCTGCTCTTAACAAATCAGCAGGAATTTTATCACCGACCTTGAGGCACAGAAAGTACTGAACATTTCAGAGGCAACCCAGTCCCTTTCAGATGCTTCAAGCAGTAGTTAAAGCACTATTTAAATACACAGAGAGTTCCTCCCTCATCCTGCAGTTTCAAACGAGGGTAGTCAGCTGATGCCAGCACTTCTCCAGGCAACGATGTGCCCAAGAGGGAATTACCAGCAGACTCTCCCAAGGCAACAAACCTGATGTCTTCTTCTGGAACAAAAGCCAGAGGCACCGGCAGGATGTGCACCTAAAAGACCACTGCACCAAGACCAGTGTTCTCTTCCCTGCTCTCTTCACTAGCTCAGCATTCACTTGGGGTCAACAGCCCTGTTCATATGATCCTTAAAACCCTCAGCAGAGACTGCACTTTCATTAGCCACAGCTGAATCCCAGATTGGCAAGTAGCAGCTGAAACACCTATTTTTAATTGAAATGAGTCATGATAGACAGATTTTCATCAGTGTTGATACTCAAGTTTCTCTTTATAGGGCAATCGTCCATTAATATGATCATGGTTTTCTTAATGATGTGGCAACTCAATGAAACATACTTCATAAAGTGAAAAATTTCTCTTCTTTCTCCAAGTGAGTCACTGCTCATTTCCACTCACTGTAATCTTTCTTACACTGTGCATAACATCAGCCTCTTAAGAACGCAGATCATTTTCTTGAGGCTTGTCCCAGAGTCTCAGCATCCATGTAGGGGCACCACTCGTCCGAGAGCACCTGTTGCACCAGGGATGCAGCACTGTGAAGCTGCAGAATAAAACCAGGATGTTCTCTTAACAGTTCTCACAGTGGACCAGAGATCACCCAAGGACAGTGGTCCTGCTGGAGGGGACACTGTGCGTTAGGGAGCACATCTGCTCCTCTGCTCATTTGCTGCTGCTTCACTGAATCTTACACACTCTTCAGATGACAAATGACGGGCAAGAGTGAGAGCTGGCAGTGAAGAGGTGACATGTTTCTCACTTCAAGCACATATGAACTGTGATGAACCTGCAAAGTTTTATGTAGTTATGAATTGAACACACAGATAACCAAAGCCACTCTCCACAGCCAGCCAATTAACACTTTGCAGAGGGACCATGAGCTGCCTGGAGACTGATCCTGTCACTGAAGTATGCAAGGACTAAGGTGGGGGAAGCTTTGCCTCTGGTGAAAGGAGAATTCACACCCTGACCTGGGAGGCAGCAACCCCACATTTCAGAAAAGGTCATCCTTGCACAGGTACACACATACAGGTGCACTGCAGAGGTTTGCAGCACCATCCTCTGCCCTGTACAGCTCCAGTCATCCTCAGAGGCACCCCTCAGCCTGGCTTCGATGGGGATGGGGACACAGCACTTGCTCAGGGAACAAATCCAGACAGCCGAGAGGTGTCAGGGCAGTGGCAACCAGATGCTGGGCAGGGTGGACAGGCAGCCAGCGGCCCCTCACCAGGGAGGACCACAGGCAATTTTTTGGGCTGTCACAGAGCAGGTATTTCCTGTCAAATGAGCTGTAATTCTCAAAAACACACAGCAGATTAGAAAATGGGGAGGTAGGGGGCTGAGAAGAGGGGAGGGCATATTTTAGATGACTTGACATAGGGGATCAAGCACTGAGATTTGCATTTCCCTAATAAAACACTCAGCATGTGATTTTGTGGTGTTGCTTGTTCCTGCAGAAGCTGTGGCTGCTGCAGCCACATACATTAACTGAACACAGAATGAATGCTAACATCTCTGCAGAGCTAAATAGACCAGCTCATATTTTCACTTAGTGGAGAAAAACTGCCCCTCTTAATGCTTTATGACTTGACTGACAGAAAGGAAATTTCAGTGTCTGTGCAGGCAGACAGGAATAGATGGGGAAAATGATGAATATTTACAATACAGAGGAGACTATTTAGGTGAGATGTTGAATATTATCCTACAGAAATGTGAGTGGAATTGTTGTTAAATGTATAAAATCTTATATTACCACAGAGGGAGTTGTATTTTGAACATTTAAAATAATTCTGAATAGCTAATGCAATGAAAGAGCTTATAATAAGTACAGTCTTGCAAAATGGCATAGTTGGCCAACCACACTTGCCAAAAAACCAGAGAGGATTTGATTGAATTTCGGGAAAGACTAAATTACTGTATTGGCACTGGTCACCATGGCAGCCCTGTGGGACAATTGCACAGGCCTGTCCCCCATGGCTGCACCCACAGCTACAGCCACCCCAGAGCAGGCAACCACTGATAGCCAGGAGAGGAATGTCCCATGGCCAAACCTAGTCAAGCCATCTCTGAGGGGCCCAGTGGGGTTTCCACAGGCAGGAGACAGTGGCCACCTCCCACTCCAATGTCTCCCTGCTTCTGGCTTTGCTCTCCTTGGTGTTCTCTTACTCTTTGTCCTGCCAAGGGTCTCCCAGAGCTTGAGTTTTTTCTGTGCTATTTGTCTGTGTGCAGATGCCATACTGCTGCCAACACCACTGGTAGGAGCTTGGGCATCTTCCTGGTGCCCTCCCTTGGCAGAGCAATGCTACTGCCAGGGTCCCACCACGGTGGGATTTTGGCAGCTGCTCAGTCCCGGGCAGAGAGGGTTGGCAGGAGGATAAAGGTGGCCAAGATCTGCACTCCTATCCTCTGCTTCCATATCAAACAGAGGATAGAAACTACAACCTCAGATTCTTGGCAGGAAAAAAAGAGAGCTGAATGCAGAATTTTACCCTCCCTTGATTCTATTTAGCAAGTTTATGGAGGGGAGCTGTTCTTCTAGCCAAGGGAATTCTGCATCACTAACAGATTGGTATTGTTTATGCTGAAATTGGGTGCTGAAGAAGCAAATCAGTTTGCAAAAAAATGTATCAGCATCTACAAGAAACAACAGAAAGAGTAAATGGGCTTAATTAGTCATTAGGCAAGGAACTAGATTAGCGTGTTCTTACATATATTTAAGAAATACAAGCTCTTAGTCCTACCCAGTGCACTTTATTCCTTGTGCTGGGTAACTCATCTTTATAAAGACGACTCTTTGAACAGCTGCATGGGTCAAGGACCATCTCTCCCAGCAGCCACAGCCACTGCGCAGATGCTGGACACGAGCTTAGCCTGAGGGAAGGCACACCAAGTTTCCCCTGCACACTGGTCCCCTGCAATCCACTTCACTGCCTCTCTGCTAGGCACTGGAATAGGAAAACAAATTTACAGAGTTTTAAAAAAAAGCTGTCAGTGAGAGGCTTGAAAAAAAGCTCCTGGGCCAGCCCCTGACAGCTGACATCCTCATGTCACCTCTTCACTGCCTTATGCTGCAGCACACAGGTTTGCCAAGGGACATCAGCCAGAGCACTGTGCTTCTGCCTGGGACTGTTTCTCCCCTGTGAGAGGTGAGGAAAGGTTTTGGCAAGAGAATGCCAAAGCCAAGCTTGGTAGCTCCCTACAACGTTCTTTTGAATGTTCTTATTTTCCTGATGGAGGATGGAGAGATTTACAAAGGAAAACTCCAAAAATAGTCAGATAAAGAGAAATGTCATTCTTTATCTCTCAGGGGAAAAAAAAGGCCTCCTGTGCACTGCCCTGTGCATTCCAGACAGTGCTAGAATGAAACAGGATGTTTGCTGCTCACTGTAACTTCATTAATTCCCTATTCTGATTCTTAACCGTGTCCCAGGTCTTCACCAAACAACCATCCCCACAGGTCAGGATTACTGAGGACAAGCTTAGCAGCATCCATGCAGAAATTGTGCCATTTGCCATGACCTGGGATTTGTGAGCAGGACATCTGGTTTTCCTTCAGGAAACAGGGTCCATCTGCAGGCTGACTTGCCCTCATTTGAGTGTGTGATACTGAGTGGAATGACACCAAGTCATTTACTTAATTCCAAGCATTTCTCTGCTTTCTCTACACACACTAATGGCCATTTCAGTCAAAACCAATCAGGTTAGGTTTGCACAGACCTGATGTTTGTTTAAAGAAAAAGCCCCTAAATTATTGGGAAACAGGTGCAGGGTAACACTCACATGGGGAATCAAATCTCCCAACTGGATGATCATCTGCTTTCTGGCAGCAACAAATCTCTATTGCAAGGGTCCTCGTGGCAGCCTGTTCCCACCCATGAGTTTTTATTGGCAAGCCAGGGCACCAGTTTGAAGCACATTGGCAAGTTTCTGAGTGCAACTGAGAGTATACTGGAGTAGACTCACCTCATTATTAGGGGAAATGATTCACATTAGTATCTGCTTTAAGAAGTGAAAAAAGGCCTCTCAAAACCAAATTCCACAAAGGACTGGTAGCCTCTTCAAACAGGTAAGAACTGTACTCAGGGCAATGGCATAAAAAGCCTGTAACCTGCTGAAGTGTGATTTGTTAAGACATTTGTGGTAACTAGCAAGCTCAAATTAGGTCCTAAGCCATATTCATTACCTTTCACTGAGCTCATGGGATAAAAACAAGTTGCATTTCAGTACAATCAAATGGATTTGGTGGGAAGGATCACATGAGTATGGCCATTAACCACACAGACCAGAGGAACTGTTTTACCTCCTTAGGAAGTGCAGCACAATGCATACATGATGCGCTTGCAAAAAAATGAGCTATATTCCATTTCACCTTAAGTGTGATAAGCTCAAGCACATCAACATGCTTAACAGCAAGTTCAATTTACAGCCTGTACTTACACATTGCTTTTTTTGCAGCAGCTTAGGTTTAGCATCAGAGGGACGAGCTGTGCATGACAGAGAGGGCTCCTGGAGTCCCGGAGAGGCCATAGCCAGGAATATTATCTTCCTCCAGGACCCCATACGTGATTAGGAGAACAATGCTCATTAGTTTCCTCTTAATGCAGCTGAAATCTCAGCACGGCTACTTCTCAGCTCGAAAGGATTTCAAAAACTGCTCAACAAAACTAATTTAGTTTAATTAAACTTATCTATATTTTATAGACAAAGCATATCTCAGACAATGTGCAAAACTTACAGATAGCATTGACCCAAGAGATTCCACTCCTGGGTAAAGCTGCTAGCTGATAGCCCAGTGTAATTTAAGCAATCATTTTTACATGACTGAATCTGATGAATACTTTTCTTTGTGAAAAATGGCTTCTGGCCAGACATGGACAAAAATAGGCAATGAACAAGGCATTCTTGGAACAGATCAACTTCTCTCTACTGATTTAATCGTAGCAATACCTCCTAACAGACCTGAAAAGAATGTTCTTCTGCATTAGGCTTTCTAATTCCTAGATGGTTTTGACTGACTTATTTGCCTTTGAAGTTGGGGGAGCATTTCATTATAGAAGTGCTCACTACTTTATTATAAAACGTCCATATGGTATAGACTAATGCCTTGATAGCAATTTTTATGAATTACAAAGATGATGGCAATGCATTTTTCTGGCATCTAGTTCCACCTTTAAAGATAAAATTTGCAGATCCTTCTGAGAATAAACCATTAATTTGGAAGGATAAGACTAAATTCAGAAAAGCTGCAAACACCAGAGAAGAGAGCAATGTAACAAACAAATCTGATGAAATGTGGTCCAAAAGTGAAGGTAATAGTCTTTTCTCAATAGAACTGTTTATTGCAAATTGTATGTCTCTTGGGGTTACCTTAACTGTGCTCTGGATCTTGTAGCTTGAGGCACGCTGGGTGCAAGGTTTGGCTCCACTCAGCACAAGGTCCCTATCAAATTAACAACAGAAGTGGCTGCTGCACAAGGTTACTGTGCTTCAGCTGCCTGTCCCCAGCCTTCTGCCCAGTTCCCAAAACGGGCAGCATAAGGAGTCATCTGTTCCAGGACAGAACCAACCAGCTTAGTTCAAACCTCAGGTCATTTGCCGCAGGAAGGTTATGGCTGGGGCACTGACCTCCAGCACAAAAGCAGTAACCCTGAGCCACAGTGGCCATTTCTGCAGCAGCTGCAGCCTACCACAGCTCAGTATCCCTGCTCCAAGGCATACTCCATCTCTCACAGGATATAAGCATCAATCAGGTCAAACTAGAGAGCAGCCCGATAAAGAAAAATACCCATTAGCAACCTTTACTAAGAGACATTTTCTTCTTGCATTTAATAGCAGTTTAGTTATATGTATCCAGGATTACAGGAACCCACAGGGTCAGTTCAGTATCTTCAGATCTTGTGCTATGTTTTATAGTCTGAATTGAATGTTCTCTACCACAGTTCTCTGTTTTTTAATGTTTTGCTTCAGGCATTTCTCTCTCTTTATGAGTATGGCCAGACGGCAGGACACACCAATCAGTGCTCCAGCTGAACTCAGCCAGTTGCAGGAGGAATTATTTTCTATTTCTATTCATATAATATTTAAGGAAAAATACCCATTTAAAATGTTTAATATTAATTTGCAATCCCTTATGTTCGAGCCTAAATTTCTTACACTCTTCACACAATTTAATGTGCAGCATCAATAAGGTCTTTACGAAGTGAACACTGAACAGAAACTTCCATGATGCTAACACTACCTCTGCTATGACACATTTTATGTGCCTCATGAAAATACTGCAAGCTGTGTACCTTCAGTAGCTAGCACATCTAGTGTCAG
Source organism: Edolisoma coerulescens (assembly GCA_013397115.1). Lineage (NCBI taxonomy): Eukaryota > Metazoa > Chordata > Aves > Passeriformes > Campephagidae > Edolisoma > Edolisoma coerulescens. The sequence continues at coordinate 1,132,639 of VWZW01001523.1, forward strand.
TCTATTTAACTGATCTAAAAAAAACCCAACTCTTCAATGCTCTCATGACTTTTACCTGACTTCCAGTTTTCATCCAAAGAGGCTTCAAACAAATTGTAATAAATTATCTGGCAAACAAATGTCTTCGTTATTTCATACACAACAAAGAGAAAAATTGATTCTGAATAAAAGCTGACTAAACTATGCCATTACATAAATGCCTAATGTATATCTGGAGAATTAGCTACATGTAATAGATCTTAATGCTACACCCAGCTATAAATCAACACACTAGAACCATTCTAGCAGCAGAAGGGAATCAACCACTATTAATATAATACACAAATGCAAACTAATCTGAAAATTCATTATTTAAAACAAGACTTCCTGCTTGGCAATTTAAGAGTGTTTCCTGGCCAACAGCCTTGGAAAATAATCAGCACCTTACTCAGACCTTTCCATCCCTCCTGAAGGAGTCTCCGAAGGCTGCAACTTACAGGATTGAAGAAGCCTGAAACCTATCCCAGCAGACAGTGCAACACCTGAAGGGTGGGGTTCTGCACAGAAGGCGGTTCAGATGCCATGTGGGAGGCTGCTCTTGGTAAACCACAAGTGATGTAGGAGTTGTGGATCAACTACATAAAGTCATCAAGCAAGTCTTTGGTTACAGACAAGCCGAATGATTTCCCCGCTTCCATTTCTCCTGAGTAAAGCTGGGACTATAATGCTTATGAAGTACAACCTTACAAAAGCTTGGGATTTATTCTGATGCTACAGAGGCGTGCCTGCGGCCAGGAGAAAAGGAGATAGATGATGGGTGGCATGCCCAGCCGGCCCTGCTCCACCTGCCCATTAACCCTGGACACACATCCCAGGTCTTTTGGCATCAGACTGAGAGGTCCCCAGGTGTGGACTGAAACAAGCTCCCTGGAAAACACCCGCCAGTCACGTCAGTCCTGAGACTGGTATTTGTTTTGTGTATTTGTGCTTGTTGTCTTAGACCAGAAAAGCACTGCTAAAAGCTGGGCTGGTGTGGAGCCTCTTAAAGCAGATCTGGCGGGCATGATAACCCAGAACCATAGCTACTTCCCAAAAATGCTGAATGCTAGCTTTTTCATCTTATTATTTCTAGCATATGCAGCAGTTACCTGTTCTTACATACACTCACAGCATGGAGCATCTGCCTTAAGCCCCTTTCCTCTTCTTTTTCACATGGCTTCTTTATATACACACCATGCCCTCAAGGGTGGACACACTTGAAGTAGATGGGCAAACTTCATAAGGATTCAAGAAACAATGGCTCTACATCGAACAACACAAATACATTAGAAACTTCGTTATCCAAAATTAAGAAAGCAAAGGCACTTGAAAAATTATTTTTATGCAGACAATTAAAAAATCATCACAAGATTAGAAGTGCACCACAATCCTTCCAACATGTATAATTTAAATCTTAGTCTTACTGTTCAGTAGGTAAGAATATTTCTCTCCCACTTCAGCATACAAATAAGAATATTCTAGTCAGGAACAGTAAATCTTTTGGTTTTTTACTTGCTTTCCCCAACAAACTCTGTTCACGCCTCTTAGAGCAAAGCTTTGATTTGAGAGACATCAGGCGATGTACAAGACAACTGACCACCACCAAGTACACCATGAATCTGTGAATACCTCTAAGAAGTACACACTACTGTACGTATTATCATCCATATCCAAATCATCTCTGAGTAGCTTTCTGCTGGTGGAGCTCTCTGCACTGCAGTTTTCTGCCTTCCTCCACAGCTACAGGAGCAGGAGCTCTGCTATCCCAGCACAGAGGCACCACAGCAGATCCTTCTTCATTAACAGATTCATCAGTGATGCTGGTCCCAGATCACAACGTTTTCCAGGCCCGTTGTGGCACTGTACACTAAACAAACACTGTGCATCAGCTGCCAAGCAGGTCCCATCTTTCATGTTTAGCTGTTTGTGAAACTCAGTCATTTCTTCTCATTCCACATTGTCAGGAAGGAGCAGATGGCAGATGTGCTCTGCCTATAATATTGTTTTTATGATACCCTGCCTGCTGGCAGAACAGTGGAAGAAACATTTGGAGACAAGAATTTGCAGTATATTTTCAGTTTTGGGTAACTGAGCTATAAGACAGCATAGAGTATAGGGAGAGGAGGAAAGGCTTATACTGAATAAGTGCAGATAAATTCCTGTGACCAAAAAAAAAAAAAAAGGAAAAAGTGATACTGACAAAAAGGAGTACTTAACATGTTCAAATAGAAAGACCAAACAGATACAACTATGAGACAATGTGATCTCATGCATATGGGATTCAAATACAAGCCCCAATTTTAGCTTCTAAAAGTTGTTTTCTGAACTGCCTAACAGCAGTGACAGAATCATAACAGAAACGATACCTGAAGGATAAATATATGCTTTCATAACAAAGCTAAAAGAGACACCATTAAGTTTACATGTAGAAATTTTTATTAAAATATTTTTAAAATATGTGCCTTACACATATAAGAAAGTACATACTTTATTTTTAAGTAATATGATCTGAGCTGCCAACAGTATTTCTTCCTCAACAATTTTAGTACCCATATATCTTCCAAAATAACAAACCTGGCACAGTCAAGAAAGGAACATCCTGTTTTCATTTAAAGCAAAATTAAAATAAAAGAAGGTAATTGCTTCAAAACTTGGAGATATAAAATTATGAACGTGCTACTGCAAAATGACACCTGGGGATTTAGGTTGAAAAGTTCATTTAGAAAGCCTTATAAATCCAACTAAATATTGTCTATAACCTATGAGCCAATCTGAGGCAATACCATTGCACGTGGAACTCATTTATCTACATTCACTGGTACCCAGCTGCCCAGATGCCATATTCATTTTGTGTAAACTACTGACAAAATTGTGGAAATGTCCCAGAGAAGAAAACCTGCAGAAAAATAATTAGCTGTGACTGTGGAGCAGATGCAGTACAAGCTCTTCATCCTCTGCCAGAGAAAGCCCAGTATCTAATGGCAAACAGGGGTCCTCCTCCTGGCTGAATTGCACCTTCTTTCTTTTCAGTGGCATTTCTTCTGCTGTGGCATTGTTGCTATAGCTCCTCTTCCTTCTTCCACTCTTCTCCTCAAGTTCACTGCAGAAAAAAATCAATTAGTCTTTTTAACAACTGTGGTAATCAATATCATCATGTAATCTAACAATTCCTTTTAAACAAGGCAAATTTGTGTCAAGATAAGAGCAAACAAAATTACAATTCCGAAGGGTGAAGCAATGGAAGCTGATGGACTCTGAATGTCTAAATTAGAGCTGCTCTCAGACTGAGGTGGTGGTGGATGTTCTACTGTCTTAATTGATTACAGTGTATCAAGATATTGCTATCAGTCTTATCTAATATTTGCTGCCTGATATAGCAACAGACAACTTGACAAAACTGATTTAGTGATGTGTCAGTGGACCTTGACATGCATTCAAGATCTTGCCTACAATAAATATGGACCAAAAATAAAAATATAAGAACTATCATTTCATTGATGAATCCTACACTTAATACACTTTTGATTTGGGACTGTCTCATTTGATCACTCTTTCCCCTTCTTTCAGACATTTCCCTTGGAAGCTACTAATCACCTCTTTGCCATGAGAGGAAAAGGAAAAGCCCAAACCCAGTAATTTTCTCTGGTGAATTCCTATTTCTTCTGCTGTTTTTCCTAAGACTTGAATGAATTGCCTTTTGCAGCCTTCAATCTGGATGAAACAGCTGCCAATCTGTTTTATAACCCTGGCTTCTACCACATGGCTACGTGACAACAATGGGAGGAAAGACAGAGCTTTCATATATCTTCATGTGGTTTTTGTCCAAAACATAGAAAAATTGCTATAAATCTTCTTATCTAAGTTTAAAACAATCTAATCTAATAAAACCTATTCTAAGATGTATCTGTGAACAAGATTATAGAGAGCTGGTTGTCATATGCTGTAGGTTAGAATTCATACCCAAAACCCACTAAAATGCAAACCCCCACACCCCAAACCATTCCATCCAAACAAGCTAACTGAAACAAAACAGTGTTCTCAGCTTTTCATGTTTGTATTTTTTAAAATATAACAAAAATAAAAATGGAACTTCAAAAACTGACTTTATTCAACCAAGAAGTTGGTTGAACTCAGATTTTCAATTAAAATTTGTCAAATTTCTACTCAGAAAATTCAGTTTACTTACAAAAAGAGTTTCAACAAGAATTTTTTAATGTCCATAATTTTTACAATTGCTTAAGTGTAAATGCAATGTTTGTGAAATGTTTTATTCAGAAATACGTTTTAGAGACTTAACAATTAGAAACAGTAGTTACAATAAACAGCTCTAATTGGGGAATACTGTGCTTAGAATCAATACAGCAGAGGAACCCAATGCCCAATTCAAACCACCTTCAGCTGCCCACCTTATTTTTTTCCATTAAAAGGACTAGTTAACAGTCTGTGGGTTTCACCACTCACTGGAAACCAGCCTAACCCAAACATTAACCCCAGAAGATGGCAGTTTTCAACAAGTTCCCAAACGCACTCAGAGTGATCAGCAGCACAATGCAGCTTGTACACTGTGCTCTCTGGCTGCCCCTCCACAGAGATGAAGGAGTAATTACACGAGATCTGACAGCCTTGTGCTGGTGGGCTGCACATGTATGACCTGCTTCCCTCTCCCATCCATCCCCCCCTTTCATAGAAGAACGGTGCCACCTCCTGCCTACTCATTACAGCCCAGAGAAAGGAGGGAAATCCTGTAAGAAACATCCTGCATTTCCACAATAAAGGCAAATGAAATACTCTACCTTTATATTGTTCTTCCCTGGCTACCCAAGAGAAATCATGTAAAGAAATGTGGTCTAGTGAAAGGTGTCCCTGCCCATGGCAGGGGTTGTCGGACCTAGATGATCCAGAAGGTCCCTTCCAACCCAAAACATGCAGTGATTCCATGAATAGATGATGACTGCTCCAAATACTCATTCTTCCTATAATTCACAGGATATAGCAACTTTTCTGGCTTCAAGCTGCATGGGGGCGGCTTTTCAGGGCTCGCTACCAACATTTTATTCCTTTTCTGGGGAAAGGACTCTCATATTTCTCTCTGTAGTGCTTAAGATATTCCATAAATGCTGAAGCTATACTGACAGTATATGAAAATATACTGAAGCATAAAGAATTCTCACTTTTCCAAGTGGACAGTGTGGGTCTGGGCTGGAGTTTCATGGTGCTCTCTTTGATCAGGACAGACTGTAGGGGTTCACTTTAAAAGCACAAGGAAGGCCTCATTAAGTAAAAGCATTTTAGCTTGTTTGTAAAAGAGCCAATTATTTCCAGTCTTTGAACAGACTCTGAAGCCCAGTTTGCATTCATAATTGACTAATGCTTCATCTAGGACATTAGTTAAAAACATCTTAGCAATTAAAACACTGCAGAAACCTCACAAGCTATGCATTTGTACCTACAAGCTATGAAACAGCAGACTTTAAATACCAAAAATTATAATCACTTCTGGAGTTTCAGAGGCCCATAGGCCTAGATAACTATAAGGTAAAACATTTAAATACAAAACACATTCAGAAAAAAAGGAACTGCGAGATTCCTCAATTTTTTCCACAAACAAAAGCACATCAACACAATTATGATTCATTTTCATCGTAAGTTTTGTGGGATGATTCTGCTGAGTCAAGCTGCTTCTTACTGTTACTGAGGGATTGTGCAGTTTGATTAGCAGTGTAAACTGAAGATGCATCTACACATTAACAAGTGTATTTTCACCCTAATTTGACCCCAGCTGGGCTGTGAACTGGAGAGGTGAATAAAGAGGAATGTATAACACAGGAAGCAGCAGCAGCAAAACGAACAAGTAATGAAGAGAGCTAAATAGCTGTGTTTCGGTGAAGCACAAAAAGTAGATGCAAAACAGTATTTGGTAAAGACAGCTTAGGAAGGCAAGCAGACAACCACGTGAAACGTGCAAATAAGATGTTCCTAATTTTGAGATACAGAAGAAAGACAGACTGACTGTCCACAGAATGATTTGGGTTGAAAGAGACCTTTGAAGAACAGCAAGTCCAACTCCCATCCCTGTTCCTCCAGGATGGATTTTTACCAGCACTGGTTTGGGTGGTGTGGAAGGGGGTTGTACTACTCTGGAGGAGCAGTCAGAGTTGTAGATTTTACACAAGTTAACAGTGGCAATTTTAAAAGGAAGATGAAAAATGTGTGACATCATGATGCTCAGAGATATCTTGTGCTCATTCAGGGTGCTTCTCCTTAGCTGTTTGGACAGAAAGCTCTTTGGAGGAGATGTAACAGACATAACTCTCAGCTCCACATGTGAAACGACTAAGTGTGCAAAAGCAGCTATATGGGAATAACTTCTGCACTTACTGTCAAATGAATTCCTCCTCAGTCTCCATTAACTGAAGGCCTGTCACCCTGCAGAGCCAGTCTTTTTATCGTTGGTCATTTCCCATGGACGTAAATGGCCCCTTACTCCTCACAAACACACAAACTGATGCACTACCAGCTAGTGTCCACAAATAGCCAAAATAAAGTTATTCTAAGGTAAATTATTTTCTAGCAGAACAACTCAGTTATAAAGCAACCCCCAGTTCAGATCCAAACCAAGGCCAGTGCATCTTTTTGTCTTTTGCTTATAACATTTCAAAAGTGGCATGTGCAGCTGGTTTACAATTCCTTCCTTTTACTATCTAGTGAAATTTAGCTTTTCGGCTACCTGAACAGTCTGTGCAGTCTGAGGCTGACTGATGAAAGGATTTACTTTGTGTTTACACAGGTAAGGAGCCAACGTATCAAAAGGCACAGTAATTCCTGTGGCCACCATTTGCACAGCTGTAACAACTAAGTAAGATGCTATCATTTGGTAGGTAATACTTATTACTCAAACATTAGAGCACGGTTTATGAATCCTGTTCCTAAAACAAATGTAAGCATATCTCAATGGCATCTGGGAAACGGGATCTAACTATGACCATGACAGCTATACACCAAGAAACTCTAATTTTAAACTACTACAAAATAAACTCACAAGTATGTTTTCAGGTAATACCAGGGAAAACCAGAAAGCTTTAATTGTTAGTATCTAACTCGCTTCTGGGCTTTAAGCAATGTCTTAACAAGCCAAAAGGTTCAGATTTTAAATGCTTGAGAATGAGCCATTTGAAATGTGCAGTCACACAGCCAAGTTGCTGCTGTTTAAGCAACGTGCCCCTGCAAGATCTCAAGATAGGCTCTGCTTCACTTAACATTTATCAGAGAATGCTTTGGAGCCTAGGTTTACCACCACTCCTTTGGAAACAAACCACCCTTCCCACTGAACTACAGGCCATGAGTCAAGTTTCCAGGCTGCAATAAAGCAGCTCTCTCCCAAAGCTCTTTCCCAAAGAAATGTACAGGAATAATGAATGAATCTGCTAGTAAATTACAGTTCAGAAAAGTTAAGAATAATTTATCCCATAAATATTGGCATTTTGCTAATCAAACATGCTGTGCCCAAAACTTTTTCCATGTAATAAATTTTAATTCACAAGGCCACGGCAGCAATCCTAATGAAGATTAATTACTGCAGTCCCTTCCATAAAGCCCAGTGCAGCTTCTTCCTTACTTGCTGTCAGAATGCTACGGCACATAGAAATGGTAATTAAAATATATTGTGCTGTATTATCTTCTGGATCTGGACAGGCTGGATCGATGGGCTGAGGCCAGCTCTGTGATGTTCAACAAGGCCAAGGTCAGGTCCTGCACTTGAGTCACAACCCCAGGCAGTGCTACAGGATGGGGGCAGAGTGGCTGGGAAACTGCCCAGAAGAAAAGGACCTGGGGGTGCTGGTCAACAGCAGCTGAACATGAGCCAGCGTGTGCCCAGGTGGCCAAGAAGGCCAATGGCATCCTGGCCTGGACCAGCAATGGTGTGGCCAGCAGGACCAGGGCAGTGACCGTCCCCCTGTACTCGGCACTGCTGAGGCCACACCTCCAATCCTGTGTTCAGTTCTGGGCCCCTCACTGCAAGAAAGACATTGAGGGGCTGGAGCGTGTCCAGAGAAGGGCAACGGAGCTGGGGAAGGGTCTGGAGCACAAGTCCTGTGAGGAGCAGCTGAGGGAGCTGGGGGTGTTTAGCCTGGAGAAAAGGAGGCTCAGGGGGGACCTTATCCCTCTCTGCAACTGCCTGAAAGGAGGGTGTAGCCAGGTGGGGTCGGCCTCTTCTCCAAAGTAACAAGTGACAGGGACAAGAGGAAGTGGCCTCAAGTTGTACCAGTGGAGGCTTAGATTGGATAACAGGAAATATTTCTTCACCAAAAGGCTTGCTGTCAAGCCCTTGAACAGGTTGCCCAGGGAGGTGGTGAAGTGACCACCCCTGGAGGTATTTAAAAGATGCGGAGATGTGGCACTCAAGGACATGGTTTAGTGGGACTTGGCAGTGCTGGGTTAATGGTTTGATCTTAAAGGTCCTTTTCAACCTAAATGATTCTATGATTCCCTTACTGGCCATTCCACTGATATAAATCAAAACACCTCTACAACTGAATATATAAGCCTCTATCAAGAGCAATTCAATACCTCAATGTCCTATTTGGCAGCTAATCAGAATGACCAAGGCTTTTAACCTGAGACCCTTTACAATATCTCTCCTATGGTGGTTTTCTGGCCCTCACAACATTAAGTTCTGGCCTTCACAAAGTCACAGACATGACCTGAATAATCCATGTTAGAAGGAGCACTATGATCTGCTGATGAATCATCTCAAAAGACAATGTAATGTCAACCTCATCAAGAATGACCTAAAACTTAGCAGGTCAACCTCAGCACCCTGCTGTAAGAAGAAGCTGTAAGAAACTGCCATTTGCCCATAATTTTCATAAATAAAGGAAGGCACACAACAAAGTAGCACTGACTGCTAACTTGCACACTTGTCACCTGGTGACCGTCCACAAAGTCACAAACAAAACAGTACCAGAACTAAGATATTTCCCCTCATGTCCAAGACCTTTTCCATGCTGATCTAGGAATTAATGTGATCAGTCACACCCATTAAAGATTTAAAGAAGGTAATGATGAGGTCAATCGGAACTTTGTTCTTCCTCAACATTTTTTATTTAAAGAGGCTGAAGAATTAGAAATACCAAAAACTCAATCTGACTGCAAAATGAATATTTAAGAAATCCAGCTGCTTTTCTTTTACCCTCTTCTATATTCTTAGATTTTTCACCTCATTAACAATTTACATTTGATAGCCTTAAACCAAATATGATGAATATTGCTAGATATACAAAAATTCATCTCATATTACATGCTTGAAGTCATTAATTACTCTGCTTGTAGAGGTATGGCTGGAAGGGAATTTCATGCAAAGGCAAATTTAACTCATGATTTGTACTGCTCCCCCAGTTTAAAAAAATTCTGTGGGAGGACAGAGAGAATATTAACAATGGTTTTGACTTCTGAAACCATGGACAGATGGTCTATTTTTAAAGACTCTTGAAGGAAGACACCCTAGGTCTCACACACTTACTATGAATTATCCCTTTTAGAAGCATTTTTCGCCTCTTAAAGCAAGGACCAGCTAGTGTAGCCCAAGATGTTTCTATTTTAATCCAACACTTTGAGCAAAATGCCTGGGTTTTGGAATATAAAACAGAATAGAGTTGTGATTTCTAATCTCAAAGCCTAATTTCACTGTCTGCTACTCTCACCTGATTTGTTTTTGTTAAAATCATTAGGTCAATATTTCCCAGCCCCAAATGCAACTCATCATACAACGCAATAGCAATTCTAAGAGAGCTGCATGAAGCACGAGCATTGATTTAACAGTCCAGCCCCAAATTAATTTCCTTCACTGTATCTGGCTCCTTCTCAAAAGCCTTCTACAGGGTGCTCAGAGCACCTCACCAGACACACCTACACTGAGCATCAAAGCTGACTTTGGAGCAGCTGCAAACAGCCTTGATATTTCTAGGAGTGCCCGAGCAGGAATTGTTGGAATGCGGAGAGCCATTGATGACTCCGGTGACAGCGCAGCATGTGATGGATAATCCTGTGCTGGCCATGGCCAGCCCAGGGAATATCAGTCGTGTTGTTACAGGCTAAATGGATTTGGCCACGGTGCCGGGCACAAGTATTGGCGTGTGATTGTCCACAACTGCTGTGACTTTGGATGCCAACTAAAGCTCTTTGGGCAACGTCTCAGTGTATTTTGGTGCAGTATGACAGGCCAAGGACTGTTTCCAGTAAGCAGTGTCGATGAAACCACATTTCTTCAACGTGTGTAGTGGTCTGTTCTCCAGCTCCAAAATCAGCCTTGACGCTCAGTCTAAGTATGTCTAGAGAGACACTAAAGGAAACCTCCCTGGTTTCCTTTGGTGTATGTTCTTTCTTTACTAATTTACTCCACAGGAAGGGAAAATTACCAAGGACCTTGACCTTCTTTGAGTCCTAGCTCTCCTTAAGAGCACATGCCCTGACTCCAGGGGGGCCAGATCAGCCACTGATTCAACAAAAGTCTGTATTTATTACCACTGCCAAAAATCTGTCCATCTCTGTCAACTTTTATTCTTAAAGCACAGTTAATCCTGAGTCTAGCTGACATTCTGAGGAAAGGATCAATACAAAACGTGATGTATGAATACATACTCCCCCTCACACAAAGAAGGAGCGATTTACTGCTGCTCAGAAAAAGCAATGCATTTCCCCATCCTTGTCAGTTCTATTGACACACACTGGTGAATAGGCTCCAGGGGACATGGCCACCAGTCAAGATTCTTGCATGTGAAACAGTCTCACTGAGATCCCTTCAACACTGACTCAAAAGTCTTTCTCATGTAACTTCACAAAAGAAAATAATAGCCTTTAGCTCAGATTTCTGTTCAACACCTAACACACAAACTTTTAAAACTTAAATACTAAGTCCCATGAGAAAGAGGAGGACTGTAAGATGAATTCCTAACATGTAAACAAAACAGTTTATAAAAAACATCAACATTTTTAAATTAACATGGAAGATGGTGCATACCTATAGCTGTCTTCGCTTTCTGAAGCCTGCTCTTCATCAGAGTCTTTGTATTTATCAGGATCTGGGAGAGTGCTTGGATCAAACTCTTCTTCACTTCCACTGTGAGCAAGAAAGGCCACTGTTTCCTCTTCAACCTGCCAGGTGACAAATGGAGAATTAATTACAAGACAACCAAACAAGTCCATGTTACTTGTCACAAGCCCATTAATAGGGAGGCTGTAAGAGAAACCATTGCCCTCAAATGCAGCCAAAGACCACCAGTATTATAGCCAGGAAAAGAGAATAGTTTCTGTCATCATCAGTGCTCTCCTCCAGGCTGTTTGTTAAAGGTTGAAGAAACATTATTAAAAAGGGAAGCACAAGGATTTATGTTCAAATTCTACTTTCCAATATTGTAATCTTCTATCTACCAAATCTAGGAGAGATCTGGGCAGCAACTAATCAACAGCCATCTGAAAGCAAGTGGCTAAGTAATATGCAGCTTTACTGTCCCCCTCAGAAACACACTGGCAAAGAGATACTCACATGTGGACACATAAATCACTGCTGTTAGGTGAATTTAATGAAATACTCTGATTTAAATCTCATCTGGGTGTCCTTGCAGTTAAAAACCAAGAAGCTGCTTAAGCTTAATTAACTGCTCTAAGGGAGTTTCAACCACTTTCTGTAAGAGATACACGGTCTTCAGGCATCCTCCCTCCCCTCACCCCTCCTCTCTGGGGGTCAGCTTCCCTCTGTCCCCACAGCATGTCTCAGGATGGGCTGGTGGCATTGGCTAGTTTCCCCAGGGTGTGGCACTGCCTCACTAACTCCTTAACAAAGACAGCACAGAAGATGCTTCTCCATAAAAGTACTGGATAATACAAAAAAGCTGACTTATTTTGCAGATACACGTTCTTCTTCACTTAATCCTCAACTGATGGCACCACTTTTGTAAATTTTTGTGAGTAGGCATGAAGAAACCAGACTAGAGGGCATATGCAATTGTATATGCACACCGAAATGCAGATGGAAAGCTTACAGGCATTTCTCTAAGCAACACGAACCCTAGATCCATGCATATTTATGCTGGAAAGCAAAAACAAATTCCAGGAAACTATAATTAAAGACATTGCTACCTTTTGTTTATATATCTAATCAACATGTACACAGCTGAGTTTCTAAAACAGTACTCATTTAAATGATCTCTCATTCTATGAATAACTTCACATTATTATGTATTTAAAGTTAATTTTTGTTTTGATTTTTCACCATTTCTATCACCAAGTTTTTAAAGACCAGTCTTTATGTGCACATACCTTTTTGCAATAAAAATTAATTTTTAAAAAAAATTTTTTAAAAAGCCAAATAGAAACCATACCAATGGTCTCTTTTATATCTGCATATAGAGTGAGTGAAAGGCAATGAGCTGGTGAAGGGTAAGATTAGTCACCACTGCAAGAGTCCATTCTTGCTTGATCAGTGACACTTCTGCAGTGTACTGAAAGCAAGCAGAAGAAAGGTATAAAAGCCAGATTTGCAATCAGAAGGCAGAGGAAAAACATACTGAACACACATTTTGTTCTTTACTACTTTAAATACCAGTAAAGGTAATTATATAGCTGGGTGTATAAAATGACTAAAAGCATCGTCAGACTCTTCAGCACTATAAGCTTCCTAACGTAACAAACACCAACAGAAAAGCATGTTGATTCTCAGGAACTTTAGATACCACTTCATAAGAAAGTTGGTTTTGGTTTTGCAGGGGTTTTTGCTTACAAAAAAAATCTTCAAGCTCATCTTTTATTACAATATTACAGAGCATTACTAGCTCCACAGAAAACTATTTTGAAGGTCACCTTCTTGCTAATGAATTTTCTTATTTGAAAATCATCCTGCATTAAATTATAGCTTATTTTAATTTCTTACAACATTAAATATTTGCTCTTTACTTGCCCTTCCAATTGCACCTATTCTTTCGATACAGCTGGTGCATACCAATCCTATATTTAAAAAGAAGAGAAAAAGAGAAGTAGTATTCAAAGCTGTCGTATGGAACAATGTCTTTTTTAATATGTACGTGTGACACCATGCAACAGAGTTCTGTAATACTAACATTTATTGACAGTCATCTTTTAAGACTTGGGCTGCTCATTCATATTCTCTTTTATGACACACAGACCAAACCTTTGCTTTCATTACACATTCATATTAATTTTTTCCAGGAGAAAATACACAGACAAGTGTTGAACATAATGCTTGCTATAGCAAAAGAAATAATTGCCAAAGATGCCTCTTTCATTCATCAGGAATCATGAGGTTGTATTTCTTATAAGTATCACTGCTTATATATTCATTAAAATATTTCCAAGACCTTGAAATTGTTAAGAACCTGAGCAGGAACATTTATCATCCACAGCTGAACAACAGAAACTCATTATTTTTCCCCTCTCACTTCAAATTTATATCAGCCAGTCAGGAAGAAGAAATCTTGTGACTTCACATTACTAACCACAAGAGCTGGAGAAAAGACATAAAATGATAGTTCAAAATGACACGTGTAGAAGTTCTTCACATACAAATAGGATGCAATTTACAGACTCAGGATTAGACTTGTCCTAAGGCAATTGCTATGAAAAGAGATTAGAAGAAGAGATTTTGACCGCCTGTACTTCATGTCTAAGGTTGGTGACAATTCAACATGCACTCTGGAGTCTGTATTTACTGTGAAGTTCAACTGTGGAAGGAAACCCGCCACACTTGACATCGAAGACATCAAATCAGGCTGGCCAGGAGAACTGGATTTGGTGGCAATCCTCTTTTCATTCTGCTCAGGGACGACAAGCTCTCTCTTTGTATCACACCAGCTCATGTCCTTCGTAATTCTAGCTCCACAGAAACCTATACAAGGACTTCCAGTTTGAACATGACACTGACATTGAACACAACCATTTTTGCATTCACACAGTCTCCCTCTGAGGCATAAAGAGATTCTTCTTATGCAAACTCAACATTTTAGAAAAATTCAGCAAAATTTCTGTACTGGAACATTTGGAAACCTTGCTGCCTTCAACATTCCACATTGTACCAAGTCAAAACAATCACATTTGACCTTAAAGCAGTCATTTTGAAAACATATACCCACTGAAACAGACAGGGCAGGCTCCTCAAGAGTTTTTGCCATGTTTATCAACAGAATACCTCCAATTCAACTTCTGTCCTTGTTACAAGACATAATGACAACTTCCTCTCCTCCTAAAGAGGCCTGAATGGCTGGTGGAGCTCAGGTAAATGAGTTAGGCAGGCTCAAAGAAACTTAAAATGAAGAAATTGATGTACCTCAGACACCCAAGGGACTCAAATGTTCAAAAAACCAGAATGATGTCTCATTTCTACCAGGCATTAGGCACTCAGGTGGCAATTATCTGACTAAAATTAGAAGAAAAAAAAAAAGGAGAACTGAAAAAAATACCATGAAAACTTGAATATACATTAAAAAATGTTGTATTTACCAAGATTTCATTCCTAAAATACATATTTATTATGGTACTTAATTTATATCTAATTTAATAGGATTTTTTTCCCCCAATTAAATTGTCTAGAGTTGCACTTTTTATGTCCAACCCTTTAGGCAATTTATCAGTTTCTAGCAACCAGTTTGAGAAGGCAGAAATAACAGCTTAGGCACTATCAGTTCTGTCCATAGTACTTTCCAAAGCACAGTGGGGGAATATTTCCAATTAACTGAAAACAAAACTTTTAAGGTTTGTTTATTATTTGATCACACTTGAGTCCATCAAGAGTCAAACTTAGACAATATTCAGTCCTTTTTGAGCTATGCCACCCTTCAGTTTTTGCTGCTATGGCCTCTCCCAATAAGTGGTGCCTGTGATTGTAACGCCAAGAAAAGGTAAGTTGTAAATACTGCTAGGAAGTTACCCAACACAGATACAAAACTTTTAAAAGTTTAGCATATTATGGCTCATATAAAAGGATATTTAAAAATAAAATACCTTGTAAGATATGACATCATTCCAATTTTCTTAATTTTCTTCTTTTTGACAATTATTTTTCAGATGAAAACAGAAGTTACATCATGTTTATGATGGAACCAATTTATATATACAGAGAGGTTTTATAGCATTTCCTTTAAAACATTTTACTCTGGATTCTCCGGAT
Organism: Edolisoma coerulescens; assembly: GCA_013397115.1. Lineage (NCBI taxonomy): Eukaryota > Metazoa > Chordata > Aves > Passeriformes > Campephagidae > Edolisoma > Edolisoma coerulescens. Next base: position 1,147,832 of record VWZW01001523.1, read on the forward strand.
CACCTCGCAGGTTTGGGTTTTTTCATAGCTTGTATCCCCAATGCACCACACTGTCCCCAGCTGATGAACGATTGCTCTGGAATTTCATCATCTACATTGCCCCAAAGGAATACAGCTATTCTGACAGTTCAAAAATGAAACATAGCCTTTGATGTTGCTAGGGTGTTTGATCCAACAGCTGCTTTGAAGATGAAGACAAAAGCCTTAGCCTATACTGAAAACTGACTGGGAGCCAGTGAAGCAAACTACGTGCTGCTCTGACACACGCAAAGCTGTCCAAGGCATGCCAAAACTCACAGCTATCCTCCATACCATCTAAGGTGCATCAGTGTCCCATGGCTCTGGCCAGAAAGGCTGGTAGCCAAAAACTGGGGAAACCAAGGTTCCAGGTTAGCCAGCTAGACACAGTCCTTGCACTAAGACGATCTCACCGATCTTTGGGCTCTGGAAGGAGTCAGTAATAGTTCCTGGTTTTCACACCACTTCAGAGAATTTAATTCTTGGTTTTCACTAGAAGGGACAGATAACTCTTAGCTTCATCTTCAATCATTCACCATTCCCAATCACTAGCAGTCACACCAAGGTTCAATTTCATCCAGCCATTCTTTATTTCTTTTTAAGCCATCCAAGATCTTAAATAATAGTCTGCCTAGTTTAGCCAGCAGAACCTTACTTTTACCAGTGCTCTCACATAATGCACATGAGAATACTTAATTTTCTTTCTTGGTATTCCTAAATGCCCCACATTTTATGGCCCGTGAATGGGTAAGCCTGTGTTCTGAACTAGCAGACACTGATGCATATATTCTGACATTCAAATTTCTGAGCAACTATAGCAAAGCAATTTTTGCTGGAAATGGCTCCTGCCACAAGCAAAGTTCAGAAGCACTGAAAACACAAAACTCATTGAAATTGGTGAGAAGTTCTAAATCTATTCAAAGGCCTTTTGCTTTAATGTATTTGCATTTCAATTATAGTGGATATGTCTCAGAACTAGACTTTACGCTTCTCCTTTTCTAATTTGTTCTTCTAAGATCCACGTAGAATACTTATTGTAAAGACAAGCTTCTTCCAAGTTGTTATTAGCCACAACTATCAATGTGATTTTAGCAACTGGGAAGACTAGTATCAGGATAAAACAACTATACTGTTACCTTAAATGTAATTCATGTTACAGACATGAAAATACAACAAAAAGGAAACTAATTTACTAGGTGGGTAGCACTAGAAGCAAAATATACACTGAAATACATTAAATTCTGGAAAGCAGCAGGGTAAAAAGAAATTACTAAAAAACTCTGAGAGAATTAAGCATGCCAGCATACTTGTCCAAAAGTCTATGGCCCTGTCAAAAAAAAAAAAACAATCCAAAAACCAACAAAACCCCAACGAGAACACTACAGTGCAGAACAATGGTTTTGAACTTATATTCTCAACACATAACCCTTGGACTGTCTTTACACTCCTCCTTTCTCTCCACTTTCAGGTTCACAGCAGTTATGGCTGTCAGCTCAAATACAGAAAGTAATTCTCCAAAGTAGTGTCTGTGTTCAAACATTTCAACACATCAGTCTTCTCCAGGGAACCTTGGCAGAGGTCCACAGAGACGGTGCCTACATGAGAGAACCTTCTCTGTATCGCTTTCCAGCACTTCTGCACAAGCCTGAGGGAGCTGCATCCCCTGCCGTGACACAGCAGTGTCCCACCACCACCACCACTACTCACAGCGGGGACTGCAGGCAGAGACCACTCTTTGCTTAGTGACGGGTATTTTTCACGAGGGAACAGATCAACAGCAGCACTGACATGAAATAATCAGAAAGGAAACCTTTTAAGTCACGTAATTCTGTAAACTGGTTAGTTCAGCTCTCTTCTTGGAACAACTGATTTGTATTCAGTACACAACCAAGAGCTACACTGGCATTAAGCGCTTGTCCAACAACACGATTTTTATGTTTTCACTGCACTGCGTAAGTCACGTACTCTAAACGCTTGTACAAAATACGCATATAAAACAGCATACTTACAGGGAGAAAAATATGAATCAAATTAATCCCAGGCAGTGAAAGTTATTTTAACTCCTTCTTGTGGTTCTACATGAAGTGAGGAAAAGAAACACAGAAGAGGCATTGCTGCTCACGGCACTGACTCAATTGCTTGCTGTGAGAACAAGACCTTGAGTGCTTTTGTTCCAGACCTAAGTAGCAGCTGCAGTAGTTTCATATTTGTTCAAATTTCCAAACAAATAGCTAGTAAATCAGAAAGCACCTGGCTGACGCCGCAGAATTGCAGGGTCATTTATTATTAATTGTTTTTATTGTTGTTTAATTCTTTTTCTTAAGCCATGAATCCCTTTCTACAAAATTTTGCAAAAGACAGCTCCTGGCACAGAAAGCATAAGGGCTAAGTAGAAGCCACAAGAGAACAGATGAATCCAGACTGATGAATGACAAGGAAACAAGCTGCCTGGGGAAGATTTGAGCAACGGGCATGACACAGCAGAGAGACCTGCCCTCTGGTATTTCCACAAGCATTGCTGCAGAGGGGAACCTGGATGAGGAAATTGAGCAAGATTCTGAGGTAGACTGGCAGCCATCCACCAGCAGACAGAAAATTATAATATCCCCTGATAACAATTTTAGCTACATGAAAAAATATGACAGGCATGTCTTAGAAATGACAAGTATGAAGAACATGAAAGATTTATGTGAGGCGAGATCTTTTAGGCCGACTAATTGAAAGAAACACAAATTGTCAGGTCTAAAATAATGTAAAGCAAATTCAAAGCAAAAAATACAACCCAAATTAAGAATAATTGCTGAGTTAGTGTTACTTGAGGAATTGAGTAAAATGTAATAATATATGTGCAGCAGGCTTGGGGAATGCTAGTACAGGGAGAACCTACAGAAGAACCTTCAGGAAGGAGAAGGCACATTTGTCCTCTGTGGTAAACGGAAGGACAAATGGAGAATTAGGAAAGATTTAGATAAGCACCAGAAAGTGACCATGGCAATACTAAGGCATAGGCTAAAGTGAGAGGTATCTGGTGGTACCTGGAGTAACTGTGAAAGAAGGTAGCAAAGAAGGTTGAACTTTTTTCTTGAGTATTGCCCAATTCATGAAATCCATCGGCTAAGATTTTATTTTAGGCAGAAAGGTACAGCTGAAGTAGAGAGACTGAAATAAGACTCATCAGTATAGACATGAATTTGTATTTTTCTCCATGAAAAAGAGAACGGAAAAAAAGCAAAAGGCTGTGCAAAACATTATCACAGAAGGAGAATGAAGATTATAAGATTCCAGAAATTACAAAGGAGGAGCTAGTAGAGAAGACAGACACCAGAACAGAGTGTGGTCACATTTGCAAACCCCCAAAAATTGGAGTGGATATGGAAAGGCCAAGTGAATGACCAACATGTGAGAGGAAGGCTGATTAATGTTTATTGAGTAGAACTGAAACATGTCTACATTGCAAATGAACAGAAGGGCATGAAGAAATGTGGCAGCTCAAAAAGTACAAAAGACCAGTGTGGAAGTGGGAATCAAAGACAAACAGGGAAGAATTGTAAGGCAAAAGTGAGAGGGCCTAAGAGAAGAAGACTACCAAGAGAAGATCTGATGGAGATGACAGTGATGACAAAGAGAACCAAGGGGGAGAGAAGAGCTGTCTGAAGCTATTTTAAAAATGGGAAAGAGTAGGAAATGGGGAGAGAAGGCATGAGAATGGCACAGGAGCTGGCTGCAAAGGATGTAGAACAGCCAAGAGGAAGAACAGTCCCCAGTATAGAAGAATGAAATCAACAGCAACAGAACTAGAGAATGCATGATGGAATACACGAAGGCACCTCTTTTCTTTGCCAAAGCCATGAATGTTTCACCAAAGTATACAGGAGTTTACATGGGCTCAAAAAGTACATAGGTAACAGTAACAAAATATATCAAGGCATGGTAAGTAACAGCAGCGCTGTGCCAATAACCCTGGAATTCTCTCAGCTCCAGAACTCTTCAGCCAGGGAATGCTAATGATCACAATTTGAAAACCCCTCTACAGCAGTATGAGTGCAATTTTCCCTTCAAACCAACCAAAAGATCTGACAGGGACAAGGGAAGCAGGTCACCCTCATTTCATGGAAGCCATTATTTTTTCCACTGCTGTTCTGTTTTCTATCAGTCTTTTAGGGCTTCTCATACAAATACCACAGTTTATTAAACAAATCTAGTGAAGATGACTATCTCATCCTCAGCAAAACCAAAATGTTTGAAACAAGGCAGTGAGGGGAAAATTGAAAGCTGAAACAGTTTTCATCAAAAGCCTAACTCTGTGCCTAATTATATCCTATGCAATGGCTCGCTAAAGAACCTAAACTGTGCTCTCTCAAACAGTCTTTGGGTTTTGTACTGCTGCCAAAAAGTTTTACCTTATTTCCAGTGACTTTTGGATTCAGTAAGGAACACAAGTAGTATACAAATACTCATCTGTAGATGTAATTAACGTACTACAGACTTCTAACCAAATCCTTGCTGCTCCCCGAAAGTCCACACTTGCAGCAAGTCAGTTTCTAACTTGCTGTAAGCATTGAAGGCATCTATATAAATTTTAACCTAGGAAATTGTAATTTTCAGCTCATATAACTTATTATAACCTAGAGTTGTTCATTCACTTGCCTGTTCATTTCAACAGCATCTAAAAAATCTTTATACTGCATAAATAATGTATTATATCCATAACAACAGGATGCAGTACGCTGTATGATTGATTACCGTGGCATTTAGCTCCTGTGGGAATGGCTTTTGTGAAACATGGCTCTATCTAACTCCCTGAAAATTACATTTTGGTAAAACTGTTTGAATGATCAAACTTAGGTATGGTTAGACATACTGTCATTAACATTGCACAGGCAGGTACAAACTTGCACTCTTCATACTGTACTAAATCAATGCTATTTTACATCCGTTTCTCAAGGAATCAGAGACAGCAACATCAGGGGGATCAATTTAAATCAGTGATTTGAATCACTAATTATAAACACCATTAAAATCAGGAAATTTTAATTGCCACAGTATGTAACACATGTAATCACTGCTACTTTTTTTTAATGCCAGTATTCTGAGGCACAGTTGTTTTACACCAGACTTTACACAAAATGTGCATGCACTGGTTTATGCTAATTATTTAAAGTCCTAGTTTTTCCTTTTCCATTAGCAAATGATAAAAGAGCCATCAATTAGTTGCCTAGTGCTTACTATTAATTTTTTATTCACGGTTAGTGTCAAGCTGACTCTAGTCCATCTGAAATTGAAACTGATTCCAACCAGAATTTTAATTATTTTCTAAAATATGTATATCATATGCATATTATTAAAAAGTTACTAATTAAATAGGACCATCTTAAATACAGCAGATACATGGAGGTAAAATTGAGTTGATCCAAGCAGATGCTGTATTGTAAGTTTAACATTTATGTATACATTCTCTGCTGCTAACAAAATTTACTACTTCTAAGCATCCTATCTTGGGAGATTTTGGTATGGCTAAAAGACTCAAACCTAATTTACATTCACAGGCTGAAAGAGGATGGTTAGAATAAACAAAGATAACCAGTTCCTCAAATCCTAACATGTTTTTCAACTTTGAATGGCACCTTGATTTTAACTTATCAAATATATCAAACAAATAAAGTATTTCAGAACCATGAAAGGATACAACTTGTTATAAAAAAGCAGTTAATTTTCCCTGTTAATGATTGTTCTCTAAATCACATCTCTATCTGAAACTTAATCAGCAACTTTATTTCTTGAATCATTTTTTAGATTTTTCTAGTAATTTTTTTCATAGGTCACTCCTTAGTACCTTCATTTTATCCACCATTTTAAAATTATCAAAGAATGTATCTAACAAATTAAAATATGTATTTTAATAACTCTTTTTATTATTGTTATTCAGCTGATTATTTTTATATATCATGTTATTAATAAGTATAAGATGGTTTTTCCCCATTCCCCCAAATATTTGCAACATATATAGAATATGTGAAGGAGGGAGATATGTGAAATATGTGAAGGGAGACAAACATAAATATTAATCACATTGATTTGAAAATAAATCATAACATGCTTAGAAGGCTGTCAGGAGAAGTGATTTTAGCCTAACTTTACTGCCCATTCTGAACTCCAGTGCAAACAGCTCAGCTGCTCTACTGACTTTCTGGTGTTACACAATCTGCTTGCAATTCCCATTTGCCATCCATTAGTAAGTACTGGGGACAGGAACAGCAAACTGAAAACAGCAGCCACTGGCTCCAGCGTAGACACACTCCCACACAGTGCACTACTGGGGAGTTTTACCTCTGGCAGAAACAAATGCTTAAACTTATAATGCTTAGTATTTCCTAAACTGCCGAAGGGTCACACAGGGTTTCCTGCGGCCACATAAATTCCTCCTTGAGACTCATCCTCAAGGATCAATTAGCAGTCATTGGTCTTTAGTATTTCAATCTTGATGAAAATCTGAAGGGAGCAACCATAACATACCCCATATATAGAAATTATATTCAAATTCTACTTTCTCCACTAGCTGTGGTGGATGATTTAGATTTGCATAATTCTTCAATTCTTGACCTAATATGAAAACCAACACTTTTTTTTTCTTAGAAACCTTTTGCATCTGTCATGCTAAACAAAAGAACTGTGAGTTTTAAACTGATTTCAGAGACACTGGAGTATTTCTCCACTGAGAAATGGTAGGCCCTAAGTGCCTGGTCCTCTGCACAGTCACACATCTTTGCAAGGGGAACATTTTATTTTTAAAGTAGTACTTTTGCTTTCTTCAGGACTACAAGTCTTTGCCACAGACAAGTGCAGGATTTCAGCTTTATGGAGTCGCTAAAATTATTTCTGCCTCAGCAGATCAACCTGATTATAAAATCCAATTATGATTTGATTGCATCCCCAAACCTATCTCCTCACGCATGTATCTTAAATGGCTTGCGTTTCCTTTTTAAGTTCTTGCAGATTCACAAAATTTTGAGGATAAAATTTAATGATCTCTTGAAAATAAATAAATAATTTGTTATATCACATTGTACTTGGCATACAACATTAGCACAGAGAACATTTGCTAGAGGTACTGTTAACTGAATATCCTTGTTACATTATGCATGACTTCCCAAAGCACTGAGTACATAATATCCATCATGAAATTCAGAATATATAACTAAATTTAAAAAGAAGTATATTCAGACCTATGATCAGCATTCTGACATCTCCAGTTATGAGTTTTAATTAAACTTGCTTCTGTATTAAGTCTATTTTTATTAAATAAGTACAGAAACCTGCTTTATACATTATGTATAAGTAAAAAAAGATAAAAAAGTAATTTGTAGATGCCTTTTCTTAAAGGCATAATTCAAGTCACTGTTCCATAACTTCTCTGCACAGTTGCGATGAAGAGGCACCGCTGCTGAAGGTGAGCAGTTTCTTTGAGAGCTTCAGCACCATGCTGGCAATCCATTTTAGCACCCCAAATACTACTTCCAGTGACAACAAGCTGATAAATGAGATCCATCGGTGATAGAGGGCATGGATTATTTGTAATTTTTTTTCCCCCGGGCAATAAATTATCAAAAACTAAAACCAAAAACATTCTTGGACACCTCTAACACACCAGACTAACAATTCATCCAACAAAAAACCGCTGGGTTTTGCTGCAAATTTACTTTGTCCTTCTAAATATTCTCCTCATAAAATGAACTCCTTCAAATCCATCTCAAGCAAGACATGAAACTAGAATTGACTCGAACAACAGATTACCAAAACCAAATACTTCTCTAACAAAGGAAGCACAGCTTAAAGGATTCAGTATTTTGTGCTTCAGGAAACCTATGAGCATGATGTACTGACACAGTGACACAAAAGAGGGGTGGGCTTGTGGTTGGTTTGTTCTGGTTTCTTTACCATCGTAATGGTAAAACGGAACCTTTTCTTCAAAGGTTACTCCATCTACATTTCCAAGAAATAGCTCTTACTAATAGAACTCTGTACTATAGCATTCGCATTTTGACCTGAATAACTACCTTTCAAGAAAAGTCCAAACTAAAATTCCTTGGAATCAGCACATTTGTATCTACGAATTCTACATTACTCCTTTGATATCAATCAAATGCACAAACACAGATTTACTGGCTAATGTATTAAGTGGAAGCTGAAAGTAACTGTCTCTTGGAAAAACAGCTTTATCGGAATAGCAGAAAGCTGTTTTCCTACTGGAGAGAAACCTACTTAGTTACCCAAGAGAAGACACTAAGAACTTCAGATTTGTCTGAGCAATTTCACTGCATTTCCTGAAATTCAGACAGGTAGGATGCAGCACCTGTTAAAAGTTTTGATACTAATTCAGCACAAATGGTGCTTTAAACTGTCTTTTTTTTGTATCTCTGAAGAAATCTGTACTAGAAGAAAATTCTGATCTGATTTCGCATGTGCTTTTCAATATATGTAAATGCCTCCTGCTTTTCAGATCAGTATGTTGGGCATAATCATGTATTGGTACAAAGAAATTCCAAAACTTTTTTTGTGTATTAAGTTGGGTAAACAAACATCTTGAACAGATGACAATCACAGACAAACAAAATATACAGCACTTATTACAAGTTTTCAGGAAGCCAAGATTTTGTGCAGAAAATAATCTGAAGGATGAGTCAAACTTTTCAAAGTATTTCTTGACTATGTATTTCCTATAACAGACGGTGAGCACATGCTGACAAAATGCTGGATACACATAATCAGCACAAAGCAAGTAAAATGCTTTAAAGATGTGTTCTGTTAAATTGAGAACTACCACAAAATAATTAACATAAGAAGAAATGCAAATATTGGAAAGCTATTTTAGTTCTAGCTTTGCTGTTTGTGTTTCATTGCTAAAACGTTAAATCCATTTTATCACAGACATGTGATGTACTGTATTTTGAAGATCCATTAATTTTATTTTGCAAATGAGAAATACTTAGAATTTCAATATAGAATTTTCCTGGAGAGAGTTTTGGACAAGCAGTTTGTCAAATTTGTTCTTATTTTCCTATTCCTCCTCACCTTTTCCATCTATTCAATGCTTTTGATATGGCTTGCATAATGCACGGCTGCAGCCACTTTCCCTGTGTTAAAGAACACTTATTTGAAAATGAAGATGCACCAAATTATATACCGTAGCTTTTGGAAAGAACAAGAAGTGAAAAACAATAAACCTCCTGCATGCTAAATACAGTCAGTGACTACATGACACACAAGAACTGCTGCACCAAAATGTTCTTGCTGCTGCTGCACTGACACCTCTGAATTTGAACAAATCTGGCTCATTAAGATGAAGTAGAATAAAGATAAACCTGAAATGGAAGTTTCCCAAAGTGTTCCACTTGCAGGTACCTTATTTATGGCTCTTATTTTCTTTCCAAAATAGGTAGAATGGCAAGAATCAATGTATTGCATATGTTGTAATAAGTCTGAAGAGGTTTCAGTCTTAAAGCCCTGCTTTCTCCAAAAGGTGTAAAAGAGTTAAATGAATGGCCTAAAGAGAAAAATTACACAGATGGGTAATACTGCCATTTTATAGGAAAAAATAGGAGTCATCATGGCACATTTGTACAAAATGTAGTTGACAGCAGTTAATTCTGGAACCTTTCCAACACTGAGAGGATGCTGATTTTTTTTTTTCTGAATGGTGATTTAAGCACAAGAATACTGTTATTCTGCGTATATGTTCAACTCCCTGTACACTATTCATACTGCGACTCACAAATATATGTGTGCGTGTGTATACATATATATATTTTAGAGAAGATTATTATATACATATTTGCATTCCTTCACAATGTGCATTCAAAGCCCAGACAGCCAATGGTGTCCCGGGCTGTATCCAAAGCAGCGCGGGCAGCAGGGCCAGGGAGGGGATTCTGCCCCTCTGCTCTGCTCTGCTGAGACCCCACCTGCAGTGCTGCATCCAGCCCTGGGGTCCCCTGCATGGGAAAGATGTGGACCTGTTGGAGTGAGTCCAGAGGAGGGACACTGTGATGATCAGAGGGATAGAGCACCTCTCCTGTGAGGAAAGGCTGAGAGAACTGGGATTATTCAGCCTGGAAAAGAGAAGGCTTTGGAAAACTTCTGCAGCCTTTCAGTACCTGAAAGGGGCCTACAGGAGCTGGAGAGGGTCTTTTGCCAAGAGCATGCAGGACAAGGGAGAATGTCTTCAAACTGAAAGAGGGCAGATTTAGATTAGGTATTTGGAAAAAATTCTTTACTGGGAGGGTGGTGAAGCACTGGAACACATTTCCCAGAGAAGCTGTGGATGCCTCATCCCTGGAAGCAGTGTTCAAGGCGAGGCTGGATGGCGCTCTGAGCAACCTGGTCTAGTGAAAGGTGTCCTACCCATGGCTGGGGGGGTTGTAATTGGATGATCTTGAAGGGCTCGTCCAATTTAAGCTACTCTATGATATGCTTTTTCAGCAGGTCAGACATGTTTGTGAAAGAGACTTAATGCTCATTGTTTTTCTCACTTTCAAAAACAGAATTAAATGGAATTGGTCAATGCAGGTATGCATGCACAAGCTGGGATTGCTAGAATTGTATCAGGCATTAAAGAGAGGGTCAAGAGAGGTTCACCCTATTCCAAAAATGAGAGCCTATGAACAGGAGACTAGTTCCTCACAAATGCCATACAGAAGCCTGACGTTCTCTCTGCATATTGACCAGAAGAATTTTTCTGATATTAAAGAAAAATAACCGGCCAAGAAAAAGTGAGCTGCACATAAATTGACCCCTTTCATGCTTTTGTAGCTTTAACAGAAATTTCACTAACCTCTCCAAAATTATAATTACTAATTTGCTTGCCCATTTAACAGTAAGAATGTTGGCATCTGACATTTTCAAGATTTCTTTATTGCTTTTAATTACCTCATCTATTATTCTTTTAAATTCAACTACTTTCTGTTTAGTCTGTTAATAAGAGCAGTGATTAACTACATAATTTTTCAGGTATTTAGAGAACGTCTGCACAGCTACACCAATTAGATGTTTTCCTACAGTCAGGTAGTTGTATTTAATGAAAGTATACAAAAGAAAATCCAGTAGGCTACACTGAAAGGGCTGAAAGACTGATTAGGTTAATGAACTCACACACAAGAAACAAAGTTTATCCTCAATTCCAATTTGAATCAGCATACCTACTTCTCCAAGAGTACTTCCAACCAGACCAAAGCATAATTTTCAACAAAGTATCTTTTCACAGAAAGTTTTACCTTATCTGAGGGTGTCCAGAACCACAGTAGGATGGGATCCCCTAGGGACCAATGCAGAAGAATATGCAATAACCAGTTACCTTCAGGAACAGGTGAGCTTTCTTGACACTATTGCACAGCCTAGCACTCCTGTGGAGATAGTCAGCGGCAATCTTATGTCAGAAGATTAGCTCAATATCTACCAACTTATTCTTAATTAAATGAACTGACATCTCTCCACCAGTAATCAACATTCACAATGTAAGTAATGAGCAGAAAGCTGCCAATTTCCAGTTAGGATTGGTTCAGGGGAAACAGGCACACTTGCTTTAATCTGCTGGCTTTAAGTGTTAAAACGGGCATATCAGCTATCAGATATTACACACAGCTGATCAAATTTCCAATCTAAACAAACTCTAAAGTCAAGTGAAGACGAAGTACTCTTATTTGTGGATATATCAAACTTACCATCTTATTGCTCACAGAGAAGCCTAGAATTTCCTTCTTTTTCCTCTGTCATTATTCAGGTAGTGTTGTTTTGCGTGTAAAATTAAAAAAAATTGTTGTCTATAGTGCCCTACCTTTAATCCTTGCTTAGATGATGCTCAAAAAAAGACCAGGCTCAACTGTTCTTAGCTAATTACCTGAAAAATTATTGGCTTTTACAATAAATCATAATTATAAAAGTTAATTCATAGAGTGTGCACTTATTCAGTTACTGAAATACCTGCAGGCATCTTTAAGATCAAACAAATTTCTCATGGCTTTGTCACAAGCTGTTTTAAGTTTAGCACATTTTTTCTAAACAGATAGGCCGGTTCCATAAAATAAAGGTGCCACTTTATTGGAAACAATATTTACACTGACTTGATGAAAGAAAACAATGAGCTATAGTCCTAGAAATCAATGTGTAATCTGACAAATATGATGGGCTACAACAAATGTGCTGAACTAAAAAAAAAAAAATCACAAGGTTGCTTTTTTTATTTAGTCTCCTTGCTGAGAGACAGAAATAAAACTATAAATTCAAATTACAAAACCCATCTGAAATATCTGAGACAGACTGCGCTTCCAACCATTCTTTCTTTGAAAGCACCTTGTACACAGGAGAACTGTTCCCTTTCATTGTTCAATTGTTTCTGGCTGCACACTAATTAAAATTAAATTTAAATTAAATCACCCCTATTAAGTGGCCTAGGATTTAAGACTCAAAAATATATTTAAAATAGAAGGATATTTTACTTTATCTTAAGGAATCTTAATCCTTAGTCAGCCACCATATGACCTAGTCAATTTACTGCTCAAGTGGTGTCAGGTTCAAGCTTCTCTGCTAGGAAGCCCACTGTGTCTCACTGAAGAGGTAGCTACAAGAATCAGTTGAAGCATTATTTAATTTATAATGTTGCAACACTCCAATTTATAATGTTGCAACACGGCAAATACACTACAGAGTACGTTTTTTATGAACACTTCATATAAGAAAAACAAATTAAAAACTCTTACCAGCATACAACTATTTTAGTGCAGTTATAATTAATGAAGCTGCCATGAGGGCATTTGCAAAAAATAGTCTAATTTGTTCAAAAATTATTCAGGACAACATTTGGATGACTAGAGGCCACAGCAACACCTTCAACTAAATGCATTTGCATTAAGCCACTTGTGTGACAACTATGTTTTCTCTTTATTTCTACTAAGTGCTATCCTGTAGACTGATGGTTGTACATTCTTTTCAACTGGAGCTGAATTTAAACAGGCAAGGTCACAGCCATGGGAGAAATAAACCATTTCAAAGTGCTAGGGCTTTTAACATCAACAAGAAATCACCTGTCAGTACACAAAAATAATGTCAGGATTAACCATTTCAGCTTTTTTCTTGTCTGATTTTATATATATATATATATAATGGAAAAAGTGAGAAATTAGAACACCTACTCCAAGTATGGTTTCAAGTAATTGAGATTCAAGTACAGAATATCTGAGGCAACTGGTTGTAATTTTTATTTAAACTCTGATACCACCGAAACAGTGAGTATCACATCCAAAGCAAGAATATAAGCTGTACCATGTCAGAAGTCCCACTACATGAACAACATCTTTATCTTTTACTATGCAGAAACAATTCAATTGCTTGAAAACAAAATCTAGATAGCATCAAAATTCAACTAACGCGGGAATGGAAGGCGCAGGCAGGTACTCCGTGACAACCTTGCTGCCACACACTAAAACACTTAGCAAAACTTTACAAGGGAAACCTCAGATCCTGCACAGGTACCAAAAAACACAACTACAAAATGCCTCAGAAAGATTTTTCTTCCTAGTTCTCATGAAAGCTAGGAATTTGTAGAGGGACATTTTCAGAGGGTGCTGTTCCTCTAATTACAGAGCAAAACAAAAAGAAACCCTCAATCCTCACGATTCAGAGAAAAAGAAACATATATAAATAATCTGGTGACAGGTTGAATCCTGAACCCAAGAGCAAAATGTACCCATGAGGTATGTCTAAAAGACTTCAAGTTCTCCTCAGCAATATATTCGAACTTCAGTTTCCGGAAGAAGCAGAAAGTCACAAACAAAATTTAACACTGGAAGGTATCACTACTATATTCATGGGAAAGATAAACAAATAATTTGTTTTTAACTTTAGTCCTAACTTAATGACTGGATCATGGAACGTATCTCATCCTGATTCTTTTAAATGCAATTTACTGATACAGTTTTTGATAGACTATCTAACCACTTGACCATGGAAACATATGCCACTGGTATGAATAATCTTAATTACTTTTTAAGACCATTTCCAGCCAATAAATCAATATATTTGTTCAGAGACAGCTTTATTACTACTAAGCCACTTAAAATATTTTTTGTACAAGACCATATAATACAAAAGATTTTGATCTGGAAAAAAACCAGCCTGCTACTGTCCAAACTAATACTTTCTACTTCTTTCTGTAAAATTAAAGGCTATCATCAGATATTAAAAACATGGAGAACTATATTCAAGTTCTCCTTTTAAAACTGCATTTAAAAAAAATGCTTCCATAAAGTCAAGGCCTTAGCTCCAACAGTGTGTTAAGACAGAATTTTTCATTTTAAATAGCTTTCAAAGTTTCAAGACAGGACAGATGAATAAACAGATGAATAAACTTATAAAATCCATGTGCAAAGGCCAAAAATTAAAAAAAATTCCAGTTGTTCCTCAAACTACTAGATAATTGCCTGATGATTATAAAGAATACTCCTATGTAATCTATCCCACTGCCTTTTAAAAACCATTCCTAGAAAAGATGACTCATGAGGATGCTTCACAAACAACAAGAAAGCACCACAATTTCACGTGGTCTGACTTCCCTGAAGAACTTCAAAGAATCCTCTTCCAAAGGAAGAGTTCAGAACATTTCAAACAAAACAGTAAAATATAAGTTAGTGCCTCTATCCTCTCCTTCATATGTACTATAGAAGCTGCCCCTCTGTATCCAGAGCCTTGAGATTTTTTTCAAGCATTGCAGTAGCATTTTCTACACCTTTGTGATTTGACTCTCCAAATGAGAGTCAAATCTAATATGGAGCTTGAGCACCATGTTTTTTCTATTTTGCTGGACTGACATTGTGATGAGCAAACTTTACTGCCATAATTCAGGGAATAGTGCCATAAAAACACTGGCAGTCAATTAACGAAAAGCTAAGAAGGCTATACAGTATTACAACTTGAAAGGATTAACACATTTACAAAAACATTTCTTGCTTTCAAGAAACCACCATAATCCATATCTAGGCTCTTAATTGTAATCTGCACACATCTGACAGTTTGTGTGGTTCATGGCCAAATAATTGACAAAGCTGCTGAAATTCTGATGCCCTCTATGTAAGAGCATGGCCTGGAAAACACCTTTGGAAATACCTCTCAATAGGAATAAGACGTTACCAGCAAGAGAGCAGTGGAAACCTGACTAGCCTACAGTTACTGGATGAAATGCTTGTACCATCATCACATCATGTATACATTGCAGTTTCTTTTTAACTCCATCTTCACATTGTTTCTCTTTCTAAAAGCCCTTCAGATAAGAGAGAGGAAGGACTGTCAAGGAAGCAAGCAACTAGCATGACAAGTGGGAAAACCTGCTAAAATCTCTGCTCCAGCCCCAAGTCAGAAACAAAGTCTAAGGAATTCACTCAGTATGTCCCTCTGCTCTTGCCTGCACCTGTGAACAGAAGTAAATCCTGATTACAGACTGCTGTGAGGAAAAACACACTCAAAGATCACGAGGCACTTAGTACTAGTCGAAAGGTCTACGAAATTTAGACAGTCTAACATACTGGATATCAATTTATTAACTTGTCAAGGTAGCATGCAGGGAATAGCTTTTCAGAATTCAAAGCCAAATGGCAATTTAAAAACTCAGTCCACGAAGACTTACATAATACTATTTTAAATAACACTTGCATTCACCAGCAATGAGTGTTCTAGAAATACTTTCAGTTAGACTTATGGAAGACTCATTTGGTTTAGAAGCTCCTTACAGTAAGAAAGCTGTTCTAAGGCCAGCTTGGAAAATATGACTAGAATTACAGAGGATATTTGCTGCTCCTTCAATAAGTTAGATGGTTGTTGGTACTGCAATACAGAAGTAGTTTATCACCAGCCTTTGACACAATTTTCCAACAGGCAACTCATTATCTTTGCTTACAAATACCATACTTAAAGTGCATGTATTATAATGACAGTAAAAGCACAGCTGTAGTGGTTGATGGGCAAAGAGACTTCTGTGCTGACATCTTCAGCATTTTACAGCTGCCTAAAAGCACAAACAGACTGAGAATATTTCCACTGAATGGTGAGAGTAACAGATGAATAGCTCTAGCAGCTACAGATCTATCTGATGTTTCAAGCTACCAATTAAGAGCCAGGAAGAGAGTAAAAGGTTCTGGAAAGATGCTGTGTGGTTTTGTTTTACAGTGAAACACATACCAGGGCAAGTAGCTCATTCTTTTTAATCCTGTTTATGACACTATTTCATTCTAGTATTGAGCTTGTGACTCAAATATCTGAAAAATGCTTGAGCTGAAAGTGCCTTTCTGAGGACAATACTACATTAAGACAACTTCAAACATGCTAAGCATCTTACTACCAAAGGTAATTTTAGACATCAGTATGCAGAGGGACAATGTACAAGTCCTACTTAACATCACCACAAAGAAGAATAAACAAACAACCAAAAAAAGGCCAAACTTGAAAATTTAAATTTCTTGCTGTGTGTTTGAAACTATTCTCTTGTGCATCCTCTGGAGATAACATCAAACACTGAAAACATTCACAGTTTGCTTTGAGGTCTAGATGATACACATTTTAAAAAAATTATAGAACTGCAGAACAATTTATTTACAACATAAATTTTTCACTATGGCCAAATCATCTTTGTCCAATAGCACACATAATTACAAAATACTCTCCTTTTTGGAATACTTCCAGACTTACTAGAAGAGGTTTCCTAGAGAACTTGTGGCTTCCCCATGGCTGGAAGTGTTCAAGGCAAAGCTGGATGGGGCTCTGGGCAACCTGGTCTAGTGGAAGGTGTCCCTGCCCATGGCAGGAGAGTTAGAACTAGATGATCTTTAAGGTCCCTTCCAACCCAAACCATTCTTTCATTCTATGACTTCAGCAACCGGGAAAAGTCTTAGTGCCACTACCTACTGAAGAAATAGCATGCTCTTCCTCCTGGGACCCTGCTGCTCAGGCTGCAGCCAGAAGACACACAGAACACATGAAACCAAAAGACTATGGCAGCATTTCTCACACACAAAGTACAATATTTATGAGAATTTGTCTTTTTTTAGTATTATTATTAATATTTTAACTTCGTGCTTAAAATGAGACATCAAACAACAGCATGATCAGTAGGAGTCACTGTACCAGATTAGAGAAGGAACTAAAACTCACTATACAAACTGGCTAGAAAGCTCACACTGTACTCTCCCTTTCTCTGGAAGTTACTAAAAGAGAACATCCAGAAAGATTAGGTGAATCACTCTCCTCGTTTCTACTTGTCAATTAGACAGCAGATCCATTCAGACCAATGCTGCTTGTCTTCTACCCCAGGCAGGGGCAATCCCTGCCCACTTGTAAAGTCATTTTGGTCTACCTCATTTCTCCAGAGGGACTAACAGACCTGCTCCAAAACTGGCATAGCATTCACAGTAAGGAAAAGACTTCACTAGACATTATCCATAAGTGAACAATGGGCTACTGAGTCAGCCATTACCTTTGTTCTGACTATCAAGAACCAGAACTGAACAAGATTTTTCTGATTCCTCTTACTAACACAAAAAATTAAAAATCAGAAGCAGAAACCACATCCTTTAACACAGAAATCCATCCTCATATTCATAGATTTTAAGAAAAGCCAAGCCTCTAGAATAATGTAGGTCTCAGATGGCCACAAAATGATCCTTGCATTAAGTCAATATCTGCTTATTGAGACAGATAAGAGCCTAGGATTATACTGTAATTTATATTCTAATATTCTTTTAACCATCTATTAATAGGTGCAGTGATATTTATACATCTTTCAGGCAGTCTTACAAAGGGATATCCTTCCCGAAGTCTAGAATACTTTCGTGCTACTGTAAATGCTCTTAGTGATAGACAAAAACACCCGCAAGCACTTCTATATATGCAGGCTGTATTAATCTTTTTAATGCTCTTTATGTTCCTACCAAGAAGCCTTCTAGGAGTTTAATTCACTCAGTGTCTGACACTCAAATGCAGTTAGTAATTTGTAAAATTACAGAATCTGTAAAAATCTGAAAACAATTTCAACTGAAGACTGGGTTTGAAATGTAATGCCTAATGAATTATATAGGGAATTGTCTTTCAGATGCCTTTCAGAACAATATAGGAGATTTTCTTTAGCACCTGAAAAACTAATCTCATCGATTTGTAGTAATGAATTAAGTATGTCAACTCCTTTTTAAGCAGAGCAAATTAGCAGAATTTGTATTTTAGTTGGTGAATCAGATATCTGCACTAATCTCTTGCTCTTTGTCTACATTTAGATGTTTTCTGAATGTTTTCAGTATCATTGGCATCATCAATTATGAGAACGGAGACATTAAAAAACAGTACAGGATGAACCACAGCAGGAACTCACAATGATCCCTCACTGACCACCCATAAAGTGCTTTCAACCCATGGCAGTCAGAGCAGCCCAGTCTCAGAAGAGCAGTGGCTGTCCAGCCTTTAATGAACAAACATGTTTGTACAGTGAAGACAGCATCCTGCAAAGTACGGCCCCAAGCTATCTCCTCCCCCTATGTCCACAGGGCAATTCTGAAAAAGGGATATCAAATACAGGACCTGTCTTTCTGCCATAGTACAAACTCTGCATTCACTGGCAACAGAGAGAACTGGATGGAATTCCCCCACAAATACACTCACTAGAAAATTCTTTCTTGTGATGCAACACTATGATATCATAAGTCCTTTCACCAGCTGCATCACACAGTTGAATATTTCTGATAAACTTCTAAGTAAAATAGCTTCGAAGTTCATAAATAATTTGTCTTCCTGTCTTGAGGCTGAAACAGTGATCTGGTCCTTCTGCCAAGGGACAAATCCGAACATCCTGGCCATATCAACCAATTTTAAAGATGTGTCAATTTTTTATAGACTTCAAAAAAAATTTTAAATGCATGTTTTTCAGCATGACACCTTTTGCTTTTCTGTGAACTCTGTCTGAGCCACAGTCTGACCTAACAAACACAGCAAACCTAACTGACAGAATTCAGCATAAATGTGTTGCTTGTAAGATCAATCAGACAGCTTCCCAACCTCTATTTTTACCTCTTCTAATTTTAGCTCTTTCTTTGCTTTACATCTGTCAGCCGGGGCCCTGTACTGGGTTTGCATGGCAAGGTTTTGGTAGCAGGGGGAGCTACAGCAGGGGCTTCTGAGAGAAGCTACCAGAAGCTTCCCCTCTGTTCGACAGAGCCAATGCCAGCCAGCTCCACAACAGACCCACCACTGAACAGGACCAAGCCCATCAGCAATGGTGACAGTGCCTCTCCGATAACATAGGAAAGGAGGAAGAAAAACTGCACAACCGCAGCTGAAGAAGAGTGAGAAAATGTGAGAGAAACAGCCCTGCAGACACTGAGTGCAGAAGGAGGGGGAAGAAGTGCCCCAGTGCTGGAGCAGAGATTTTCCTCCATTCCACGGTGCAGACCACGGGGAGTCCACCTGCTGCCCACAGAGGTGGGGGGAGCAGAGACCCAGCTGTAGCCTGTGGAGAACCCCAGGTCAGATGGATGCCTGAAGGAGGCTGTAACCCTGTGGGAAGCCCACACTCCTGGCAGATGTAGGAGTCTTCGCCCTTGGAATGTGGTCAAACAAGTCAAACAATGCCCTGTTTTGCAAGCTATCAGTGGTGGGCTGAGAGGGGGCATCATGTGCTGGGTTTGGTATTGAATTATGCTAAAACCAGTCTGTCTCACCAACCCCAAACTAACATGCTGATAGTGAGGCAAAGACTTGGCAGGTAGATCCCTAAGACGACCTGAAGACATATGACTGGCAGTCAATCACTTTATACTGCAACAGTCCAGTCCACTTTCATATGGTAGGTTCTTTTAACATATTCCTTCTTGAAGTGTGTGTATGAAGTTTCCTTCCTTGAAGTGGGAATACCCCTTCACAGTTACTCCTCGAGACTGAGTGAAAGAGATCTGCCCATGGGCATTGGTATGGTGAGTTACATCAATCTCTATTTAATAATTGTTTCTTTTTGCTAGCTTTAATATAATTGCTTTGATATAGTGCACTACACTATACTAAATGGTACTAGTAGTTTTAGCTTTTATACTCTGTAGTAAATAATTCTGATTAAAATCTTTTATCTAATCATTTGTCATAATAAATAATTCATTTTACATAAATATATCTGATTTGCCATCTTTAAACCTGTAGCAAAAAGTTACTTAAAGCGCTGACAGTCTGGGGCTAAGAGCAGATCCAGCCTCACCGAGGCTCCTCTCTGAGAAGTTCAGAAAGGAAGGGGGTCCTCTCCGCACCTTGTGACTCGGTGGGATGGCTTCTCTAATAAACTTTGTCTGAAGCTCCCCCTCTCACCCACAACAGCAGGACCTGTGGCCCCATGGAGAGAGGAGCCCACACTGGAACAGGTTTACTGGCAGGACCCGTGACTCCTTGGGGGATCTATGCTGCAGCATCCTGTTCCTGAAGGACTGCACCCTGTGGAAGGGACCCACACAGGAGCACTTTGTGAGGAACTGCAGCCTGGGGGAAGGACTCATGCTGGAGAAGTCCATGGTGGACTGTCTCCCCTGGGAGGAAACACATGCTGGAGCAGGGGAAGAGTGTGAGGAGTCCTTCCACTATGGAGGAAGGAGCAGCAGAGTCAATGTGTGATGAACTGACCACAGCCACATTAACAGCCCACTTGTCCTGCTCAGGGTAGAGAACTCAGGATTGAAGTTAAGCCCAGGAAGTCGGGAAGGGTGGGGAGAAGGTGTTTAAAGACGTTTTCATTTTCTCATTATTCTACTCTGATTTGATTGGCTATGAATTAAATTAATTCATAAGAAAAAGCTTCGGTTTTATTCACAGAGTTATGCTGCACAGGTGCCTAGGAAGGATGAATTTCATAAATTCTATGCATTTCTTAAGTTAGTAAATACTTTGAATAGTTCTAATGACCCTTAGCACTACTTTTGTAGATATGCAGTCTGCTAGAATATTAGGTGATGGGAAATTAAAAACGCTAATAACTTTTGGCATTTTTAACAGCACATGAATTAGCAAAGAAAATGGACTGAGATTGCCATTAATTATGAAACTTAATGATCTTTATGAGCTTTCACCTTAAATAGCCGCTCACATACATCATGTAAATGTACGTTTACTGTGACTGTAATTAATCAATGACCTTCCCTTGTCCACCCAGAATTTTTCTTGCTGAAAATTTCAAAGCCTCGGTAGATTGTCCAAAAAGAATGAAGAGAGGAGAGCAATGTACTTGTATAAACCAGGTCTAATCCTATTACATGCTGCTGACTGCCTTACGGACAATATGCTCAACTTACCTTTTTATCAGTCATAACTGTTTGCTTTGCAAAACTGCTTATAAGAAAATTATACTCACTTGCAAGTATTTTCCTTAAAGTATGAGGAAGGATCAGTGTCAATCTACAAAAATTCCCACCATGGCAGACTGTGAGAAAGGAAGCAAGTCCTTATACACACGCAGCTCGAGCTGTAGGAATGCATCTACACTCTGTGCAAACCTGGGACGTGGACACTATAAAAGGTGCCTCCATAAGAACACTCCAGGACCCCCGCCACTGAGACGACCAGAAGAAAAAGGGCCAGCAAGATGCTGCAGGACCCACGTGGTGGTGACTCTCTTCCTACTTAATCTCTCTCTTTCTCTTCACCCCCCACTCCTCCCTGTACCTCACATTACTGTTAAATAAAATCCGTACTCTTGACTTCAGCATATGGTCTCATTTGCACCTTCATTTGGACAGAGGCATCTTTCCATACTCGAATCCTAGCAACGGCTCAGCAAAATATTACCAGTATACATTCATTTGAAGGAATGTCAGAAAAATATGAGATCTTACAGTGTGAAGAAAACAAAACAAACAAATAAACCCCACAAAACTTCTCCCTAAAAATACTGAGCACATTTCCTAAGGCTTTGCTACTAGATGATGCTATTATCTTTCTTCCTGTTATTCCCCTTTGCTTCTGCTTTTGGTTTCCCCACAGCAGAAAGTAACCAAATAGAAGCAATAGCAGCTTGAATTTAGCTCCTTCAAATGAAACAGAAAACAGGATAAGGAAACAGCAAGAGATAAGAAACCTGTAAGTCCACAAATAAATTTCATAATAGACCAGAGGGAAAAACAAAACAAAACAAACAAAAAAAAGAGTGAAAGGAAACATTAGGCCTTAAAGAAAAGAAACCTTGAGGGAACCAACACTGAAAGACCCAGGTCCTAATGGACTCCATATAGAAGAGGGAGCTTTGGGGGAAGTATGGGCTTACCAGATTTCCCATGAGGTGTTAAATGACCAGATGTGTTAGTTACTAGCTTGGCATTTCCTATTAACAAGCTGCTTGGCTTATCAATGCAGCTGATAGAGCAAAAGAACAGAAAACTTATCAAAATCTCTGCACATTGTGGTAAAACAAGGGATACTGCACTTCTCCAGATCTAGTATATTTGGCAAGGGAGGACAAAACACTAAATCCTTAAAAACTTTGGAAAAAAATATATTTGAGAGAACCACCAAGAGCTTCTTCCTTCTCTTTTAATGCTCACATAAGATTCAGCATAAAGCAACTGGAATCCTGGTGACTGCATGACCCCAGAGCACTCTGAAAAAAACAGCCATCAGAAGAACTTTAAAATGTTGGCAACTGCAGCATTATCAGTCAGAATGCAGATAATGGTCTTCTGATTGCACAAATCAATTTTCATCACTAGTAGCAATTACGACTGCTATAGCAGACTATGTACAATACTGCAAGCAACACATTCCAAGAATATAAACAAGGGGGGGGATGCTGAGAAAACAGAACTGCTTCATTTAAAACTAAATACCACTACTTGCTGCATAAGGATGTCATCAAAACACATCTGAAAGATTACCCCTGCTCATCAGCCAATTAACTCATTCTTAAGTTCACATCTGAGATATGCAGCAAAGTACAACTCTTGCATCTGAAGTCTATAATCTAAGAAAGTTTCAAACACATAAGGAAAGCTGCAAAGCAGCTCAGAGTACTACCAGAACAAACCAAGGTGCAAAATAAACAAGTATGAACAGTCTGCTACAGCTTACTTGTGAAATGCAATCATCTGCACAATATTTATACAGATAGAAGTGAGGAATGTGAATACACCTGGCTTTTCACAACAGAACAGAAAAAGACCTCTTAATACAGAGAGAATATCTACTTCCTAAATAAATTTTTTGTGCAAAAGCTGCTGTAAGCCTCAGGTCATTATGTCTGCACTGGCTGGAGTTTCCCACTTCTTCAGGATTATGGGCAGAGGCAGAAAAGAGGGTCAAGATCTCCAGAAGTTCAGTTCCAGGCAATTCTTCTGTACTGTGTTGATTATGGCATCAAAGGACTATGGTGAGCCAAAGGCAAGAAGAACTCCACACAAATAAACAACAACTTGCTGCTCCAAACATGTATGGAACACAGCAAATGAGCTTGGAGTAACAGCTTTAAATTTTGGGCTTTAAAGGGAGAGAAATTTCAAATACCGGCTACTGAACACTATTAATAAGTAACATAGAGCAGATAAACAAATGAAGTACCATTACAACTAATTTCATAGAGTGGTCCATTTACTAAGATGAAAATGCTCAAAGAAAGGTTTATAACATTTTAGAACAGCTTTATTTTTTCTCTTCTTTTCATACTGGTGGATATACTGCTCCAGCACTGTCTATTGCCTCTTATTCCTCGGCCAGAGTCAGGGAGGGGCAAAGCAATCTTTCATGTTCCGCTCAGACAGAGACTACTGAGGAGGGTGTTAAATCAGTGAAGAAACTGAACCAGAAATTTTGGAAGCCCAGAAGAAATGATGCCGCTAATTTACACATAAATTACAAATCATAATGAAGTGGCTTGTTACGTTTAAACCGTACACTTGCCACCTTTTCAAGAGACCATATACAAAAATGAAGTGCTTACATATTGAAGGACAGTGATCACAAAGCTACACCCCTGTGCTTTCTTCTTCTTCCCCATTTAAGTTTACAGAACATAGTCATATACACTTACAATGAAAACGTTCCATAAATGCTGAAACGAAAATCTGAAGCTCAGCTGGAAAGGTCTTTGCCATTGAATATTTGTGCTTGCACTTTACAATGCAGTAAGAGCTCTTCTCTGGGTTCTTGCACACCTACTGTTCTTCTAGACATATGCATGGAATTGGAGTAGGTTGCCTCAGTTGATAGTGTGTATTCAAAGAAAAAAATGTGTATTGCCTTTTCTACTGGGGCTTAATCATTAGCCTCAGAAAGGCATCTGTGCAAGACTAGCAGAGCTCTTGAATGGCTTTCCCTGTGCTCCACCACACTGGCATATGCAGGCAGGAACCTGAAGGTGGGATCCTGCTCCTAATATCCACGGAGACAGGCAAAGAGTAAAAATGAAGCAGGGTAATATACACCTCCCTTGCTCAAAAGAGGGATGAAGCAGTGACTCAAGTAAGCACTCAGTTCTTTGCTGAGCCCCATCCAAGAGCTTGGGCGGAACGGTGCCAAAGCATTCCTCAATTCCACAACTACCAAGAGTTATTTGTAACTATATGAAACAAATAAATGATTACAAACCCACATAATTCAAGAGGAAGAGTGAAATGCATACTTATTTCAATTTGCAATTTTCATAGCCTAAACTTTCAATAAGAAAACCTGAGCGTTTCTTTTCCCCACAAAATGCCAAAATATTGTTGATTGCAAAATAAATAAAATTGTACAGTCTTTAACACATTGAAAGTCTGAAGCTCAGCAGTTAAGATGTCTCTAAAGCTCCTGTCCCAATGCTAGTAAACTTACATAGACAGTCTAAAACCAGAAAGTTTTCCTGAAGAACAATGAATTAAACAGCGTAATCTTCCTGGAATGTACTGGAGAAATTTCATCAGTATTGCCCTAGAAATTTAAAACAATCATTTACAATCAAGTAAGACAATAACCTTTGTGCTCCCTAACATGCCAGAAATCGTGTTACTCTGCTCCTAAAAATCCGTACTACATCTTTCATCAAAAGATCCCCTAGAACTGCAGCCCACCAAAATTAGAAAAAAAAAACCAAAACAACAAAAGTTTGAAGAAAAAAGAAGCTTCCTCTCCAAAAGAAGCACCATAAATGTGCAAGTAAACACAAAACAAAGAATAAGGTATAGGTATATCAGGCACAGCAATGAAGATGCACTTGTGTTGATCCACTGTGCATCCACCTCGTCCCAGCCTTCAGGGAATAAGAGAGTATTTGCAAGGTCCACAGTGCCACTACTAAGCTTCTGTGCCAGGCCTATTAAGAAATCACCTCAGTGACTGGTAAAACATCAGCTTTTGGCATGTAGAGCAGCAAACTCTCATCACATACCACATATGATTAAAAATAACAGTTGTGAACATTATACTCACAAAATTCAATTGCTATAGCCATGGTCAATTAGTTTAAATGGTCAATCTGATAAATATATTTGAAATCCTCAGTGTGCTGTTGGCTGCAATGAAAAGGTTTACAGAAGCATGGGTAATTGGCAAATCAATCCATCAGAATCCTTATTTGTAACTTGTTCAGCATCACAATACTGAAATATTGGTTTAATCATATAAATTCTTAATTGCAGAAGAGACAGGACTTATTACAGCTTTACTTAAAGCAATTTAATTGTTATATTAACTGGAATCAATGTTATTTTCAAAAAGCAAAATAAAGGTAACATTTCCACATAAGCACGTAATACCCATTTTCATATATTAACTTAAATATTGCTGAATACTCTGATTTTTAAAAATGTTTCAGCACACAAGTAGTTCAGAATCAGCAACTCGTCTTCCATTTCATGACTTGACTTTGAAATGAAATTACTAAATTAGTAGGTTAAGATGTTGATATCCTAAATTACTCTGTTTATTCACAGAGCTTCTCAAGGAAATTCAAAACATTCAAACCTCGCATTGAATAAATAAAGCTACTTACAGCTTTTGGATGTGCATACAGAACACAAGAGTTAACAGACGAGAACTACTTCTAAACTAAGGTTAATGAGATTGTTTTAAGAAAGAAGTTTGACTTATTAAAAGGGATCAAATTGACATGGTAATTTCAGTTGTACGCTCCCCACACTAAACATACTTTTGTATGATTAATGATTTTGTAGATGAACAGAAGTACCTCATTACTTCATTTTTTGCTGGTCTTTGTGGTTTTGAGAATCAAAAATAATTATTGGTGAAGAATAATTTTTAGTCCTTTGCAGCGACTGTCAAACAGCAGTGACAAGACATAGCCTGTCCTGAGGCTACACCAGCACAACACAACTCTCTCCTCCTTACAAACAACAAACTCCACAATCTCAACATCCTCCAGACCATCAGAATGACCTAGACCTGACACCCTGCCCCAGCTCCAGAAATCACAGGGAGCTAAAGCAATGCCTCCTCAACACCATCCATGAGAGGGTCACGAGAAGTGATCCAGAACAAAGCATCGTCACCATTAACCACCAGTTACCAGGCATCCCATGAGACTTCTACAAGAATACTCGGTGACCCCAGTGATCAAGGGGATTTGGCAACCTGGATTCACAGGAGGCGTAGACCAAATTCCTCCTTCACTCCTGTAAACCTCTTTTCCACACTGAAATTACTGTTCACGTTCACACTGAATCCAGTGTCTCCAGCCTAAGCACAAGCCGTGGGCTAGATCTCAAGAAAAAGGAAATTCATGGCAGAAGCAAAGGTAATATAAACCCAGTAACTACAGGAATGATCCACAATGGATGAAGAATTTTCACAATATTCTGAAGTGTATATTTCATTGAGTGGATTATCAGCCACAGCTACCCAAGGGATCTGACTTCCCCTTCCCTGTTTAAATTTTCCCTCATGGTGAAAAGGTTTCTTGAGCTACATTTGGCAAGTGTATCTCAAATCCCATGGGGGTGCTAGAGATTAAAACAAAATGGTGGGTTTAAGCATTTTTCTGGTTAAAATCTCAACAGAGCATGGTACGAGGTACAGAAAAGAGAATGTTATATTGAGCATTATAGGTTGCAGTGATGTGATATAGGCAGGTATCAATGCCTGAATCTGCCATATCTGAAAGTACATACCTCCTGCTCACCCACATGTATTTTGTAGATGTGCTCACAGTAGAAAGATTCATTGTGACTCTGAAAAATCTTAAATTACCTCTAAAGTATATATTTTGTAAAATCTAATAGCAAGCACTAATTTCTGTGGGAATACCAAAATATATGAGGGAGAGAACAGGAGAGAAAGGGAGGAGAGAAGCTAAAGTATATTTATTATCCTGCTGTTGCTGTTGATATTTTAATGTTCTACAATTATTCAGCAAGCATTCATTCCCAAGAAAAAGCAGCCTCTGACAACTGAGCTCTTGGGTTTCTTCCACAAGTCAGTTTTCCAGCTGGGTAAGAATTCCCATCCTCAATTTTGTCCAGTGAAAATAGGGAAAAACACATCAGTAAGGAGTATGTGTTCAAGCTGGATTTCTCTAAGTTTTCAGCAGGCTACATTTTCTTGTGGACCTTGGATAAAGAGCCTCTGCTCTGCTAGTCAGATCTTTTTCAGGTTTTTGTTTTGCTCTGGACACCAGAGTGGTGTACCTGCTACAGGACTGCCAAAACCTGAATCAATGCACCAAACTGTCATGACTGAGCAAGTTTTACCTCCTGACACTGCTTACAGATAATGTCCAAACTATTTCTAGTAGATAGCAATGCCTTCTTTTACAGTCTAGTTATCACTTCTTGCACAGTGCTGGGAGCTGATAGTTGAGGATCACCTGGCACACCAGCACTGGGCAGGAACAGCACCTTCTCCTGACACCTGCTCTGCTCCCCCACCTTGATGCATACTCCCCTCCTACAAAAACAATTTCCTTTAAAAGAAATCAAAACCTTCCTCACTTCATAATTCTCAATACATCAGTAGTGCTCTAAGGCATCAGGGTAGCAAGAGACTAAAATCACTCATGGAGAAATACAGTCCTGTTTAGCTTCGTTGCAGCTAACGGTTGCTAGCAGGGCTAGGAGCTTTAAATGCTGGCTGAAAACCAAAAGTCCTTTATGTAGACTAAGAAACCAGTACGTGTAGATTCTAGAGGAAAAAGTGGAAAGCCACGAGCACAGGAATGTCCTGCTTGGGGCCAGGGGCTGGCTTCACCGAGTAACACCCAGCTCCTGTCCCGGGACAGCTGTCACTGCTGCTGCTGCTGCTGCTCAGGGCTTTACTCCTTGCTCAAAAGACTACTTCTTGCCTAATTTTCTCCAGACTATCTTCAAGTAAACAGTATCAAAATTTGTTCGAGGGCTTGAGGACTGGAATTTAACCAGTACTGGGTGAAGACAAAAAATATGTGCTTCTTTCATCTTAAAACACTGCATTTGTGAGTATCACATCAAATTCTCAGAAAATGGGAGACAATTAAGCATCTTATGATAAAAAAATATCAAAACCCTAAATTTCCAGGTTTTCTTCAGTAAGAATATATGAGAAAACTTCTTTTATTTGTTTTCACAGCTTTTTGCATGAAAATTTAATTAATGGTCATAAATCCCTAGGAATACTTTCTCCAAAGCATCCTTTAAGAGTCTTCACTTTTTACTCAGTTTATTTATTGCATGGAGATCTATCCAAGGTGGAGTCAATAACACTGCAGCTACCTACTCATCTAATCTCCTGCTCAGGCACACTCAGCAGAGCGTGCCAGAATTTGGTTAGTCAATTCCAGTTGCAGCAAGCCTGGCCTGTCCCAGCATGACAAAGGCTGAGGATAATCTTCCCTGCAATTGCTCCTGCAGCACCAGAGGAAAAGGCAGGATGTCCTTCTCTCCTCTGATTTTTCTTTTTTTTTCCCACTAAATTCACAAAGAATTATTATTTAATACTAAGAATGGGAAAGTAAATTTCTGTTTTGGTCATGTCAGACCTGGTGGGCTGGGTGCTAGTGAAAGACAGCAAACAATACTTTGTAACCCAAGGAGTTTGTAACCTGGAGGAGACAGTTAATAAAACAAACAAGGGAAAAAAGCAGATAGATGTGGAAAACAGATTATGACCACAGCTGCTTTGAAGTGACTGGCTACTCATAATTGTTGAGCTAGTCCTTTTCTCCAGCTGCTAAACTGCATTAACATGGCTAAAAATACCTTTTCCACTTTTTTTTGGCTCTCCTTATTGCTTTCCCTTTTAAGAAAACATTACTAATTACCCAAGGAGTAGCATATGGCAGAATAAATGGGTCACAAGCCATATTATGAAAGCACTAGTGAAAATGTTAACATTTTTTGAACTCCTGATTTAGGGACGATATATTTTCTAAACTGGTTTATATTCCAATAGTTTCTGTGTTTTACTGTTTCCTCCTTTATTCCCCTGGGTATCTTGTAGGAGCTGCTTGAGTCACACCCCCCACAGTCCATGTGGAGAGCTTCAACTACTATGGCTTCATGTCTAAGACCTGCGAAGCAGGGAGTGCTCTTAATTAATTCCTCAGACACCCAGCAGACAGAAACTGGCACCTTTATGTACTGTCTACTGCTCCCTTCCACTTCCAGGTGCGAACGGCCCAGGTCCAAGCTGGCAGCCTTTCCCAGCTGAAGCATTTTGCCTGAAATGAGCCACACTGAAAATGACAGGACTCGGCTGCACAGAGTTCTGGCAAGAATAGCCTCTAAACAACAGAAAAAGCCCAAGAGTTTTCATCAAGGAGACATGGCAGCTCCTGAGGCTTGCACCTTCTTGCGGAGAGTGAGCTAAGCGCTTCAGGAATAAAATGAAGTCAAAGCAATAGCAGATTTGCACAGCCGGTACCCTCAAGGAGAGAATGTGCCACTCTCACACCAGACCAGCACTAGTGAATCAGCTGTCCAAGTGCAAGTGCTGCACAGAAGAGAGGCAGAGGTGCATAAAATTGTGGGCTTGGGGCTAAGGCTCCACATTTAACCCATACCATGCCCATGGACACACAACCCCACACAAAGACAAATCGTTCCTCAATAGGGATCAACTTTATTCACTTTACAATAGGATAGAGAGATTCATTTGCTTGGCCAAGAACAAGATAGGGGATACACATCAGCAAGCAGATCATTTTGAAAGAAACGGATTTCTTTCTCCAGCTGCTGAATAACATTTTGTTCCTTAAAAAGAGGGAAAATTAATAAGCACTATTCATGAATGTGATACAGCCTGATTTGATCAATGTTTTCTCCCTTTATTAAGATGTTTGTTAATTATTCATTCCATAATTTTCCTAAAATGCTTGCTAAATACATTAAAAAGTATGCATCTTCATACATTCAATTACAGGCAGAAAATTTCTATTGCTTGATTGGGGAGTCATGATGCCAACAGCTCTCATAGCTTGCCATCTTTGAAGGCAGAATCATACTTAAAACTTAGTATAACTAGGCTTTTCATCTGAAACTGTAATTACTTTCCACTTCAGAACTACACAATGAAGCATCTTCCTATACTTAAGCCTCCCAGAGCACTGCCAGCTTGCAAAAATTGGACAAAGAACATTATTGATTTTCTCAAGGGAGTAAGATATTTGCCAACTGCCAAGAAGAAACTGTGACTATTCATGTGTAGCAAAAGTAGATGCAGTGTGAGAAACAACATCGCTATGTCTATATTCCGGAAAATCACTGCAGCTGAATGAAACCTCAGTTTATTGCAAACCAAGCAACATGAAAAACTCGAACAGCCTCTAGGAAATTAGTAACATACAGATGAATAAAAGGATAACAAAGGTTTCATTTGTGGTAATGAGGGTAAGGAATGAACTTCAATGTAAATACTTGCTATTTAAAAAAAAGTTCAGCAGAAAAAGGTTGAAGCGAGACTTGACACACAAAAGAATACACAAATCTCACTGCCTGCAAATTATAAACATGACCCAAATATACAGAGAGAAAAATGGCATCAGTACTGCAGCTGATATTGCAACTCACCTGATATACATAATGAAGAGGCTGAAATTCCAAAAGGCTTACATACATTTTATGTATTTATACACACACAAACATACACATTCATGCTTTCTCAGTATACTTCTACACCAAGTTATTACAACCACATCAGAGCAAGGGAGTAATAAAAGACAAGCAAACAGAAAATCCCTTTGAAGAGCCATTAATCACAACACTGCTTATAAAAGAAAGGAATTAAACAGTTTAAAAACCATTTCAAACCCTCAAACAGTAGCTTGATTGAAACAACAAAAACCCTTACCTGTGCATTCTTATTCCTGGCTTCTCTCCTTGCTGCTTTTTCTTTTAGCCTCTTCTCCTGAAAGAAACAAGATGTACAGTTTTAAAGCAAATTCCTGTGGGGTTTCTTTCTCTTTTAATATTTTAAGATTAATGTTGAGCCATCTAGATATTTTTAATGCATATATGTTAGACTGGTGGTATTCACCCTACATGTTACTGATGGAAACGATACATGAAAGACCTGAATCAGGTACTATTCATTCTTCTTGCTCTTAAAGGAAATCATAAAACTACAAGAATGATTCAAGCTCATATTTTATCTTTATCAAGACTTGTTACTCTTAAAGGAATAACACAGCTGAGTAATTTAACAGAGTTAGTATTTGTCTGTAAAATAAGGTAGTTAAAATGGTACTAAGAGATCCAATTTATCTTATTTCTCAGTGACTTGAAATCAAATCCATTTAACAAACTAAAATGACTATTTTCCTAACGTCAGAATTGCTAAAGGAACTGGGGAGTGAAAGCTAAAACATATTCTCCCTTTCGTATCTGCATTTCTAACAAACACTTTACAAAGCATTTGCTTAGCAATTGCATCAATTCAGAAACCATAACAAAGTTCTCTTCACCAAAGAGATTCCGCTACAGGAAAATGACCTAAATGCAGTGATAAAACTCATCCAAAGCTGCCTGCTAGACCTGTCAGCACACTGAAGTGCCCAAGATATTAATTCAAATGACATTTATTGCTGCTTCTTTTGTTTATTCTTACACCAGCTGAAGTATTATCTCTAATTTAGACTGTCAGGTCCTTGCAAGTGAACATCCTTTAAATTCTTTATTTCATGAGGAAAGGACAGAAATTCAGGTGAGAGCACATCCTCTAGAAAAGCACACTGCTCCCTCTTCTTCTCTTATTGATGCTGGTGACATTGGTATTGAAACTCTTTTATGCTAGCATAAAAATGTTTCTGAAATACAACTCAGTTTCTCTGAGAAATATAGGCCATCCTGGCATCAGCACATTTAGAGTCGAGTCCACATAAAAGGAGACATTAACATCAGTCCAGGGTCAGCACTTCAGCACAGAGAAGGCTGAAGACCAGTTACATATCAGCTCACTCATGGGAGTAAGGAGAAAGCTACAGCTTCAGCACTCCTGGTGCCATTTCATCACAATGATGCTGCTAAAACATACTGGTAGATATCACACAAAGTTGTTTGGAAAAACAGCGTTTAACTGCAGACATGGGAAAAGGAGAACACAGCCACCAAGACTTTCAAAATTGGTGTCTAAATTCAGGGGCTTTTGAGACATTTGTCACGTATGTGCCATTTTCTATTCTCCCAATTGCCCAAACTACAGAAGCATTAGCTTGTTTTCCAAGTCCCTTTCTGCGTAAGTCAACCTCTTCTCTCCAAATCAAAATGAAACAATTCCCCAATGCTTTGTGCAAAGCTGCCTGATTCAAACAACTCAATACACTCAGAGTTACATGCCAGGGTCTTTAATACATGCTGTGAAACAAAAAAAAAAAAACCAAACCAACCCACCACTGCAGACAGATACAAAACAGCTGTCCTATTATTTCAGATTTGTTAAAGTATAAAAAAGAAAAAAATAAATTACATTTAAGGTCACAAGTGCATCATGTGGGACAACAAAAGCCACCAGGACCAAGTACTGTCTGGTTCACATGCAGTTTCTCCAACAAAGTAGACCTATGCATCATGGCCATAACATGATTACCCATGTTACGAATCCTTCTCTCCGAAGTAAAATTTATATTCATTTCTGATCACTTTTACTTATGCTTTTCTAATTATTTACTTAAGTTTTCCACTTCCTCCATTTTAAATGGTTTAGCTGCACATTCTCCACTCTTTGGGGTAACCATTTGGATTCTTCCATTCTTCTACTAAAACTGTCATAATATTCAAACTTTACCCCTGAGAAACTGACAGAGAACAGAGCTAGAAAGTAATACACCAGATGTTACCGCTTTTGACTTGGACAGTCAAGAAAATTTTGGATAGAAAAATTCTATGGTGTATGAAATGTCAGTGTTTTAACTACAGCTACAGGCTTAAGCAAATATAGCAGCAAAATTCCTGCTCAAGGGATTTATAGCTGAGCACTGAGAAGACAGCTGTGAAAGCAGAAGATTGACATAAGGACACAGAAGAGGAGCACACAGACAGCATAATATACTTTATTCTCTAAAGAACAGTAAAGACACAAAAAGATTCTAAAGTTAATAAGTCCAGAGACTGAAATAAGGAGCTCAAGAGAAAAACAAGACAGAGAAGCAATCACCAGGAGATGCTGTCAAGACCTCCTTTTTTTTTTTTTCCAAGCAGGGGAGAAAGAGGGTTTGGATCCTTGTCAATGAAAAACAAAAACAGATTTTTCAGAGGGTGCATGTATGTTGGCACTGAGCTGTGGTCAGAAGTGCATTTCAGAAGCCAGTGTCCTAATCAGGCCTGCTTCTGCTGTTCCACACTAACACGCTCCAAACAACACCGGGCATTCACAGGGTCACAGGATCATTCCAACTGGAAAGAACATCAGGGGGTCTCTGGTCCAACCTCTTGCTCACAGAAGAGTCAGCTCTGAGGTGAGGTCATGCTGCACAGGGCCTCATCCAGCCATGTCAAAATCCCAAGGCTGGAGACTGCACATCACCTCTGGTCAGCCTGTGTAACAGCCTGACTGTCCTCACACAGTAAAAGTTCCCCACACACGCATGCTGAATCTCTTGTTTTAACTTATGGATACTGCCAGAGGTTTTGGTCCATTTAATTTTTGATGTGTTAATTTATTAATCAGAACACTCAAGTGAAAAGCCATGTAGAAACTTCAGTGTATTCCACAGATGTATTTACAAACCAGATTCTGCTCTGATAAAAGTATAAAAATACAACTCACTATACATCTAATTTCCACAAACGCACACAGGCTAGTATTATATTCCTTTCAGTTAGTTTTTCATTAATGGTATTATACAGCTCAGAGACCTTCTTGGTCAGCTTTTAAAATTTACTGCAAATTATCTTTTTTTCCTCCACACTTACACAGCTACTTAAAAAGGATGGTTATAACCTCAGTAATCAAAGGGATGAAAATTTTTAGTCATCATCATGTAATTTAGCTACATCACTTGGCTTTAAAGAAGAGTTACAAACCTTCTACCTTTTCTGCACTAGAACCGACAACAGAACCAGCTCTGCCTAAAAAGGAGCCCAAACCATGGATAAAGCCATGTCTAATATATGGAAGAACTACTTGCTGTTCTTAACTGTATAGTTAAGAAGTCTGCCACTGTCTTCTTTTCATTAATTTCCCCATCCTTTTACTGTCGGGTTTTAAAACAAAAACTCATACCCTGTTTAATTCTTAAAACTCCCAACACATTTAAATAAATATTCTAACATTTACATTCCATGTTCTCAACTTGAGACAAAAAATAATGAATAGTAGCATGGCAGCTCTCTCTAGCTGGTGAGGTCAGGAATATGTGAAAGACACATAAACAGAGAGCTTAAACCTCAAGTTTTTAGTTATAAAAAAATTAAATTCAGCAATTTTGAGAGTTCTTCCCTCCCAAAGGAAATTCCCTCTTCTTTGGACTCTCTTCTTTCTACATTTAAGAGTTCATTCTATATTGTCCACAGGGTTTACTGCAATATAAAAAAAACCAGCGTTTATTTCCATGTATTATGAATAGTTTTGTTTCATACAGTAATTTTTCTTTTAGCTTTTTAATTTGTACAATAAAAGTCCCCTTTCTTTCTTTTAAAGAATTTATGCATAGGTCAGATTTACATTGAATAAATTCTTTCAGCTAGTGATAGGCTGCAGTTTTTCCACCCTGAAATGTCACTGATCTCTTCTATTTGCTTACCTGAAGGCAAAAAAAAGTTTCACTCAACACAACTAATGCATATTACAGCATATTTAGCTCCAAGAGCATTAAAAAAGCCTGTGGCAAATCTATTTCCTGTAAAAATTTCATGCTCATCTGAGTCCTCTGAAGTCTTCTTATTTAAATACTCAAGAATTCCCTCAGGTTTTGATCCATCATTTTAACACTAGATTTTTAATACCTATTCCTTTACATACTGATGCCGTAATTTGGAGCTACCAACCCCTTTCTATTTAACAGCTGAGGTAATGGTCTACCACACAACAGATCTTTACAGGTGACCAAGGCCTGCAACAAATCACTCCATTGCCTGGAAAAATCTGGCCATCATTTGCAACTACATGTTGGTCAATACTGGTACTTGATACCATGTCTTGATATCCGACTGTCTCGTGTTATTTTAGTGGGACGTAGCTACAGTCAGTCAGTTGTGCTGCAGAAAACACACAAAGAGTTGTTCAGAAGTTCATAGAAGCTCTCATATATCAGCATTGCCATACTCAAGAGCTGGTTTCCACCCAAACTTTAAAGCACAATTGTGCTCTGAAAACTTAGTAAACATGTTTCTCACATTTGTCTTTTCCAAGATTTCACACCAAGTTTAAATTGTTTACACGCTCATGGCCATTGCTACATATATATTGCTATGTAGCTTAATATTTCTCGTTACAGAGACTAGCAAACCATCTATATGCAAGCATTTCTCCAACCACCAAAACAAAACAACATTCCTAACTCAAAGATAAAACTGAATCAACTTATTAGTATTTCTTTGAATATTATTTTTAAAAATTATATCTGGAAATTAAGTACAAAATTGGTTACTATTAAATAAATATATCTTAATACCTTCAGGAAAAAAGCAAAAGCTTTTTTATTGTTTTGTGTTTGTTTTGTTGTGACTTCTTTTAAAATATCAATGCTTGGTTTTAGAAACCTATTAAATAATCTCTTCAAGCAACAAACTACATAAACATAATGATGTAAGCCTCATCTGTAGAGCTGATGTTTACTTTATAGGCAGGGAAACTGAAACACCTAGTAATCACCAATTTAAGGCAACATAGAAAGACCAGGCACCAAAAGCATGTGAAAAACAGCACAAGGACAATCTTAAACATTAAACAAGCACTGGAAAAAGCCTGAGAGGCAGTGGAAAAAAGGCATTCTCATTAAAAAGAAGAAAACAGAAGCTAGCAGAAACTGACCCTCAAAAGGACGTTCTTGGAACAAAACCAACACAGGAAATCAGTGGATAAAGCTCAAAATGATTCCTTTCCCACTTAGACCTGAACACACTGAGTATGTTTTAATGATAGAAAAGTTTTTCTAAAGTTTTTAAGTAAGCTGGTTTAAACATACGTATATGGATGAGAGGCTGGACATGAGCTGTCATTGTGCACTCACAGCCCAGACAGCCAATGGTGTCCTGGGCTGCATCCAAAGCAGCGCGGGCAGCAGGGCCAGGGAGGGGATTCTGCCCCTCTGCTCTGCTCTGCTGAGACCCCATCTGCAGTGCTGCATCCAGCCCTGGGGTCCCAGCACAGGAGGGACATGGAGCTGTTGGAGCAAGTCCAGAGGAGGGCAATGAAGATGATCAGAGGGATGGAGCATCTCTCTTATGAAGAGAGGCTGAGAGAGTTGGGATTGTTCAGCGTGGAGAAGAGAAAGGTCTGGGGAGACCTAACTGTGGCCTTCCAGTAAGTCAGCTGGAAAGGAACTTTTTACAATGGCATGTGGTGGGCAGGACAAGGGGTAAAGGTTTTAAACTGGAGGTGAGTAGGTTTAGATTAAATATTACAAAGAAATTCTTTACTGTGAGAGTGGTGAGACTGAACCTACATGTACACAAATACATACAGCGAGAGGTAAAGGTAACACTAATTCAAAACACAGTTTCAACAGAATTATATAATGAATGAAGTTAGTTAACACTGTTTAAAAGTAATGTTTAAAGCTGTGAACTAAAATCTTAACAACAAATCAGTGGAAGTTACACTGCAAACCATGCTAATATATTCTACAGAAAAGTAGAGGAAAACAGGCAATGATGCGCTTCATCTCATTTTGAGGCCATTTCAGGTTTTGAACGGATGATGCCATTTAAGAGTGGAAAACTCATTATCTATAGAGGTCATAGGCTCTTGAGCTGTCTTAATGCAGCCACCCATAAGGAAACACCCAGCTCAAACACCAGGTCTGAGGAAAGCAGAAAAACCTCACACGTATCTGTGCCTGCTCCTGCAGGCACCCAGCAGTACCCGGATCCTCAGCAAGCACATGGTGCAGCTCCTGTCAGAAGCTGCAAGGTTGCCTCACAGAGCCATGACAGATAGAGGTCAGCATTTTGGGCAGCTGTTCCAGCACATCCTCCAGCAGGACAAGCAGCTGGCATGAAAGCTCCCTTACAGCACTAGGGCTGGTAAAGTCTCACTTTAAGGTTATGCCTGAACTACTTCAGCCTCCACCCACAGCTGCCTTTTCCTGGCATTCATCTGATTAGTGTGTACACAAACCAGCTGGTCAGAGCTTGCTGCTAGCAACATCAAGGTTGTGGGTTTGCCATACAGGCCATTCACTTCAGAGTTGGATTCAATAGTCCTCGTGGGTCCCTTTCAA
This sequence comes from Edolisoma coerulescens, assembly GCA_013397115.1. Classification (NCBI taxonomy): domain Eukaryota; kingdom Metazoa; phylum Chordata; class Aves; order Passeriformes; family Campephagidae; genus Edolisoma; species Edolisoma coerulescens. The sequence goes on from VWZW01001523.1 coordinate 1,185,672, forward strand.
CTCAGAATATTCTGTCACCTGTGATCTCATTTTCTTATTTTTCACATCAGTAAGATGAGGTCAAGAACCCTGATTTTGCTGCAAGACTCTTAGAAAACATCCAAGGACACTTCAAGCTCTAAGTGTGGCCCATTCAGCTGTTGAAGTGAAAGATAAACAGGTAAGCCCTTTCCTCCAGTGGCACCACAGGGAGACGAGATGGATGCTGCTGCTAAGGTTGAAATGGGATGCTTGTCAATCTACTTCTCAGTGTCCATCCCCCTTATCTTAATAGCTCTGCATCTGGAGCATAACAGCAGTATTGCCTGCACACAAAAGCTACAGAAAAGCTTGGATAGGCTTTCTAACAAAGTACTACTCTCTGATTTATTTTACACATCTCTCCATCTATACTTTTCCTTGCCATTCAGCTGAGCGCTCCTCTCAGCAGTAACCTCCTTCCCTTTATATTTTGCTCCTATGCTGACATACTCTTTGCGTGAGAGAATTTTATCATTCTCACCCAGCATCACATTAAACCAACTGTACACATGGTAATCTGACAAATTCCACCTCAATGTGCAGGACTATTCAGGTGCTTTACTTAATAAAGAGCATAATCCTGCACTGCAATTTTTTACCCCTTCAGATTGTTTCCTTGGAAATATGATGCAACCTTTCTTCAGAATTAATCTAATGATTGATTTCAAACTAAAAATACTGTTTTTTATGGGAGCATTTATCTTCAACCATATTGAATGCCTTCTGTTATATAGCATTATATAGTGTTACATATACATATACATTTTATTTTACAAAATAAAGAAAATCCCTGGGGAGTCTTTTCCATTTCTTGAGCATGGTGTATAGTATTCAATGATTTATTACAATACATTACAACTTTCAGAATTATTTTACAAAACTATAAACCAAACATGTTTAAATCCTAACTACTCTGTCATCAACAGAAATCACTTGCAAAAGCAGGGAGTCTAGAGTTCTGTCTGGACTGGGGCTGCCAAAGGAAGGAGTAAGTCATAGAGTGCTCTCCCCTGAGAGCTTTCCCAACCCAGCCAAGGCATGGGGTGAGGACCACGGCAGGGGCCAGAGGTCAGAGAGAGATAAGGGCTACAGCATTACACCAGCAAGCAAACCCCAAGGAATGCAGTGCAGCATGAGATACGTGGGTGGGAGGGATAGCTTGAATGTAAAAATGTCATTAGTAATGATATCCTGTTATGACTGAGACAGACAAGAAGGAGAAAAAGTAAGAAAGTAATAAAGTGAATATGAAATACACTAACCCTAATGAGGAGCAAGGCAGACAGTAACTGAAGATGTGAACTCCTAAGTCATTGACAGATGAACACTAAAGGAACCACACAAGCACAACCTCGGGAAGGTTCACACAGAACTCTGTAACTGGTAAGAACAAGAGAAAACAGGTTATCTGTGTTTATCAGCCTCATGGGAAAGAGCAAACCTAAAATGGAATATTTGAAAGGCACTATGAGACTGTGCAGAAAGACCAGCACATGGAAAAACCCAGGGTCAGTGACTACACAAGGGCCCTATGATGTAGGTATGAAATTTGACATATTTAGGGTCCACTCTACTATTTCATGTATTGGCGAGTGTGCTTATCAATCAAAGGAATGAGATCTTCTGGCAAGGAGTGAGTTCTGCTGGCAAACATCAGCCCTGATTAGCCAACAAGAAGAAATAAGCTTGTGCTGCCTGTGCTGTGCATGTTTATGTGAGTGCAGCCTCTCTTGTCTCTGCAGATACCCACAGGGTGTGTCTCGTGTGTGCCCCTCTGTGCAACACGTGTGCAGGGGGCTCCTTCTGCAGCCGGGAACAGCAGCAGGCTTCATCAAAAACACCTGCAGATGAAACTGCTCGAGTTCAAACCCAAGGGATTTGGCTTCCCTTACCAGTCTGCAAGCTTCCATTTGCAAAAATGAATTTTAATCAGAATTCAATATTCTCTTCATGAAACTGAAAGCTATTTATTTTATGATAGTCTTTACATAAAGTCTGGTACAAAGAATTTTCTCTTTTAGCCTTGGAAACAGTTAATAGAGTAATAATATTTGGGAGAGCAAACACATGAAGGGTGAAACATCCTCCTCATTAAAACTATGCACTATGCCACTAACAAATGCATTTAGGGCACAGGAGACAAACCAAAGAGAGGTATTCTGTTTCAGTACAGTTTCTAAAATAGTTCTGTATTTTCCACTGAATTAAGAACAACATAAGCAAAACTTTGAGGACATATAACCCTAAACTTCAAGTGGTACAAATCAAGATCATTTCAATGGCACAAGGGCCACAAAATATCTCCACATTCCTTCGAGCAACATCAGTATGACTGGGAGATTGTGCAAGGAGTCTCAAAAATACAAAGTACATATAACATTTAAAATACAGACCTGTAGTACAGTGCAGGACCTTCTGAAAGATCCCCCCTGTCACCCGCAGTCTGAGTCATCCCTCTATAAATGTATTTGTTTAACATCTTCCAGGGAGTTATAGAATTACTGCATCTGGCAGTATCAGACCCCTGAAGACAGTCTCAGCTTGTTTGCTACTAATAGCGCCCAAATAAAATTGTACTTTAAAAAATACTTCTAGCCATCTTCTCATCATCTTCTCATCTTTTTTGAATCATCTTCTCACACTGATGATTCAAAATTCACAGCATATCTTATTTGTGGGAAAGAGAGGTAAGAAATAAACCTCCTATTCATTTTTCCTTCAGCACCAATGGGCATTTTTCTGAGCTTGAGTTAGTATAAGGGAAGAGAGGTTATTAAGAAGTGAGACGAATCCCTCTCTGCCACTATTTTCTTCCTAACAACAGTGCATTTTCAGTTGAAAACTTGAAAAATGGAGTGCCAAAACATGTTCTGAATAGTTTATTCACTTCTCCCTTTATTGCTGTTTATAATATTTTAAACATTTCAAATGGCTTTTATCAAATAGCCATTAAGGCGGAATTCTTTTCACATCATCTTGATCAGTGTTACAGTCCTTTTCTTGTGCTCAACCACTAAAATTTATTTTGCTTCCAAAACTTCAGTAAGCATTAATTACACTAGAATTACACCCCAGTTTTATTAACTTTTATCCATCTGATTTTCAGTTTTTCCATATTTGCAGATGAAGGAGAAGACAAAAATGTGAGACTCATGAAGGAAACCTAATTATAGTGTAGATACTTTGCAAGTTGCCACAAGCCTTAAGGTGCTGCAACACACAACTCATCTAATCCAAGCATCTCATGAATGTATCAAAACATTTTTCTGATCATATGGGAAACTGTGCTCATTTAAATGACATTCACAAATGGATTTAAAAGCAATGGCCTGTGGATACTTTCTGAATAGTTTTGTTCTTCATCAGAAACAGTTTTGCAAGGGAAGTTCATAATAAGCTTACATGCCATGTTCCCCTGAAAAAAAAAAAAGCTATTTTGGGGATGTTTTGATTTTAAGAAGTTCACTCTTTTTTCCCCAGACACCTCTAATCTTCAAGATTATACTGAGGAAACCATAAGAAAGGGATTCTCAATTGAAGATGACCTATAAAAGTACAATCTTTATGAAAACACCGCTTTTTCTACATCCCCTCACTATCTAAATCAAAACCTGAACCCACCTGCCAGATAAAAGAACCTGGATGAAATAACATCTGCTTTTATAGCCTTCTGTAAATTGTTTTGTTATTGTAAGTCACCCTTTCAAAGCCAATGTAGAGACTTCAGGTATTAACACACATTCAGCTTGAGGGGACTCCTTGATTACATGTACCTAAATGTGTATCAGACTGCTACATTTGATTTATACAGAATGAAAATGCATTTGTCTCTAGTGGTCTGCTAATCTATTTGCATAATAACTTCAATAGATTTAGCATGTTTCAAAAATTGATTTAAAGAAAAAAAAATGACTGCCACACGCACCAGGAAACTACACCAGGTATCAGCTGCAGTAGGAAGAAAAGGAATTAAGGAGAGGAAATATGAACCAAGATACATTTGAAACTTGATGGAAGTGAAGGAACAGAAGAAAGTTAAATTGATGAACATGTTAAGCAAAGGTCTTGAACAAATCTGAAACAAAAGTAGAAAGGAAAGATTTAACCATGGCTTTTACAAAAAGCTAGGAAAAAGGGAGTTGTAGGAGAATTCAGCAGCTCAGGCAGAAAATCAAGACACAGATTTGTCACATCTGATACTGAAACATATGTCAAATGGACAAAGATCTACAGCAGTCTGCTTGCAGGAAGGAAATTTAAACAAAGATGGGAATGAAATAATTAGCATTACTGCAGAAAGGACAGGTCAAACAGCAGAGTTCATGTTATGACATGATGTATTTTGGCTTACAGTGAAGCATGGAGGATTTAAAAAGAAGCAAGGACAGTCACAAGTGATGGATTTAAGACTTTGTATAAAAGGTTCTGCTGAATGCCAGTAAAGGGATATATAAAATGGGATTAAAGTATGTGACTTAAAAAAGCTCCCCTTTCAATGACACAAGAAAGGGCACTAAGACATCCACACATACACAAAATCTGAAGTCATGAAAATAAAGTCTCCTAGTCTTTTTATTGCTCTCATATCCCTTGTTGGTGACACACTGGAATATTCATCTTTTAAGTTTCACCCTCTCCCTCCAAATGAGGGTAAGAAGTAACTTACACCACTTGCCTGTCAGGCTTACATAAACAACCAAACTTTTAATAGCAAATTCAGACAATGATCAGGCACCTGACCAGGCTTCCACAGTGTAGTCATGATACGAGGACTTGCATAGCTCTTTCATATCACTGAGATGTAAGCCAAAGATTCAAATCAACTATTACCTGCTGCCAAGTGATTGTTATCTTTTGGGAAGGGAAATCTTATGAGGTGGGAGAATTTTTAAATACCATTGGGAAGTCACAGTGGAAATGGCCATGTAACTCACTTTTACTGTGAAGCAGTTCAGATTTTCCCCTGGCATTCATTTCTTAATGAAGGGCTCATGACTTGTCCCGTCAACAATTCACTAAATTCCAAAAACATTAGTGAAAAAACAATGGCTAAATTGGTTAAAATAATGCTTATCTATGACACTTATCTACGATTTCTGAATTATGCCACAGAACTTCCCCCTACAGTGTGAATTTAAAAAATTACACATTTTCTGGTAATGGAAAAAATTGAGTAGTCTCTTCCCCACCTAGTAACAATGTAACCTCTTCATGAATCACCAGAAGAAGGCATCTTCTGATCACTGGACCAGCTTAACATTACCCAAGAGAAAGGAGATGCACCTGTCTCTCCTTGGATGAGACAAAAGATCAGGGCTGAGCATATTTTCCCTATCATTACTATTACAGCTGTTTCCTTAGCAACAGTTGACTGTCAAGAATCCCAGACATAAAGGATGACTTAGTAATAAGGAAGAGCAAGAGAATCAATCTGTAGGTCAGCCTTACCTTATATAGCCTGTATTAATTAATACATGAAATGAATTGGTATCCTTAATGCCTTTTGCAGGGAGGAGAGAGGTTCATCTTTAACTACAAGGTCAGTGAGACAACAGGAAGGCAAATGAGGTTCCTACCAGAGTAAAACCTATCACCTTCCTGCCCCTTCTTTCCTTTCAAGTTTCATCTCATTTAAATTTGTATGTTAGGATTCTAAACTGTCAAAAGCCTATTTCAAAAACTAAATTACCATCAGGTAACTGAATACTTCATTATGTAGAGAGACTTTACATATGAAGTATTTTTCACCTCAAATTGTGAAGTCTCAAATAAAAAATCTGAATGATGTCAGATGTCTGTCAGTCATACAATGACTGAATGGCAGCCCTTAATACTAGACAAGCATTTCACAGGATGTCAAACAGGGATGACTTATTTTTTTTAATCTATTTCCTTCTTCTTTACATACTATCACTTATTTCTTTTATTTCCTTTCATAAAGGATAATAGGTGGAATGTGAAAAACACTTATGCACTAAGCTACAAGAAACTTCACATATGACACTTTCCATAATTACAAAAAACCCCCATGACATTGATGTGTTCAGTCTGTTAATTGTGCCTGACTCAGTTTTGAAAAGAGGCATTCTCTTTTCATAGTAACTCCACAGTTGAAATATTTTTTTCCAATGCAGGTAAATATCTGGTCAACGCCATTTGTTCTCCTCAGCACTATAACAATGAAGCTGTGTTAACAGACCAAGAGATGAAGTATTTTATCACTGAGGTCTGATGTCAAACCTGTAACGGCATTACTCAATGTATGAATTTGCTAGTGAATAACAGATTGTTTGCAAAGTCATAGAATCAGTCTCTCCTTCCTTGTTTATTAAGTGCATCCTTGAAATCTGATTGCATTGTTTTCTGTAAACTTGACTAAGATTTCACTTAGAGCACAGCAAACATGATTTCTTTCCACCTCCTATCAAATGCAACACTTTGCTACAGAAGAGGTGAGATTTTTTGTATTTGTCAAATGACTGCAACAGGACTACTGGAGTAGACTTTCAAATTAAATGTGTGAAATATGCTTTGACATTAGCTGGAATACTTCATAGCAAAAACGTAACTTGAAGCTTTCATAAATTCCTTCCAAATTATTTTGTTCAAATACGAACCTTCAGAAACACTAGAAGATCTAACACTAACTACTATCAGTGGAAAGTCAAACTGAATTAAGTCAGCATTTACAAAGCAGGACAATTAAACAGTGCTTTCTAACTCTTTGGAAATTTGAAGCTTTGAGCATAAATCAGGCCTTTAACAACACATAGCCCTGGGATCTCACAGGTATCCGTTATCTGGAGAATTCCATACCCATCTCACAGTGCCTAAAAGAATAACCCCTGAACTCAAAGGCATACAGCTGCGTTGTATATGACAGGTACACAGCAAGGTCAGAAAACCCTGCTTTGGTCCATGACAAATAATACAGAAGCAGTTTGAAAACTTGTGGTCTGCAACTTCAAGTTTTTTAAACACGACAGAGAAGCCAGACTGCAGATAATGGTCTTTTCAAGTTACTGCTGAAATCATATGGCATAATTTGAGTAATTCATTAAGCAAATTCTGATAGCCCTAACAACACCAACACAAAAACTTGACACTTTGGCCTAGCTGAAATGTAATACTAAATGCTGAGCAAGTGGTAGTCTGAAGACATCTCAGAGATACTATTTCACTGTCAGCATTTGTTAGAGCACATATCCTAATAATACTTTCTTTTTGTGAAACAAGCCCTTCCACTGAACACTGCTTAAAAAAAAAGATACTCCTACTAAACTCAACAAATTTTGAAGTTGTAAATAGAACTCTACTGTTACCAACACTTAATACTGAATAAGGCTTTCTGCTATCCAGCCACTTACATCAGAACAGTTTTCCTGTAAGCAATATAGTCCTGAAAAAAACTGAAGAATTTAAATGAACTTGTACTACACTTCTTTCACTATGTATTTAAGTACCTTTCCTCACTGAGCAATCCACAGCACAGTATTTCTGTACTTCAGTATTTGAGGTAGGAATCAACTTACCCTATGTTTTTCCTTTACTTTCTTCCTGTATTCTTCTTTGTCAAATTTGTCTTCTTCACGCAGTATTTCTTTCGCTTTATCTAGGTTGATACCATTGGCATCATCTTCCTCATCCGCTTGCGCCAAATTGGATTTTTGCACAGGTGGCCACTGCTGCACTAACTGAATTAGAGATGCCAGCAAGAAAAATAATGGTTAGAATAATTTTTTCCACATCACACTTTTGGTGCCCTAAATATTCCAATACATTATTTTTCCAGCCTAAATAAAAAGGTCATCTGCAAAGGAAACAAATTAACAAAACTTCTGGACAACAGAAACTCAGACACCTTATTTAATATCCCATTCAGTTAAAACTACTATTTGAAAGTAGTGTCTTCCATTGTATCACATTACTGTTTAGTGGATTCACTTGAATCTCTTCCCTTATTTTGTCCTCTTTCCTGATTAGAACAAGTAATTTCTAATCCTGCTAGTCATTTGGGGAGAAAAAAATACTTGTTCTCAAGAAATGACTCTCAGAAAAAAACATCAGTAAATCTAAACAGTACCTTTCATGAAAACAATCAATACTCCAACATACTAACTAAGACAAAAATCAGATAAGCCTTTATTCCAGAATACACAAAAATAAGCATGACTACAGGTTCATGTTTTGAGGGAAGCAAGGAGAACAGACATGGAAGGGTTTTTTGATTATTGTACTAAGACTGTATTGGAAATGTTTGATGATTCATGCTGATATGATTGATGGATGACATACTGAACACATCCAGCTCCCCTTAAATATCTGCAACTCTAAATTCAAGACAAAGACTACACATTCAACAAAAAATATCCCTTTGCAAAATCATTCTTGTTTAAGGATTAGTAGAGTACTAACTCTTGAAAGGAAACTACATGGCAGAAAATATAGAATGCTTTTCAGTACAAATGTTAAACCAAAAATATTTAGGACTCCCTAATGCACACAGGGTATTATTTAACAGGTACAGATAAATCCAACCCATTGTTTCTACATCCTTTTGTAAAATTGAGTTTTTGTAGCTGTATTTTCTAGAAAGATACATTTTTTAGAGGACTTTATCAAAGAGAAGCATGTGGAATAGAATAGTAAAATTTCAAAGCACAATTTTACAAAGCTCAGGAAAAAAAAAGCAAGCATAATATCCATAGATGTTTCCTTAAACGTTACCTCTTCTCTATTGTATTGCTTTTCAAACTACAATCTTTGTGATTTATTTTTCTCTCCATCCTTGCTCCTTTTTTGCTTCATTGCATAGATACATGAAATATTTGCATATGAATTTTAAGTTGAGACAATAGTTTCTGAATATCTAAAAATATCTGACATTGTAGTTTTCAGTCAATGGGGCAACCTCTAAAACCTTCTACATTCTGTCTAAAGTTAGTAATTACGTATATGGCTACACTCCCTTCACTTACAATATAAAATCCTTTATTTTATTTAGTCAGAAAAGCAAATTATATACCTGTAAAGGTGACCTCTCTTTCAGCTTATGCCTTACTGAAAGTATTATAAAGAAGAAAAAAAAAATCCTACTTCTTATCTTAGTGCTGGAAATGGAAAAACAACATACACAGAAACTGAAGCTGTGAAATCAAATGTAAGGAAGTTCACATAACATGGACACTTGCTAGAGAGGTTATTTCCACAGGGAAACACTAGAGTGACTAGCATCCATGGTAGTTCGTTTTAGTATAAAATCCAGACATTTTTCCAGAGTCCACTAAAAGAACAAATCAAATAACTGGCAAATTTCCAAGCACTGCTACCTCAGCACCAGTAGGCCAAAATTTGGTACTTCCTTAGTGTAGCGGGTTCGGTTTGAAACCGGGCAGAAGCACCAATTAATGTAGTGGGTTTGTTCGCATCTTTTACTTTCTGTGAGATAGGAATTAGAAGAAGGGCAAAAGCAGGCTCAAAACTTTAAAGAATATATAAGAAGTTCATTACTCACAGGATTAAAAGTAAAAAGAAATAATAAGAAATTAAAACAAAGCCCCCTTTTCCCCTTACACCTTCCCCCTTTTTTACCCAACTCACACAAGGGATAACAGACATGTGATTTAGGTCAGTATTGCAGTTCTTAAAAGTCTCTTCCATATTTGAGGAAAAAGAGCTTTCTTCTGCTTAACGTGGTTTCCAAACTGCCACCAGCAAACAGACCCGCCCAGAAATCTTCTGCCATGAAAAAATACTTCTCTCATGAATCTTGCAGTCTCTTCACACTGCCATCATGGGCTACACATGGGGTATATCTTCCAGCCTGAAAAGGAACAACTCTCATCTTCGCAAAATCTCTAAAAGTCTCTTAACAGCTCCTAAGTGACCTGGCATGGCCACTTTTCTTTTTTTCCACAGGCTGCACACAGATTTCTCTTCCCCCATGTCTTTTACAGAAATAAAAAGTTTGTGACATTACAGTCTCTTACCACGACATGCAAGAAGCCTTTTTAAGCTACGCGCAACAAATACGCCACCGCCCTCTTTTTCCAGTCGCCATCTTAGCTCCGTCTCACATGACTCACTTTCTCTTTCTCTTTGACCTTGAAGCCTCCACGTTGAAGAGCTGATTTTGTTCAGGCTGTACAGTGGAGAAAAGCCTCGCTCTCTTTAGGCTGCTGGCTGCGTGGTGTCTTCCTCAATTCGGTGCAAGCTGTGCTGGCTTCAGAAAGTTCCGACGGATCCGCGTGGGGCCACGTGGAGAGGGGGAAGGGGGGGAGGGACTCGCCAGTCCCCAAGAGCCGCACCGGCTAAGTTCAGTTGTGCAGCAAATCATGGCTGTTTTCAGCTGCCCGCGGCTCTGACACAGTTTTTTCCCGCGGCGACCCAGGGGGCTGTGCCGCTGCGCCCGAGGAGGGGAGCAGAGGGTGCAGAGGTCTCGGCCTGGCCCGGCGGGGGCCCGGCCGGGCCCAGCCCAGCCACCCCTCTGAGAAAAAAAATGGAAACCAGAAGCCCAAATTTCCCGCACCCGTGCAGCTTTTATGTGCAAAATTGTGAGAAGCGATTGGTCTAAAACTCTGTCCATCAACTCTGTTTCAACCCACCACACTTTGCTTTCCTAACAAAACCTTTAATCTAGAAATAGTGAATGTCGGGAAGAAAACAGGGACTTCTTTTAATTCCAGTACATTAACTCAAGACTTTGGGGAGCTCTGGCAAACAGCTACAGGAAAACTGTTTCACATTTCTGTAAGAAAAAAACACCAGGCTCTTGATTCCACCTGAAATTGAAGATAATAGGCAGAAAAGAGATCCAGTTCTGTACATCCACTTACAGCTCTCATACAAGTACCTTACACATACGAAGATTAAAAGAGGTCAGTGCTCAACATTCCTCTTTTTCCCAATGGAACTGAATTCTAAATGGAAGCCGAACACTTTTGCAAAATGTAAGCCAATTACAAAAACCACACATTTTTTTAAAAGCGTGTCTTTTTATACAGATACAAAGTACAATTTTGACTTTATAGAAACTACAACTTCAGTTCCCACCAAAATACAATTACTTTTCATTGATCTTACCTCTCCATCTTCTGTAAAAACTATTTTTGTGTTAACTTTAAATTTCTTCTTCAAGATTTTTTTGGCTTCTTGGGTCTTAGTTGCTTTTTTCTTCATCTTTGATTTTGACGAGGTCTGCATAAAAGAAAATAAGTTTTCTTACAGGTTTTTTCCTAGTCATAGAGTATATGCTTCAAACTTTCTTAAAAGTAATTAGATGTATTAAAATTCAATTCCTAAAAGATGCATTTTAAAAATCAGCCAGCAAACCTTTTCACAAAACTGTTTTAAGCAGGCTGTATCATCAGAAATTCATTTACTCTGATAAAAATTTAGCATCATTTAAATCCTGCCAGTGCCAGGACACCTGGCTCATTCAAATCTCACTAACCTTTTTGGGACAAGGACACTAGATTCACCAGCTTATGCTGCTAGCAAGCCTCATCAGACAAGAAATACAGTATAACTGCCTTGAAGCCATTAACTACAACTGATCAGATACCAGTTTCATCTTGATGCCTTGGTGGGGCTACCTGAAAACAGAGGCTAGACAAAAGTAAGAGAATAAAAGGAGATACTTATTGAAGGGCCTTCAAGGTATTTATTGAAGGGCCTTCAAGGTATACATTGGGCAGTCAAAAGCCCCTCAGAGGCTACACCCAAAATGGATGATGGGTCAAGAGTTTTTCATATTTTTATAAGTTTGGTCCATTTGCATATCAGCTTTAATTCTCCAATTACAATTTCAGGTAATAAAGTCATCACCCCAAGTTTGTTCCCCCCTTTTAGAGGCTTTGTTTACATATTTCGAGGCCTGAGACAGTAAGGTGTCCTTGAAGTCCAGGCCTAGAGAGAATTTGTTTTGTCTGACCAGGATGGGAGAACAGTAGCTAACAGGCTATATGGAGTTTTAGAGTTACAACTAAAGCAGTACAGGATCTGAAAAATATAAAAGCTGAAGTCCTAAGACATCAATCTCACTTGTTATCACATTGTCCCCAGGCACCACAGTACACCAGTTTGAGCTATCTGTGTGTCAGTGAATGCCACAAGTGGCCATGCAAGAATATTCCTACTGCGTAACTTTTGTCCCTTGTAGAACATCAGTGCCAGCAGATGTTTACCAAACTTAGCATTAAGTACCATTTAAATATCACAAAAGTTATTAGCGCCATAAAAGAAAGTAGTGAAAAAAAGTGGTAGAGACACCAGAGAAACTAATGAATGAGTCCACAGAAATTGTGAAATCCACAGATGGCCTACATAGGTTTCCCCAAGGCACTCATCTGGTGGCAACATCACAGAACTTAACAATGTGGAGATTCACCACCCCCAGCTCTTCTTCCAAGAACTCTCCTTTCAAAAACAAAGTCTGAATGTGTTCAAACATCTACCAGGGCACAATACAGAGAGGACATTTTAAGAAGTAACTGACATTGCAAGAAGTATTTTATAGCAAAAATACATTCTGAAGGAATACGTGGTGACTCCATAGGAGAAGACCCACGACTCATTCATCATCCCATAAAGACTGCAATCCCTCCGCTACTCAGGAAAAAGTGCCAGTCACTAAACTGTCTAAACTTCTAATAAATAACAGAAAGCAGTCAAAGCAACCAGAAAGAAAAAGGAAAAACTGAACTTTTTCTCACTTTCATTTTTTATTTTGGTCGTTTTAATCAGTTTTCATGGTTTATACAAAATCCACTATAAAAGGAAGCAAAAAAAAATTAACTCAGAAAGTCACTGTCATTATGGTCAGCACACTAATGCACTGAAATATGAACTATAAAAGAGAAAAATTACAGTCCTTCTAACAGGAAAAATGGCTTGTGACATCTACTGCGCTGTGATATCAAGTAATGACCGTATCTATTATAGAAAATAGTAACTGTAGCAGCACTTTTGTGCTCAGTTATTGTCAAACGTTTTTTGCTGCACTGTGCATCTACTGCTGGTTAGGTACATCTATAACAGCTCAGAAAGCTATGCTACTCCCTCATTACTGCTGCTTATCCTACAAACACAAATTGTTTGAGAATCTGCGCTAGCATAAAACTCGTACCTCAAAATATGGACTACTTAGTACAACAACAGGAGTTGTCTAGAGGAAGAATTTAAAGAGAGATGTACTTCAAGGTGATGGGACAATACAATTCAATATCACAGCTTTTCTTTCAGCAGCTGCTTTCAGTTTTCTTTTTTTATTAAACAGTCCTTTATTTCTGCACAGCCAATATTATTGGTACCAGCATAATACGCTACTATAAAAAAAAAAGACTGTAGGTTTCAAATTGGTACACCAGAATTTTGCAAAATTATATTTAACTGTGAACTTCAGCTGTTTACATTTCTTGGTTTAAAAAAGGTTTTCCTAGCTAAGGAGCACAAATATCCAATGAGATGTCATTACATGCACACATAGGCAACATTTCCAGATGTACCTTGTTCCCCCTCCTTCCTCTGAGTTTGATACTGCCAAGTTGCATGGGAAAAAATGGGATAGTATAAAATTCCCAAAAAAATAGAAGGAACAAGAAGAGGAGAAGAAAAAAATGGGAAGCTAAATTCCCCTCACTATAGACCCAAAAAGCATAGTGTAAGATCAGTGTGTGAATCTGGCAGATTTATAATATGCAGCATTAAAAGAAGAGATCAAAATTTTAAAAATCCTACAGAAAAGAGCATGAGTATAAAACACTACACACTCCCTAGATAATTAAACTGTGGTTTTTATTAGGATGCTGCACTGGGTTTGCATGGCCAGCTTTTGGTACTGGGGGGCTACAGGGGTGGCTTCTGTGAGAAGGCCAGAAGCCTTCCCAATGTCCAGCAGAGCCAATGCCAGCTGGCTCCAAGATGAACATGTGGCTGGCCAAGGCTGGGCCCATCAGAAGTGATGGTAAAGCCTCCGTGATAATCTATTTAAGAAGAAGAAAAAAAAATTCTGGCCCAGATGTAACTGCGGCCAGAGAAGAGCAGAGTGAGAACACGTGAGAGGAACAGCCCTGCAGACCCCAAGGCCAGTGCAGAAGGAGGGGCAGGAGGTGCTCCAGGCACCGGAGCTGAGATTCCCCTGCAGCCTGTGGTGCAGACCATGGTGAGGCAGCTGTGCCCCTGGAGGACCACGAGGATGCAAAGATCCACCTAGAGTCCATAGAGGAGACCCACACCAGAGCAGGTGGATGCCTGAGAGAGGGCTGTGAACCCATGGGAGGCCCATGCTGGAAGAGGCTCCTGGCAGGGACCTGCAGACCCATGGAGAGAGGAGCCCATGCTGGCTCAGGTTTCCTGGTAGGATTTGTGACCCCATGGGGGACCCACGCTGGGGCAGCCTGTGCTTGAAGGAGTGACCCACATTGCACCAGTTTGCAGAGAACTGTTTGTGAGATGGATTCTGTTGGACAAGTTCATGGAGAACTGTCCATACTAATAGTATTTGTTGAGCAATCTCTCCCAGTCCTTATCTCAACCAATGAACCCTTCGTTGTATTTTCTCTCCCCTGTGCAGCTGTAGAAGGGCATGATAGAGAAGCTTTGGTGGTTGCCAGGCATCCAGTCAGGGTCAACCCACTACACTGGTAGTTTAGCTTTCTGAGCACACTTCAAAGTTGATGGCTATCAAGGCTCCTTCAGCTTCAGACACCATCCCCTGACCGACTCTCACAGTTTAAGAACAGATGGGCTCAGATATCAAAACATTTCCATCACAGATGTAGGCACAATTTTCCAAACTACATGACTTTAGTATTCAGCAGTAGAAAAAAGGACCTTTGGTGCGTTAGGGCAGTGGTTTCCGACATAGTCTCCCTGTTCCAAGGCAGATCAGCCATGGAGTGTATAGAGTCCTGGGGCTACCGTGGGGTCCCATAAATGCCACTTTGGTTCTCTTCTGGGGACCTCTCTCACATTTTTCTGGAGTCCCTATATAATCCTGATGTGTCTCCCTTCTGTCTCCTAACCCTCTCCCCCCACAGGTCTCCAGTAGCATCTTTCAGAGGATCTTTTTCCCACAGCCCAAGAGCCTCTTGCCCTACTTCCCACCTCAGTGGCTACTGCT
Organism: Edolisoma coerulescens; assembly: GCA_013397115.1. NCBI lineage: Eukaryota > Metazoa > Chordata > Aves > Passeriformes > Campephagidae > Edolisoma > Edolisoma coerulescens. Next base: position 1,200,814 of record VWZW01001523.1, read on the forward strand.
TTATATTGAACATACCTGCGCCACACGTTCCCCCAAGTGGCTTCAGTCCTGATGCAGGATGGGTCGTTTAAATCCATCTCAGCTCATGGCCTCCTCCATGATCCATGACACCCTGTGCTCCCCTCACCTAAATTTCTAATGCCACTGTGCCTGTCTTTGCTTTGACCTCACATTTGAACAGCTACATTGAAACATCGATTTCCCATCTAGCAGGAGTCTGATTCATCCATTTTAAAAGTGAAACACTACTGGAAATCAGACCTCAGGCTTCCCTAATCCTCTGTACTAACCCTTGGTTCCCTGTGTTTTCAAGCCATTCTGCTTAATCATTTCCTATTTTCATCTTTTGTACTAGGAGACACCTGAGAACTGAGAAGCAGCAGTTTGACATTCTCTATGACTTCATCTCTTTTCTTCACTAAGAATTCACCACAGTAGCAGGCACCACCAGCTGCTGGAGGCTGCCAGGAGATCCCCTCCATCTGTTAACCTTAAGTTCTGTAGAGAATACAAAGGTAGCAGGAGCCATGACTCCTCTCTGCCCAGCGAAGAGCACAAATCTGCTTTGCAGATCACAGGCTTTGCAGGCAGAAATACGATCACATCAGCTGATGTAAGCGAATGGAGGGTTTCTACTGACAACCAGACCCTGTTCCTAGTGCCAGAGCAAGCCACGGACCTGGGCATTTCAAAGTGAGCTGACAGGGCATAGCTGCTATCCACACCGAGCAGCTCATGGCAGGTCCGGCTCAACTATCATTTACCTCGGTAAATCCCTTTCTAAAGCTGAATTATTCCATCAGATAGGCCATTGATCCAAACAAAACAGCATGAGTGATCTGGGCACAGGTTTTCACGTTGCTGCTAAGACATCAAAGGAATTCTACGTTTGAACTCAAGCTGCTAACAGCAGTTTAAGCACCAGCTGGTGCACACACCCCTCTCTGTCAATGACAAAAGGCTACCTGCTGCTCAACAGCAGGCACATTTTGCCCTTATGCCCAAAACAATAGGCCCTCAAATCCCATTTTTTCTTCTATAAAGATGTGGCAATAGTTAAACTGATCAGACAAGTCCAGAGCAATAACTAGCCTCTTTAAAATGATATATAACACTGAAACATTGTAAGTTAAGAGTCATTCAAGTTTATAAAACATGCATAAAATGTAGGATCAGCTGCAGGGTTGGGGGATTTTCTACTGTTACTAATCTAAAGCCTAAATTTCTTTTTCCTTTTGTACATGCCAGACGGCTTGCTGGATTATTTAATGAGTAACAATAAAAACTAGCTCTTCGAAGCACAGAAAATTCAAACATTTCGATTTAGAATCAGTAACAATACAGCTAATATGCAAGTTCTTTTTTATTTCTCTCAAGAAGGAGTGGCTTTTGATTCCTGGCTTAAAACATCTGATATTCTTAAGCTGAATCAATGACAAAATGTTTTCTAAATGAAGATACTGACAATTTTAAGAAATAAGATTTACTATTTTACAATTATAATATTTTTCTGAAAAGACATGGCACAGAAACACAGTTGTCAGTAAATTTTGCTATTGTAATATGTAATAATTTTTCATTTAATACAATTTTAAAGTCAATAGATAGACTTGAGAATGTAATCCTCAGTAACTCAGGATCAAAGCACTTACAGTATCTTACCATAACCAAGACAAAATGCACGTGCTTTGACCTTTGGAGAGTTACTCATCATCAACACAAAGTTACTTTGTTTCTGACTATAATTTTCTTTTTAATTTCAACTCAGCACACCTTTGAAAGCAAGCACAGAATACTAACTATAAACGCTGTCTAAAGACAGGACTACATTATTGCGGCAGGGTACAATATCAGTAGAAAAGAAAGTCAGACTCAATTCTCCGGTCCCATTAGCTAAAGCAAACATTACTGCATTTCTAGGGGGTTTGTGGGCTTTTCTTCTCCCTCCTGCTTGTATCTTACAATTCCTAGGAAGAATACCTGGAAGTATTTTACAGTCTCTCCTAACATCATTACATTACTTTATCAAGAATTCAACAGCAACTGCCTCTGAGAAACAAAAACCAATGTGGGACTCAAATTCATAGACTTGTTTTCTACTTCTTCAAGAAACTGCCCACAAGAGGAGCAGGTATCACATCTGCACTATCACCAAGCACGTCGGTCCCTCTGTTGAGCTACCACATTCAGACTCAGGTGTCATTCCCCACCAAAGGCTTGCAGACTGAAGCTACCAAACCTCAGACAAAGAAAAGGACTGGGTTCCTCCTCGTGCCATGGAAAGCACAGAAATGGTTTTCATCTGGCTGGCACCAAAGAACTTTCAGAATACTAACTATCCTCCCATCACTAATCTAAAGCAGCCTAACCATAAAGCACTACCTCCCAACCCCATAAACTTCCCAAATTCTGACTACAAGGCTTTGATTTCCTACAATGGAGGTACGTTTCTAGGAGAGAGAAGTTTTCACTCCTCCTGAAAAATATCTAACCACAGAAGCAGAAGTGAGTTACAAACTTCACTCCTTACACATAGCTACTATAGATAAGACAGAAAATATGAACAGAAGCAAAACAGTCAGACTCTGAAGTCCTGTCCATATTACTTCAAGCACCTACAAAACGCTAAACACCAAAAAGCTTCCTCTTGATAATACAATTTGACTCCAGCAGCCATCTGTACTCCTACTGAGTATAGATGACCAGCAAGGCAAAAATCCTAGGATAGGGCATGACCACAAGGGGATGCATGGATGCTGCTTTTCTTCATGACCTGCGGTAGCTAGGTGGTCTTTATTTTAATTTCCAGTCTACTTCTCTAAAATGACAACTATTTCTGTCCTTCCTCATTTCTGCTGACTGCTCACAAGTCATGGCCCACTTTGCACTGTTGTGAACATCAGAACAACCCAAAGCCACTGAGAAGCAGCAGGGCAAAGCTGCATCCCCAAAAGAACTCCTCCAATCTTTCCTGGGAAAGCAAGCTTCTTTACCTAGCCTGTGTTGTTGTTCGACTTTTCATGTAATACATGTGGGGCTGATTTTGCATTGGTGAAGTATTCTAAGTTTTTACTTTTTAATTAAATGTTAAAAATTAGGAAGCTTAAATTCCCAGACACTATCCAAACAACCTCCATAGCACCTGTACACATCACTGAGGAGAGCTTTTATCACAGCAGTTCTGAAAATTTGGAAATAGGCAGGTATACTCAAAAGAAAAAACAACACTCCTTACATGTTGTTCTATTTGCTTCTCTATGAACTCTTAAAGCACATTAATCAAGCACGAAGATGAACGTGATCTTCAATTTTTCAAGCAGTAGCTTAAATTAAATGGGTGGATTGATGGGGTTCTTGTTGGTTTGGGGTGGTTTTTTTCAGGGTGTTAGTGTGTGTGTTATTTTGGGTTTTTTTCTACTTTTATCATGCAAGATTTCAATGAAGATACTGAAAAAGAAAGAAGCTGAAGTTATTGGTTGGTAATTCTTTACATAATATTACAGTTTGAACAGGGAAACTCTAGACAAGTAAATTACTTACTACATCTATCAATTATTTCCTTTCTAAACCTAGTGAAATAATGTTGGTTTTAAAAAGAGACCATTTTATAGGAGAGAAAAACTTCGAGCAAGAACTGCATATGGCTTTTGCAGTAACAGGAAGGAAAGATCCAGGTTGGTATTCAAAAGAAAAACAGTACTCTTAGCATAAAGAATAGCACAGATTTGAATCATTTCAAAATCACAGCAACAGGAGAAAGAAAAATAAAGTAAATAACAAAACATTCTAATAACCACTAATCAATATTCCTAACCACATGCCGTGACTTAACCTCAGCTGGCAACAAACCACCATGGAGCCACTCACTCATTCCTCCTGCATCAGGATGGGGGAGAAAATCAAGAAGTGCAAAAATGAAAAAGCTCCTGGGTTGAGATAAAGACAATTTAATAGCTAAAGCAAAAGCTGTGCACGCAAGCAAAGCAAACCAAGGAATTCATTCACCCCTTCCCATGGGCAGGTGGGTGTTCAGCCATCCCCAGGAGAGCAGGGCTCCACCACGCATAATGGTGACTTGGGAAGACGAACACCATCACTCCAAACGTCCCAACCCCTTGCTTCTTCTTCCCCCAGCTTTATATGCTGAGCATGACACCTTATGGTCTGGAATGTCCCTTGGAACAGCTGGGGCCAGCTGTCCCTCCTGGTTGTGTGCCCTCCCAACTCCTTGTGCACTCCCAATCCACTCACTGGTTGGGTGGCTGAGGCGCAGAAAGTCTTAGCTTTGTGTAAGCCCTACTCAGGAGTAATGAAAACATCCCTGTGTTATCAACAGTTTCCAGGACAAATCCAAAACACAGCCCCATACTCACTATGAGGAAGAAAATTAACCCTATCCCAGCCAAAACCAGCACATCACATTATGGACAAAGACCACAAGACCAGCAGCTCACCACACTATTATGTTCCAGTTAAAATTGCCTTTCAGATCAAAGAGACACAGAGGGAAGAAACTACAGCAAAGACAGACCTGCACTATGGCAACCACACTCTCATACGATGCTTCTGATTACTGTTAGCACAAGGGATTACATCTGAATCTGACTTTCATTACAGTTGTGTGTTTGGGTGCAAGAGTTTGGAGGGAAAGGATTTCTTATTACACAATATACTACTGTTCTCTAAAACAGATTAAATTAAGCCAGGAAAGTTGAAAATAACTAAATTTAAGATTAAAATTTCAGCATTCAACACAAAATGCAGGAGGTAGGATCAGAAAATCTTGCCACTTGCTAAAACAACTGGAATATTCTGCAATATATATACATTATGAGCTTGGCACTGTGTTTAGACAGGAATTTGCTACAATTCCTTCTATTTTAAAAAAGGTATTTATTTAGGAGATTGTTTTTACTGGTAAATAGAGTATGACAGCAGAAAAGAAGGAGAAACAGGCAGCAGTAAATGGGTCCCTGTCCAGTATTTACTGCTAACCACAGACAAGAGCCAAGCTTAAGTACAGAAATCTTTATTAAACAGTTCTTCAACGAGAAATCTTACTCCTATTTCTGATGCCACATAGCAGCATTTCTCTAGAACACTTCTGAAACAACTAAAATAATTTCCCACTAAATTGTTACACTTTTCCTAGGAATGAATGCATACTCCACGTGATACGGGACTGTTCCATTTCAGCAGCTGGTATCAAGACTTAAAAATAGGAGTTTTGGCAAAGGATAAACAAAGATGGAGGCTGAAGTTTCTCTAACAAGTAGATAAAAAAAGCAAATATTAAGAAAAATATGTTGATATTGCAAAATTTAGTGTAATTTACTGAACTTATTTTGTCAATTACAACTTAAAATCATAACTACTTAAACAATGGTAAAGACACCAACATTTTCAACAAAAAGTATTCTTGAAGGACGTTGGAGATTCCATCATTAGCTCTGCACTTCCAACTACAAATTTAGATGAGAGAAAGGATTTTTTTTAATCCACACACTCCCATACCTCTGCATTCATTTTAAGTAACACTGCTTTCACCATCTCCTCTTGGTTCTTTACAGGTACTTTAGAAGTGCCTGGGTACAGTTCCTAATCCTGAAATACAATTCCTGCATCCTCACAGCAGCATTTAATAGCTGTAAAATTTAAACCAAATCCTGAAAATATATTTTTAAGTGTATTTTCATCCCTACAACCATGAGAAAACTTTCATGCTTTCATGTTCTATACTGAATAATAGAATGTTAATGTTTTACCCTGATATAAAATCCCAGAATACCAGAAGGAGTCATGAATGAGCAGCATTGCACAATCAATTTTCCACGCATTTTTCCTTTCCCATCTTACCCTTTCCCTCTGCTTTTTTCTTTTTATTTCTATATTACATATTTCCAACTCCTCCATAGAACAGGAAATGCTTTGGTGAAGAGCCAAGCTCCCCCCAGCCCACAAAACAAACATTTGATTCACAGACGATAAATTACGTGATTGTAAACACAACTCTATCTGTATACACCAAAAAACAGTTTTTGTCATTCATCTGCAAAACCACTGCAGCTCATTTTCCAAATCTTTAAGTGTAAGACCATTAAACAAGAAATAAGGCCAAAAAAACCCCCTACATTTATGACTGTAATACAAAATAATCCACTACTTAAGAAATTCGTGAGTTAAAATAATTAGGTAATATCTCACTCTGAAAGATGTCTCTATGTAATGCACTGGAACACAGAACTTTTCAGTATAGCTACTGCATTAGGCTGAAAACCTCCATTATCTGGGAGCATAAGCAGCAACAACATCCCTTTCTAAAGCATTAGGCCTTTAGCAACACAAGGCCGTCACGTCTCATCCAGCTTATTTAAGTGAGGTGTAATAGAGAACACAGAACTATTCACATATTTCAAGGCAAAACCTAAAATAAGTTATAATCAAGTATGCATGACTAAATGAACATAAAGACATTCCAGAATAATGTAATTCGAAACTAAATGTATTAACACAGCTTTTGTTAATTTGGTAGAAAAATGTATTTCCAAAGAAATATGTACAAGTCAAGATATCCTAACACCTCAGACAGCCTCACACTGTAAATATCAAAGAAGTATACAACAATGATTAATCCCACTAGTAACTGCAGTGCCAGCTCGAGACACAAAATGCCTTCATTCCACTCCTCCCTGCCATTACAAGGTATGCACCCTTAAAACAAAATCTTCTTTTGACAAAATCCAACAGAAATACACAGTAACCAACAAATTCTCCAGGACTTCTACAGCCAAAAGAAGTAGATGCAACATCAATTAACAAGCAAATCCCATTATTTTGTTGACTGCTATTCATCCTCCCTATTCCAGAGCTCCCATTTTCGTGAGCAAGAAAGGGCTATCATGAAGATGCTATTTCCAGCACAACTTGGCGAATTAGGAGAGCATGATCGTGTGTTTGATATTGGCCCAAACTACAAATTACTTCAAACCTAGGCATCTCTTGTCTGTCACTTCTAAAAAAAGCCCTAAATCAAACAAAATCAAACCCAACCCAAACTCCCTATCACATTGAGGAGCTAAGAAAACCTGCACCTTCTCTGCAACTTTTGTTCTATTACAGATTTCCAACAAAGACAATGTTGAGATACTTTCTCAGTATTCAGCAGGTGAAAGATCCTGCTTATTCATCCCCCATTAATATTCCACATGAAAGGCCCACACTCAAAATGGGAGTGAGGGGAGACAAGAAGGAAGGGAAAGGGAAGGCTGCCCTTCCCTTAAAGATGAAAAGAATCCTTAAGTCCTGAGGTGTGCTGAGTACATACTATGTTCTGGACCTTACAGATTTTCAGTTTTGCTGAAAATTGCTCTTCTCTCAAAGGCTGCAGTTAATATCTTCCTGCAAGACAGTTAAATTGAAATATTCTGAGAAATGTAATCACTGGATGATAGAGGCAGAAGGCAATGCTAAGCTGACATTTAATGAACTGATTAATTTCGGGCTTTTTTAGTTAAAGAAAGATCGTTGCGTTTAACGTGACTATTTTCTAGGAGTTAGGACACAGTTATTCTAAGGAAAAAGAGGAAAAAAAATACTTTTCTGCATAATCATTAAGGCAGCCAAGGCTTAAATAAATGTCAAAACATAGTTAAAATTATGGCTTAAAAATACTCTGCAAAAGAATCTTAGATCAAAAGGTGGGATGAGAAGACCAAACTTTCCTGCTGTTTTTCTTTAAGGTTGAATATATTTTACTGTGTGTGATGAGCATGACCTTCCCTTTATCCCCAAAGAGCCATAGGCCTGGCCCCAGGAACACAGCGGCAGCCAAGGCTGAACCTTCTCACAACATTTTGTTTGCTACATTCTCCTGACCTGTCATCCGAAAGTAACAAAAACATGACTTAGCAAAGAGAAATATATCTATCTCAACTCCCTCTCTCCTTCCTTCTACACAAGCTAAAACCACAACCTATGCCCATTTAATTGCCACCCACAAAAATACTCTCCACAGGCTGTGACCGCAAATAGCGAAGACTGCAGGTGTTTTGAGAAAAAAACCAAAATGAGTTTTATTCATTTGAGCAGTGTGTATTTTTCAGCAGTAATTAGTGTGACCAGCACTGTCTTTAAGAGAGCTTTATTTCCTCTTCTGATTGACACAGATGGCACATTCTCCTCCCCTTCCCTTTCAGAGGACCCTGAAGGTGATGCTCCTCTCTCCGCACAGCAGCACAAGTGAAGCCATTCCTCTGCCTCCACCCAGGCACGGCCCTACTTCAGAGAGAAAGAAGAGCCAACACTGGCTGGTGGTCTGAGAGGGTTTGTCTTTGAGACGATGCTTGGCTGAATTTAGCTCCCAAACAAGGAGTGCAGAGCCCAACTGCACCAGGGCTTCCTCCGCAACCCCACACACCCAGCTAACAGAAGGCCTGGCTGGGGTAAAGGCAGCAGCACCACACACGTCAGGAAAACACCACGGAACACGAGGAAAGAATGGGAGATCAGCTGAGGGAGTTGCTCGCTGCTGCCAAGAGATCTGAGAAGAACGTAGCTGGTTTCTCTCAACCAAATGTCAGTCAAGGATAATCTGAAAAGACAGAAGTTCTTCACAACTAAAGGCTGATGCAGAAGCCACAACAATAACCAGAAAAGATATTTCACATCCATTATTTTTCTTCTTTAAAAAAGGTTGAGTATTTTGACTTCTTTTTCCATGTATTCAATACAGACTTAAAATGCTGCCAGAAGGGGTCCTGCAGTTCTTTTACACACCTCCACAGCTGCCCTTCGCTATTACTGGTCCCTCCCCAACTCCGAGAAAAGCTGCTGCTCCAAGGATTTAAAACTGGCAGAAAGCTGGCACTAAGACTAGAAGGTCAAAGGCAACTCAGCTTCCAGCAAACAGGACATGAAAACTGACCACTCATTTGGAAGAAAATAAATTAAAAAGTAATTTTTCCCCCCAACTCAGGCATTAAATGATCAGGTAATCCCCATTAACAAATAAAATCTGCTATCAGTTGTGTGAATAAATCTTTCTTACTGGAAGTAACAGATTATTTAGAAGAGGAAACAGCACTACTTACAAGAAACAGTGAAGGGAAAGGAAATCAGGCTACTCTAGACCATAACAAGCCCTCAGACTGAACTCAAAAGGATGCAAAGCAGAAAAGCAAGTTTTAGAGGAATGATGGATTACAAAAATGAAATGGAAATTGGAACAAGAAATATCTTACAGTGCAAGAATGCCAAAGGCACATTTACAAAAAAAATTTTTCTTGACTCTTTAGACAAAGCCAATATAACAGGAATAACTAATTTAAGTTTCTGTGGAACATTTAACAGAATCCATGCTAAAATGTAATAGCTAAAGTTTAAAAAATCGCCAAGGAGAGTTAAGAGAGGTCAAGGACTAGAACTGCTACAGTGACTACAATGACCTGTGTTGAAAGACAAATTACTGGGGTGCTACTGATTCTCCCCAGTCAGGCCCATGGTTCCTGCTCTGTGTGCACCCCTAGTTTCTCAGGCCAAGTCAAGATCAATTAGTTTATGATAGTTGTTCTGAAAGTGGAACAAACATCTGTCATTAATAATACACAATGTCTTAAAGTTTATGGCAGTCAATTAATTGCACTCTAACACTGAATCTCTTCTCCTGAGCTGCACTTACAACTTTGCTACCTTTCCTAAGCTTTTGGGAAAACTTATGTTCTGATTATCCATAATACTCATATTTTAAAGTTCCTGAGAAGAAAGTCAAGGTGAAATCAAATTAGTAATTATTTCTAGAGAAACACACTGGATTTTAGAGATGTTAAGAAATTTACATAACCTATTTGTTATAGTTATTTCATCATTATAAATTAACTTTGTATAACATTACACACTCTTCTTCTCCCTTTAAAATTAACTGCACTAGTTTTGAATAAATGTGGATTTTGTCTGCATAGACATAAAAATAAGTCTACAGGGATAACACATGAACAAATGTCTTGTTAGCTATTCACCAGAATATACAGCTTAAATCTAGACATTTCTGGTACTTTCTGAAAACCCATAAAAATTTAACAATGAAGTTTCACAAAGCAGAGTCAATGGAAATGAATCACTGATTTTAGCAAAAAATGCTCTAAACCCACCATAGGGAAGACACGTGGCACTGATCAGTCATCCCTATCTCATCCTCATTGTAACACCAAGGCCAGCACTGCAGGAAAGCCGCGTGAAAGTGCAAGCAAAGAGAACAGGAATGGCATGATGACCTGAGCTCTAAGCACCAGAACATTCACAGGAAAAGGTTCAACAACTGGAGATGGAAGCTATTTCTGCCATCCGAAGAGATGTCTTTAGTCTTCCCATTGAGAGCGCAGTTGGGAAGTCTGTCGCAGGACACACTGTGTACCAAGGTCAAGAGTTGCACCAATCCAGTTTAAGTAACACAAACTAGACAACACATTCCCATTCCTGAAGCGTTTTTATGAGCGCTGAAAAATAAGCTGCAAGTTGCTCCTTTTCAGGCTTAATTCCCATCCTTGCAATTCACAGAACATGGTCTCCTGAGAAATTTCTCTGAATTAAGAAATCTCTGTTGACAGGTATCTTTGGCTGGGCTTCACTTCTCTACCACCAAAGAATTATCCCATTTGAGCCTTAGCTAAGTTCCTGGACACACACACAAATGGCTACATTGCCTTAAGTGAAGAAGGAAGCTGGAGCCACCAGGCACACCAAAGAAAACAACCTGAGGCCAGCAATATAGTAGGGACACAGCAGCTTATGTTAGCACAACTGGGCCACTGCAATAAAATCGTGAGCCCCACCCCAGTCTGCCCTACGCTCATTCTCACTCCAGCAATATGGAAAAGCTCACCTTGCTCACCTGGAGCAACTTCAGACACACTACTTCAAGCAAACTCGTGTAGCGAAAAAATCACAAGTTTGAAAAAGTAAATTGAAATGGACACAAAAAAGGAAAGAAAAAAACAGGTTTAGGACTATGAATCTGTCACCATTACTTAAAAAAATATGGGGTAGCTGCTGACAGGTCTCCATTAAAAATAAATTTAGATAGCTAGCTTAAGAAATAAGGGAAACACTTGTCTCTTTCAAAAAACAACAGTTTCTGAAGCAGTTTCAGGGAATACATGGGTCACGTGTGGCACATGACATTTGTTCAGTTAAGAATAATTTGTCTGAAAGTCAAGATTTCTAGGATGGTGAGAAATATTTCCCATTTTGACTGCAAGTGTTTTCACATTGTGCCAAAAGCCATTCAGTGACCACAGCTGGAAGAAACCCAAACGCCGCTTCACTTACCCAGAATGTCAAGGCAGCTCAAGAGAGTTTTAACAGCACAGCAAAAGTTAGGAACAGCAAGAAAACCAAGAACAGCAGATCAACTGCCAATGTGGAAACTGGATTTTAAACATGTGCATTCACACTGACACATGTTATTCTAGATTAAACAAAAACATGCTCTTAAAACCTTTCAGAAGAAAAAGGATTCTACATAAGAAGCACTACTGAGTGGGAAGATACCCATGTGCTTCACATTGCTAGTGATCTCTTTCTATTCAAAACAGTAATCCAATATGGAACCAAATAAAGACATAGAAGAGCAATTTTGATCCCTTTTCTCCAGAGCAAGTATTTTCTCAAATTCTGTAACAGTGATAATGTAATAGAATACAGCTGTTGCAGACAGATCAGTTTGTAAGAACACGCAAATTTATCTTCTGCACAAGCCGAATTTCAATTTAAAACTACAAAGTACATTACTTTGAGATTATGCTTTATTTCATATGCATTTCATGCATAGATTGATTTCCAAGAGGATGAAAGTTCATACATATATATATATATAAGTAATTTTTCCCACTGAATCTACAGAAACAGAGGTTATCCCACTGTATTGCTGCATTTGATTCCTTCGATTTTTCTCAGAAGAGAGAAGATACTGAGAAGATATGACTAACTCATAACTCTGGTAAGGGAAAAAATTCTGAAATGCTTTTACAAGCACTTTTTACAGTGCTTCCATGCTTGAACAATACAGCTTTTTATGTCGCAGTAACTTTTTATCATGCATACAATAGATTTTATTCCTGTAGTAATTTACAGAAATGTGGGTAAGATTCTTTTTATCTACCATTTTCAACTGCTCTGAGGAAAAAACATAAAAAAGCATATCCAAGTTTAAGCTAACACAGGCAGAGTATGAAAGACCATATGGATAAAATGTCTTCTGTTTCAGTCTAGTGTGAAACTCTCTCTTATGCTTTGTCTAACATGGAGCTTTCCTTACAATAAGGGTATTTGACTGATTTGCTTATAAGTGAAAAAAAGCTGCTCAGGGGTATTCAGTGGTCAATAAGCAGGAGAAGACAAGAAGCCTGATAAGAAGTTCACACTACATTGAAACGGCCTGTTTCTTCCAAGGACACAACCATAATACATTTTCTATCAGTTTAGCAGCTTGCAGAAGATAACTGCCATAATTTATTATCTTATTTATCTACTTTGCTGTTTAGAACATCAGTAGGTTTCAGTATTTATTAGAGCTACGGGAAAAATAATGAGTCAGCTATGGGGCATCAGTGCAAAGAGATCAATGTCTTAGCTGGGATAAAACTGGAACGTTTAGTAATCAAAACTACCTATTACACAGAGCCAGTCCAGCAGCAAGTTACCCTTCTCAATAAATTTTATATCTACATTTAATACATGCAAAACAAATTAGTAATATTTGAAGCCATCTGCTTATTTATTTACACTGCTTTAATAAAATTTTTCTTCTGATAAATTTCCACTCTCACTGCTTAAAATAGAACATATGCAACAAAAAAGTCATACTTTTATTTTTAAAAAAAATCACCCAGTAAGTCGCATTTTTAAAAAAGAGGGAAATATTTCTCTTCCTCCAGGGAAAAAAAAAAAATAACCAAAGTGGCAGAGGAGATACTTCCCATTAAAAACATCTTGACTTTGAATATTCAAATTGAAAATGTGAGCACACTTCCCACAGCACAAATAAACTCCTTTTCCGTGAACATTTGCTTAGTCAGGCTTTACTTTATATTTTCATGGACTGCTCACTTGCAAGAACTGTGGTCCAGACAGACCCAGGCTTTTTATCTTTTTGAAATTTGGGGCTATTTAAGTCCTTCACTTGCAAAATCATAGCACTCAGTTTTTCAAAGGAGCCATGAGGTTTTTTTTCCTGGTATGTGATTTACAAAAATCATCACAAGGATGTTAAAATTCTGGAAGGATAGTATGCTTCTCAACTGTTTGGGTGGTTTGAGAAATAAACTCAGTTTTAAAGGGAATCAGACATGAGACTTTTGAACCTTTAGAAAATCTTACCTGGAAAATAACTACATTTCTAAAAAGACAGGAAATAGAGGGAAATGAAATGAATGTAAAAATGATAGTTTTCTTCCAAAGGTGAACTGCAAAAAAAAAATCCTACTTAGAATTTTAAGATATGCAAGACAAAACGATTTTCATCATTACTACGTTCCAGCTTCAGAGCACACTGCACCTCCAGCTATAAACAACTCCTACTGACGTAAGCCAAGACAAAACCACAGGGGTGAGCAGCAGACTGACCAGAAGGTCCCTATATGATAGTTATGAATTCTGTCATCTGAAGTATTTATTAAAAGGTCAGTTTAGTCCAAAAGATTACCAGGAGATTTCAGATCAGATCCTGTAAAAAAAAAACCTGCAATCGTGTCCCTTCTACATCTAAGGGGACACTGATCCACCAATCCTTTCGGCTAAAGCTATTCTGCAGCAGAAGTTTAACAACTATGAAGTAAACTGCTTCGTTTGTGGGTTGGCCCATTCACTCCACATAATCCAGCAGACGGTCACTGTCCCATGTTAGTTTTCAGCTGCAAAGGAGCTCTTTTTACTTAGAAGATACTGGTACAATTTGTAATGCAGTAAAATATCAACTATTTACAGGGCCAATATATTATATAGATCTCTCTCTTCCTTCCAAATATTATATGGAGTAAGGAGCAGGAATTCTGCAGAGAGCAGAACTCTATTTTACAGCCTTAAGCGTTTTTCTTACCTAAGTGCAGAATATCAGAGACTCTCAAACAAAACAAACAGGAAGAGCAGAGAAGCGTGTAAGGAAACAAAGGAAAACCATTTTCTCCTTACTACCTCTGCAAACCAAGGGAGTGATTTTGAGCAGGAGGTAAAACACCAGGGGCTTTGAATCAACTCCCGAAATCACAGAATCCTAGAATTACAGAGTAGTTTGAGTTGGAAGGGACATTTCAAGGTCATCTAGTCCAATTTCCCTGAAATGAGCAGGGACCTTCTACTACATCAGGTTGCTCAGAGCCCCAACCAGCCTGCCTTGAAAGTTTCCAGGAATGGGGCTTCTACCATGTCTCTGGGCACCCTATTTGAATGTTTTACCACATTAATTGTAAAAATCTTCTTCTTTATATCTAATCTAAAGCATTACCTTCCTTCTCCACTACAGCAGTAACCTTGGTTGACTGGCCTACACAGGAGAAATTCATCATTATCCTTATGGTCAGTCTTACCCACCCTTCAAGATGTGCTCTATCAATTTTCACTTGCAAAATGCACCAGCTCCTTGTTAAATACTCTCTTCCCTAGAAACCTCCATACTCTTTACATGCCCTCTGCTAGTGTATCCTCACCACAAAAAGGTGGTGCAATGCTGGACTGCAACACCAGCTGTATTTCAAACAGCAGAACTTACCAGCATCAGCCTGTCCACACAACTATATTGATTCCTTGCTATTTTTGTACCTTTCAGACTCAAAATCAAGCATTCCTTAGGTGAATTGAGTCAAGTTAGCGTACCAGGGCTTAAAGGATGATTTAGGCAAGAAAAACCAAACACTGGATAGATTTAAAACAATTTCATGTGAATACTCCAATTCAGGCAAAACTTGGGAGCACCACATAGAAGAGAAAAGTGCTCTTGTTTATGTCCCTAATACTTCACAGTACTGCAAGATTGGAAAAAATATTACTTGATTATTAGAGATCAACATTCACTGGTATCTCCTTACCAACTGTAATTCCAGTAAGATCCCAAGTACCCACAAATCAGATGAAAGCCAAAGAACAATTTTCTGTCACTATAATAATAATAATGTTTACCAACCAATACTGATCAGGTATATAACTATATATGGACATGCACTGCTACATCCCTTAAGGCAAAATGAAAAAATAGTGCACTACAACAAAAAAACGGTATTACGAAATTTCTCTCTGTAGCTGGGCAGATGGTAAACGGCAACTGCAGCTTATTACAACCCCCATAATTGTCTTCATCACCTTGTGTTTCCCCATCTGTCTTTTGTGCCCACCTGTTTTCTCACCTTAAACCAGTAGCTCTGCTACAGTATATATGTAGTATGTTAAGTGCCTAGTGCAACAAAGTCCCAGCCTTTAAAAAGAGATTTTATAAGATGTGCTAAATGAAATATTTAATCAGGACTGTGCACAGAGCATTTAAAATGTACATTATTAACATCCACAATCATGTGTTGCATTTTTTTGATTTAGTTAGTAAAGAAAATAGGCATTTAGTGCTCCCTTGCCTTCAAATGCAAGTCTTTTGTGTTACATTGTAGAAGAGGAACTACTAATCTAAAGAATTCAAGATAGACTATTGTTTTCATTATCTTGCCTCTTCACTTCCTTCAGTGTTACTCAGTGTTCAGTTTGCCTCATCCCATAAAAACCAGGGATTAGTGTTGGTTCACAGAACAAACTCGGGAACCAGTAAATTAAATGTATTTTGGAGCTGAAATGTTTCACTAGATTCTACTGGACTGAGCCCAAAGTATGTGTGGACAGAAGATTCCCTTTGCTCATAAGATACAAAAATCTCCAATGCTACAGTAATGGAAGGCACAGCAAAATATGAGGTGTTTATTTTTATCCTGTTGCTTCCTCGTTGTCAGTGCTGCAATTAGAGTAAGTGCTCATCGCCCACAGTTTCTCCACTGTTATTTGGCAGTAGTTGCAGTCTGCAGAGAAAATTCTCATTTACTGTGCTACTGGGTGAGCACCTCTGTAAAGCAGCATACCTCCTTTGTGTCCCAACCTTCTTTACAGTTTACAAGTCCTCATTAGCTGTGTCCTGGATGCTGTGCTGTTTAAGAAAATAAAACATAAAATGCTGAACCTTTATGTCCAGATCAGACACTGCCCTACTGCTGAGCCATTACCAAATCGCTCTGCTAAAATATCACTCTACATTAGTGAAATACATGGCTAAGACAGATTAAAGCAAGCAATAAATCTCACAGAAAGCATTTGATCAGTTGTTTTAATAAGCAGTTAAAAAGGAAACTGCAAGTGTTAAGCTTCTACATCAGTCTTTTTTTTCAAATGCAAAACTGCTAACCTCTGACTGAGGCAAGCTTCATGCTTAAAAATCCATTACTGTCTTTGTCATGTACTGCTTGTACATCATTTAATGAAAGTTGAGATAGTGGGGCTATTTACTCTAATACTTTAGATTTCTTCCAAATTATATCTGTAAAGCTATTTTTATTCAGATTGCAAATTTAATATCCTATTATTCCCCTTCTCTATAAATTTCTGTTAAAGCAATAAATACTTCAGAAATACCAAAGCTTAAAAATTCCAGGATATTGTTTCTTCTGGAGACTCCAGCAATGTATTTCCTAAATTAATAGAAATTTTAATAAAGTTTTTCATTGACCCAAAATGTTTCTGAAAAATAATACATTCATGAAGGCAGAAATGCAAATTTCAGCAAATGAAGGTTACATAAGACAGTAAATAAAAAGCACAGCAGACAAATAACAAGTTCTGAGAATAAAAGCCATCTGAAAAAAAAAAACAAAACTAAAAAGCATTAATCCAAACAAGCATTTTCTGAAATTCCTTTTCATTCTCTAAAAATTAATTTACCCCAAAACATTTCATGCATTTGCTTGTTTGCTACTTCTATATATATTATTTATAGTATTATTATTTCTTAGAATCCTGACTTTTTAAACTCTTTTTAAGCAAGAGTTTAACCCGGTGAAATGGGGAAAAAATACGAAGTGATAGGAGAGATAAAAATAAAAAGGAAATAAAACCAATTTAATAAAGTCCAATCAGAACGGAAACAAAATTAAGATGCAGCACCACAGAGCAGTAGAACAGCTCAGAAGGTACCAAACCAACTTCCATAGACAGGAAATGTGGCAAGAAGAGAAAAAAGAAAAGGAAAAAATCCTCTTTTTTCAAAAGCAACACAGTAGTACAGAGCTAAACTGTAAAGCAGTCTTTACTGAAAGACTTTCCAGTTTTATATACAGGAAGGTTATATTAAAAAAAAGGCAAAAGCTAGGCTGGAGGTAAACAAATGGGCAAACAAATGTGAGAGGCACACAAAAGGTTAAAGGCACAAAGGCACATCAATTGAGACAGGAATACACCGAGTATAAGGAGACACACCAGAGGAGATAAACAGCAAGTGAAATATTTCTACATTAATTTGCAACACAGATTCATGATCTGTTAAAAGCAGATTTGAATGCTTGCGTCCACGTGTACAGCCAATGACAAGGATGCTTGCTTGTTTATAGCAACTACAATGATCCCTCTCCCACAGTTTTATTTGGATAGTCTGAGGAATGCTTCCAATTTTGGACCATTTTAATAGAACTATCATAGTCCTTCAGATAAAACCCAACAAAACAAAACAAAACAAAAAACCAACCAAGAAAAAAACCCCCCAAACCAACCAACCAAAAAAAAAACCAACCCAATCCACAAACCAACCAAAAAAACCCAATAACCAAAGGAACACTAAAGTAAAAAATATATTATTAGCATAATTTTTAACGAAACAAAATTTCCCATTATTAAACTACTAAAAAAAAACAATTTTCAGGAGAGCAAAGTAAAATTCAAGGACAGAACATAGGTCTATAAGATCAAATAACCTTTTCAGTAAGTAATAAGTAAAACCAGCCCAAAATTCCTACAGAGTTTCGGATTAAATATATTATGCTATTTCACAGCTATGTGAAATAAAGATTGATTTATTTATTTAGCATGAGAACTAAGAGATTATAATTTTCCTACTGAATGTTCTTACTAATGTTTTTCGTTACTTGGGGGTTTTTATTGTCATCCTTGGCCATTAATGGTCAATAATGTCTGACATGACACAGACCTGAAAAAAATCTCATTTTCTGTTCCCCAGGTGCTACAGAAAGCTCATAGGAAAATCAAGGCATACTCCTGTTGAAACATGCTAAAGAAATAAGACCTAAGTAAAAACAGAATTAAAAACTATCAGTCTGCACTGTGGGAAAGCAGTTTTTTGGGAACTGCAAATATTGCCCACAGAGCTAAATATGAGATCCCTGAGGTCCCTAAGGATGGCATCACTCTCCAAGGACGAGTCCCTTTGTACCTACACTTCCCAGATGTGGACTATCAGTGTCACAAGCTCCAGCACCTACTGCCTTGGATACTCTGAGCATGAAAAATTCCATCCCCCAAAGAGCTGGCTGAGAAAGTAACCGACGGGAGACCAGCTGGAGGACAGATCAGCTTCATTAGAAAAGACGGTTTACCAGCAAGTGTGAAATTCTTAAGAATACATATCTAGGCAAAAACAAACCTGTATGATTATAGAGTTTCCTGAATAAATAACCATTATATGACAACTTACCAGGGACCCTGCAAGTAGCAGAAACAGGGATCCAAGTGAGAAAATAACATCATACAAGTCAGCTAACAGGACTGAAATCAAACTGATTCCTAGGACTGCACATACAGTAAAAACAATCATAGTGGAGTTGTTATGCAGGAAAAATATAGGATTACAAACTATCAGAATGTGCTTTCAGAACAATATGGCATAGTCACAAAACGAGCCCAGAAGAAATAGACCAACTACCACCAGGTGACTCAGTGGGATGAAAGGATCTGAAACAACATTTGGTGGCAACAGAAACAAAAGACATAAAAATACAAAACAGGACAAGATTCAGCATGGGTTGACCAAAGATGCCAGGCCAAACCTATACACTTCAGTTTTAAAAGAAATTGTTTTAAGAACAGAAATGCATGAAATACTTTTGATAAAAATCAACAAAGCTTTTGATACAACACCACATGGAAAATCACTGCTTAAATTGAAGAGACACTGGTGTAATTTAGCCACGAGTTATCTAGCTGTACTCGAGATAGCACAGAGGTGTTACTGCAAGCTTAAGAGCAGGACTGCAGAGGAGGTTACTCATCCCTTAAGCACAGCCTAAAAAGGCCTGTAGGTGGCACAAGCAACCTATAGTGTAAGTAAAAGCCAAAAATCATCTGTGGAAAGGTACGGAAACCTGAACAGTTGGAGGGAGGAATGAACTGCTGACAAAATGAAGTCCTACCAGCTTGTTTGTAGCAGAAAAGCACAAAAAAGTGGAAAATTGTACAAGGTGAGGAGCTGAACCTGCCTGGCAGGTTGATGCCCATCTCCAGGCCTTCAGCTGGGGATTATCTACCTCCAGGTAAGATTACTTGCCTCCAGTCTTGCTCAGTGAGCTCCTGCCAAGAGGCTCCGCACAGCCGGGCTCTTCCTGGCACAGCCGAGCACCCTCCTGCAGCTGCTTCTCTAAGAGGAGTCAGCATCTGCATCCTGCTGGCTCCCAGCTCAGCTGCCCACTACCTACATCCATCACTCTGGCAACTGAAATACTAGTCTTGGCACTACTGTTCAAAATTCAAATTACTTGCTTCTGCACAAAGACTATGTTATAACTACATTTGATGAGGAAAAAGATCAGAGAGGCAGCAGCAGGTGGATAGACCAGGAAAAACCACTATAGGATGATAAACTGCAGAACAAGAGGGCAGACCCCCTTAGACACTGATAAAGTCTTAATTTATATAAGAGTGAAAGACACTTTTCACAAAGTGGGAGGGTTGTTAACAGGAACTTCCAAGAATTTCAGCTAAGATTTATAATGCTCCACACATTCCCAAGAAATTTTGAAGCAAGGGTGAGTAACTGGGTTAGAAAAATCTGTCAACAACAAACTTACTGAGAGGAGTCACAGCGATATTGAACTTGATAACACAATGATGTAGTGAATTACAGAAAACACAAATTAATGCAGAAAAAAGGCTATATAGCACTATTCACACACTAATGAACTTTACACTACCTATATCACCCCCTTAAAGATCTCAAATTACTGTGCATAATTTTTCAAACATGAGCTATAACCACTGAAGTGCAATCAAAAAGGAAAATAAATCAAGAACAAACCAGAAAACTAACCAATATCTTTATTCATGATACACTGCATTCTTATAGCTACATCTGCTCCAATCATCTTGTCTCAGAGACATGGACACTTTGCAAGAGATACAGAATAAAGCAACACAGATAATCAGAAGTATGGAGCAACTTAAGTACAGAACAACCATAAACAAATCCTACATATTAAACAGACCACAGGGACGAAGGTGTGTAAGATTATAAATCCTCTAAAAAATTCTCACTCACACAACATAGAATCAAAAAATATGCCCCTAAAATATAAAGAGTAAATAATAAATTTAAGTTATTTAGATTTTTAAAAAAAGCCTGCATGGGAACAGGTAGATATACTTTACACATAAAATAAAAAAATAACTATGTTGTAAAGGAGAAGATATTTTTAATCACTAGAGAAATAAAAGTATGGCTTCCAAAACAATAACTCAGGCAAGAAGCCCAGGCCTGTCCTAAGATGGAACTTTGAGGGGGAAAAAAAAAAAAAAGGAGGGGGGGGGGGGGTGCAGTAGGGGAGGAAGGAGGAAGAAAAGAAAAAAAAAAGAAAAAGCAAAAAAGAGATTACGTTGCTTCTATAGTGAAACACAGAAACCTGAATCCTGAAAGCCGAGTCCATTCCAAGACTGCATTCATAAAAAAATTTCCCAAGATGATAAAACTATTTAAGATTGCAACAGCTCATAACAAATATGCTGCAAATCCATGAACTTCAACCAAAACACAGGAAGGAGTAAAAAGAACTGACATGAAGGAAAAAGACTTTGAAGGACTGTTTAGAGATGAATAAGGTGACAGAGAATTCAGTGTGACCTTGCAGAGCAGAAATAACAGTTACATTGAGGAAGAGAGATAAGGATATGAAGACTTGACAAACCCAATATTGTTTCAACACAGATCTGATACTAGAATCTTCTTGCCTTCTAGCTGTATTCTAGAAATACACCTTTTTTGTAGAGTAAATTTAATTTTTAGAACTATTAAATTCAAACTATGCTATTTTCAAAACTGCATCAGATAGCCAGTAACATTTAAAATTTTGTGTCGCTGTCCAAACCAGAGATTTGATTTCTCCCTTCCCTTCAGTGATGTACCTGTATTTCAAGAAGGAGGAGGAAAGTGACATAATTTGCTCTATCTTCCCTGGAAAATCTGTGGCAGAATTTAGTGCTAAAGAAGACCTTAAGGATTTCTCCAAATTTTCCAAATTCTAATTACTGCAATTGTTGGGCTGTCTGGAGCTACTGGCTGCAGAAACTTTACCTGTTTTTCTTCCTATCACCAGTAATGACAAATAGTCCTGAGTAAAAGATCAAATGCTTGACCCAATTTGATAGTTTTATTTGATCCTAACAAATCCTCAAGTAAGATACTGAAAACCAACTGCTTAACTCTCAGAATCCCATTACTGGCCAGCCTTGCAGATGATCCCCATTTGGCTTATAGCACCAGACAGTGTCAGCTCCACTCTTGGAAAGTCACACACACAGCTGGAGAAATACCATCATTACACATTGCTGTGGATGCTTAAATTCCATGAAATACACTGGTGTGGATTGTTCAAGGTTAACTGTATATTGTAAGCCCCACTTTTGGATGCACTGATCGGTGCTGGGCATGCTGTGAAATCATTTTTCATTCCTGATCCCAGTCTTTTGTTTTAAGAGCTTTGAAGAACAGAATTTCAACTGAATATCTAATAGGAGCTTTGGGTATTCAAATTATACATTTGAAGATTCATAGGCAAATTAGAGCAAACAATTATAAATCCTTGTCTCCTTTAAAGTAGAAGTCACATTACAGTAGCATCTCAATATCAAAAATGAGAACTTCATTATTAACTGCATAAACATGCAGTAAAAAAGACACTGACCTTGTAAGAGAGAATAGTATGCTTAGAAGACACTATATCCCACTGTTTGAAGTAATCTCATAAGGCAAGGACTAATGAAGAAATTCCCCCAAAGCCTGTCTAAGCACAGCGCACTCCTTCGTTTGCAGGGAAAGGAAGCCAACCTGGTCCTGGGGAACGCACTTACAACACAGAGCTGAAGAGGACAACGTTCAGAGTTGGCTTCAGTGCGAGAAAGACATCGAGTGCATACTGTCAATCACTGATACTGGGACATCCCTTCATCCTGAATGCCTTCCATAATCACTGCCAGGACTCTACTGGTTACAGATTGCAACCGTATCAGACTACTGACTTACAAACTGTTCACCATAAGTATGTGCATACAGATTTGTGGGTATCCATATACACATACTCATCTATTTTATACTCTGCTAAGAATGAAGGAAATTGATACAGTATATCATGGCATTTTGCACTGAATAAACATCAGTGATAATAAGTAATAAGCAGGGAGGGCAAAAACAAAAAAAAATACTTACTAAAAAAAGGTATGACTTAAAGTAAACCAAAAAATAGAGCATCAGCATTACAGAGTGTGTCTGATCGTTCCTATCTATTATGTTTTGGTGGGCACAGTAGAGCAGTCTCAGAGCACATGAAATGGGTTCAAGTTGGATGAAACAAGACTATCAGACGCCCTTAGGAGTGCACCTTACATGCTTCGACTGCCTATGGGCAGGAATAGACTGGATCAGTCACAGCATAAAACCCCACACGAGTGTGGTGTAATCATGGGGTTCACTCTGCAGATCCACTCTTACTGCATTACACTCCTTGCCTCTGCAGCCACAGACGTAGATTATTCTGTTCTTCCACTCTATCAGGAAGAAATAAGACAACAGATTTCACACATTTTTAATGTCTTGCCAGTTCATACGTCCCCACTTGTCCCCTCACAGTGCCAGCTTGGTATACAGTCTTTTGCAGAACACAGCCCACCTACGCGCTGTCACATATGGGAGAAAGTGTTAACATAGTGATCTATATTTTAGTGGAAACAATCATTTAAGGGCTGGAGACCACTGAAAGCATCATACGGTATTTGCTAGCCAAATTCATGCACACACCAAAAAAAGCCTTGCAACCGGCTGACAAAGTTTATTCTTCCAACCGCAATACTAGTTCCCATGAAACTAATCCATAATCACTTGGCTCATCACAAAATACACCCTATGTACATGAATTAGGACTCCTGAAGTATCTAACAGTGGATACCAAATAAAATGGGATCAGGGGATTTTGGAGAACCAAAGACAATACACTAGAGATGGAATTTATTCATACATCTACAGGCTGCCCAGGGAGGTCATGGAGTGTCCCTCTCTGGAGACATTCCAAACCCACCGGGATGTATTCCTGTGTAACCTGCTCAAGATGACCCTGCCTTGGCAGAGGGATTGGACTACATGATCTCTCAGAGGTCCCTTCCAACCCTAACCATTCTGTGATGAGTGAAATACATCAGTGTTGCTGGGGTGCCCTGCCAGAAAGGTTGATAGTGATAGATCTAGAATTAAGCAAACTATGTCAGGACATGCCCTTATTAGATCTCAATTATCAGGTTCCTGGCATTATTATGGTAGTAATTCCCAAGAAAACACAGAAATCCTGGAAGAGGGAGAGAGCAAGCATGAATGCTCTAAAATGTTAAGGACTGGAGGCTTAAAGATGACATTCTTCCTAACACCAAGTGAGAAGAGCATTTCAGGTTATTAAAATTGCTGGTGTGTTTTTTACAGGCACAGTGTGCTTTGTCAGACTCCTACACTTCCATTTATACTTTGCCTATATAAAACATGTCATGTAATCAGAAAAAAAATTCAAATTAAATATTTTGAAGCTTAATCTGATTACACATGAGCATCCTGTAATGGAGAACAGCCAGGCAAGCACTGGCCTCCAGAAATTATTTATACAATCAATATCTCAGAAAGATCCCTTAGCTTTCAAAACATATATATATATACACACACACATATGTATTTCAGTACTAATCATCTCCTCTTGACAAAATAAACCACAATAAGAAGATAAAGAACCCATTTTTCTTTTAAATTCATTAAAAGCTCCAGACTCAAGAGGGAAAAGCGAGAATGTATATCAGAAGGTCCACAGTTTTTCTTTCAGCTTATAGTCTTTTCAAATATCAGTAACTTCTATTCAAAACAATTTCCTTGTAATGAAATCACATTTTCATCTAATTAAGAAAACACCACAATTAGTTTTAAGTTTCAGTTTGTACAGTTAAACTTCCAACCATTTAATTTAATATCAGCTAAGTTTTCAATATTTATAAGTGGAAAAGGTCCCAAATTAAACACATATTATACTACTCAGGCAGCAACTTGCTTAAAATGACACAGGTCCAGGGGATGCAAACTAGTATTTGCTTTCAGTTACACAAAAGGTTTTTCTGCTACTTCTTAAATAGATACAGCAAAAGGTAACTTAAATAAACTGTCCCATACACATCTCTAAGTTCTTTACTGGGGAGAGGAGAAGGTTTTACAATGAAAATAGCATTTTAAGGCGATAGTTCTTGGTCTGCAATGAACTTGAGGGTCTGGGAATTTCTCTAAGGATCCACCCTGGCTCTATGATTTAAATTCTATTAAAATAAAGGCATCACTTACAGGAACAGAGATTTCACTAGGTACTCTGAAAATACAGTCAAACCTGCGCGATTCTACATAGCAGCTCTAAGTATCTCTCTAAAACACTGAAGTACCACTTGAAAAACACCTCAGAACAAATACAGCAGCACTTAAAAAGCACAATTTGCCTTCAAAGTTGAGCACAGTATAAGGCTCTTGACTTGGTTCTTAAGTTTGTTGACTCAACACAGGGACAGGTAAGTGTTCTACAGAATCAACACACCACTGACCCAGGAAAATGCTTTGTTCTAATTGTTCTATGGAATAAAGGAAATCAAAGCAGACTTGTTACACTGTTCAAGACCAACAAAGGGAAGATTCACCATGAGGAGAATGAAAAACATCTTCAGCCCCATGTTTTCATGGTATACCATTCCTTCAAGTAAATCAGTAGGCAAAAATATCCTCACAGATTTGATCATGAGTACTGCAGGTACTTCCAACCACCCTTCTACAGTCATGTCTGTCGGTATGTGCTGTACAGAATAAGCAAATCATTCCAGCTTGGTGCTGAAACCCATACAATCTCAGGAAATCCTAAGAAAATCCCCCCTTTTTTAAAAAAATTCATTTGCACAAAAATATTTCAAAGCACTACATTAAAGAAGAATGAAGTATGTACAGGTACGAAGACTCTTTTAAAAAGTGTCAACTTTTGCCTTACAGATCCTTTTAATTAACCAGCTTCAAAATAACTTTGAAATTTAACTACTCCTATCCTTCCTTAACCTCTCTGAAAGAGCAGAAGTAATTTCATTTGGTGTTTTGATAATGAAAAGCATTAAAAAATACAACATCTTCTACTCTATTTTAGGGGCAGGCCAATAATTCTGATGGCTTTGGGGAGACTTTTTTCTTTTCAAATATACCACCTCCCCCCAGTCTCCTCAAGACAGCACAGTATCAAGCCACAGGAAAAATGACAACCTGAATAATCAAAATTCTGGTTCCTAACTTTTAACTCTACAATCTCAACTCCAGCATTTGCACCTTCGTCTAAACCAGTATGCACAGTTGTCTGCACCAGTTTGAATTTCTACTTGAAACTGAACACTAAGTCAAGAAAAAAAGAGCAACCCTGTAATCCTAAAACCCACCCCAGAACCCTTCTGAAAACAGCAGTAATACTTGCTTTTTGCCTGCATCACTGCAACAGAGGAGATGAAGGATTAAGCAACTCCAGAGCAAGCCTGTGTGTCAGGCTTGCTCACTTTTTCTTATCAGACCCCTAATGACTGGGGACAGCGGTGTCTCAGCTTAGCACAATTTGAGATTGGCTGTGTTGCCTGCCATGTTCATGCCACAATAATGTATAAAGCAGTTCAATCATCAGCTTGAGAATTTTTGCAAAGTGTACCCATATGGTTTTTGGCTTATCAAAGTGTACTGCTTTACCCTGAAGTGCCAGACCAGAAATGAGAAGCTGACTGTCGAGCATGTGAGGCATCCAGCAGTGACGGCTGTGCTGCAACCTGAAGTCATTGCACTGAACAGCAGGTGCCTGGGTGCCCTGACTACATTTTTGGATACTCCTTAAACTCCTCAGTGTACGTATCTGTCCATCAGGAGTATTATCAATCTGCCGCACAATCACATCGAAACAGAATCAGGAAGGACTTCAAAAGATCATCTGGCCCAACCTCTCATGGAAAAAGGAGCCAACATGAGATTATCTAGCACGCTGTCCAGCCACCTCTTGAAAACAGCCAGCAGTGGGGGACATGGTTCCAGGGATTGCTTGACGACCAAATTGACTGTTCTCAAAATACTTTTTAAAAGATTTTACCTTCATACTGCGCAGCTCTGAGAACTCCAGTAGAGATCAAGCAAGTGCTTGAAAGAATGACAGCCTTTATCCTAACAATGCTTCCATTTAAGAAAGCAGGCAAACCTTAGCTAGGCTGGCACACTGGCAGAGCCTAGAGCTCCTCCTGCTGCAAGAATTTCCATGCTGAAACCAAGGCAGTCTCAAATGACAAACTACAATCCTATTGACTGCATTGCAACATCTAACCAAAGCTGCTGGCTTTACTGGCACAGAACTGAAAACTTGCTGCAACAATGACCTGACGCATTAATGCTGGGCATAAAAGCACCACATTGTCAAACCAGAAAGTACTCAACAAATATACATTGTACTTGCTAAAGATTTCTGTGACCCTTCTGCAAATATTTCACAATGTTTGCAAAGACCAAAGATAATTATCCTTTGAATCATTATCACAAAGTCAACGCCTACAACTAGTGTTCCACAATCTTTCGAAAAAGCTTTCACTAATTTAAGTTTCAAGAAATAGCCAAAAGTCTAAGAAGTTATGCACACTTGCAGGCTGGATAAGCGCACAAAATACATCATGGGATATATCAATAAAACTACCTCTATATGCCGAGTTCTAATTTTCCATTTGCCATTTTAATTACATAGCATTAATAAAATAATAGTCTCAAACCCTAGGAACACAATCCAGTGTTGACTTTGAATAACACTTTGTCTATTCTGCAAATTAAAATCTGCTTTTTAAGCTATGACAAATATTTTTTTAGCATAATGAAGAGGCTTAATACAGTACAAATCTTCTCTCTTTTCTTCTCTAGACCTCACTTTTCTACACCAGTCAACATTTTTAAAACCTACTTGTACCAAAAACCCTTTTACACATTTGTGTAAAGAGACAACAAAAATTGAACATTTGTTTCTGAAATGTCCTAGACAAACATTAAAGCTGTATTTGGAGCACATATTGGCATTCCCGTTATCCAGGATACACTCATTTTCCATCTCAGAACAAAGAGGGAGGATTTTGATACACTTACTTCATACCTGTGCTTATCAACAAATCATTTTTACTTTTGGGAGACAGAATCGCACTGAAACTTTTGCCAACCATACCACTGTGTCACCCTCTTGAACAGTAAAGTAACACAATGTGAGGAATTGCATAGGGGAAACCTAAATAAGAAACTAAAAACAATGTTATAAAGATTTAAAGAAAAGTTTACTTTTGTCTTTTCACACACTTTTACCAAATCAAGCTACTCTACAAGTCCCTTTTTAAATAGCATACAGAAGCTTTCTATTTTACAAGGATGATGTACTGAACTTTTTCAATCTGCTACTCCAAGAAACATCACAGACCACAAAAGCATTTTTTTCTCCACACAAATGTGAGTGGTTCCAATAAATGTTTGTTGTGAAACAGATTTAAACAAGCCAGTGCAAATAACATATGTTCAATTTCATTGTGATTCATTTTAGCTCGTTCCATGCAGAAAAACAAGCATCTGTATACTTTCAGCTTGAAACAGTCACATGGAATTTATACTGTGCTCATTAATCTCTTTCCACCTGCATTTAAATCTCAGAAATTACCTTATTCTTCTAACAACAGTACTAATATAGCTTGGTTTTTTCCATTCACTCCAAACAACACATGAGACTGGACACTCACAGGAGGACTCACATTTTCTGCATTTTCTCGACCCTGCTGTGGCACAGCCACAAACCATTCCACCTTTTCCTTTCACTGGAATCCTTTTCAATACCTAATGTTTAAATGGATCAACTGTCAGCAGTGAAAACAGCATTAGAAATGATCATTATTCCCCTTGAGAATACCACTTAATAGGCTTATGCAAATTATGTACCTTTTATTTACTGCCCTAGACAAACCTAAAGGGAACAGGTTGTCAGCAACAGCTTCGTTCCCCAGTCACAAGCTCAGCCCACTCACCAGGGGTGGCTGAGTGCAGCACTTAGATTGTCATTCAAGAAATAATAAAGGATCTCTTGGGACATATTGCCAAGACAAGTATACCCATGGAGTCTTCATAAACTACAAAATTACAAACTCAATTATTTGCTAAAATTCTGAACAAGCAAAGTGCTTTGAAACTTTTGGGTTATTTGAAGTACATCTTCACATTCAAGAGAATGCAAGGAAATGCACCCATAGCTACTTCAAGCTGGCTGCTACCACAGCCATTGAGAAGCACTTCTGAGGTGAGAATAATCACACTTTTGGTATCATTGTATTTTAGATATCACCTTTTAACTTTCCTGTTTCAGATGCAAGTATCAATTCTATTTCAAAAGCACAGGGCAAAGGTCAGATGAGCTGAACAAGGCTAAGATGCAAGTTCATGCACCAAGAATAAACACCATCTGAGAAAGTCCTGAGTCTTTTTTGGGCAGTTGACACTGTTTAGAGAGAGAGAGGAGCTTTCAAATTTCAAGCTACTCACATATGAGCATACTTTGCTTGAGTGCTAAAGATTCTTGCAAAAGTGCAGCAGTCTGTTAGCCTCACCGTTTACGCATACATGTAAAGACCAGATTGGTTTTCCAATTTGTGAGTATTCCAGTTGCCAAGACCAAGGTATTATTTTTATTTGCTACATAAGTTGCACTACTGCAGCCTGTGTCACAGAGCTGATTTATGAAGCTTATTTATAGAACCAAATGATTTCATTTAGGTTGGAAAAGACCTTGAACATCAAGTACAACCATCAACCCAGTACTGCCAGGTCCACCACTAAACTATGTCCCCAAGTGCCACATCTAGATGCCTTTTAAATACCTCCAGGGATGATGACTCCACCATTTCCTTGAGCCTGTTCCAATGCTTGACAATCCTCTCCGGGAAGAATTTTTTCCTAATATCTCATCTAAACCTCCACAGGTGCAATTTGAGGCCATTTCCTCTTGTCCACAGGCAGGACACCTTTCACTAGACCAGGGTGCTCAGCGCCCCACTCAACCTGGCCTTGAACACATCCAGGAATGGGGCAGCCACAACTTGTCTGGAAAACCTGTTCTATTGTCCCACCACTGCCATGGTAAAGATTTTTTTTCCTAATATCTAATCTAAACCTACCTCTTTCAGTTTGAATCCGTTTCCCCTTGTCCTGTCACTACATGCTCTTATAAATAGTCTCTCTCCAGCTTTCTTGTAGGCCCCCTTTAGGTACTAGAAGGTCACAGTTAGGTCACCCCAGCCTTCTCTTCTCCAACCCGAGCAATCCCAGTTCTCTCAGCCTTTCCTCACAGGAGAGGTGCTTCATCCCTCTAATGATCCGTGTGAATGCACTTAGAGAAATAACCATTCAAGCATTAGTACATACATTAAAAACTTTGCAAAAGGGCCAGAAGGATTTGCTGACCTGCTCTAGGCCATGCAGAAAGGTCTCTAACACTTCCTGAAGCAAATTTTCTCTCCTTCTCAAGCAGTTACCTTTTTTTACCTCTGTCTACCAAAAAAATTTCATCCACCTTAACTTGTGTATCTCAGTGTCTTTAAAACACTGAAAAAAGTAATAACCCCTTTTGTAGCTTCAAGAACTGAACAGCTCATCTCCCAAAAAAACCACACTTACTTAATGCAGCACTTTGATGCACTCAGTTTGCCAGTACCTGTGCGGAGAGTAAGGGATGCTGCTGCTGTCTCAGTATTTCCTCATTCTGTGCTGAATAACTATTAAAAATATATATATTTTATGCATCTTCTCCCCCACCCCAGACATTATCAAAAATTGTCTCTACAGTTGCCTACAACTTGTCACTCTGCCTACAGCAGTCAGGTGTCAAATCCAGGTCTGGGACAGCTGGCACATTACTCTGACTACACAGCTGGGATTAGCAATACTTCTCAATTTGAAGCTCAAGAGGGAGTTCTTGGATAGGGTTTGTTGTTGTTGTTGTTTGTTTGTTTGTTTGAAGATTCTTTCAACTAAAGTTTTAAGTGCTTTCATCAACAACCCATCTATTAGAACAACCTAATTAGTCTAGACCCAGTGTTTAGAAGTGCTGCCTGTTGTGTATGCAGCTAGCCACCAAAGCTTTCCAATACAAGCACAGCCCATTCAGATCTTAGAATTCATTTATTCATTAAGAATTTGGGGGGTTGCCAACTCAATATTAAAAGCGACAGATGTTCACAAAGTAATGTCTAACAACTGCAACAGCTTTCTGATAAAACAGAAAGTAGGTTTTCACTGGCTTAACTGCCATAAGCATATCCAACACAAAGTAAGGAATACAATAAAAAGGTGAAGCATTAACAATTCACACATTTTAAATTAGCTTATGTCCCCGAAGAACTAAAGAATTCTAAATGCCACTGGTAAGCTCCCATATCTGTTTGCATATCAGTGTGGTTTTGCCTTCTCTCTTAAAGTCTACTATCCCTACATACTTATTCTGCTATTATTACTGTATTTGCCTTTTGGTTGAGCAATACCTTCTCTGAAACTTGCCTAGAAACAAAACCAAAAAACTCAAATCCCTTCCCTCCCCATGAGTAATTAGAGCTAATGCTTACCAACAGTTACATCACTTCTGCTGCTCCTGGCGCACAGTGGGTATCAGCAAAAGTTCCAGCTACTAACCATAACCACATACACTGAAGGAAATCATGTTGGCTGAATTACCCAAAAGGCATGACTTGGTTTTCTTCAAGTCTAGCTACTCACTACTACATACAGCCATATCCTCCACTTTTCAGTCTACACCTGAAGATAAGGTGGATTGCTTATGTTACAATAATTTCTGCAGAGCGGTTCAGGAACTCCTACCACTGTTTGGAATGAATGGCAAACCTTCACATTCAGCCTTGCTTATATATAAAAATGTGCTCAATATGGTACCAACTCACTCTCTTACCTGAAAATCTGATGACCAACATTCAGACTAAACACAAGACTGGCAAAATCCACACATTTATCTTTCTCCACAAAGAAGACTGACTGGTGAGAAATTCTCTCTCCCGTGTCAGCTAATTCCTGCATTTGTGACAGAGCCAGCACTGACAAAAACAACATAAAGGAAGTAAGAGAGAAGGGAACACAAAGTGAGGCACAGCTCGTGTACAAAAATGAGTTTATTCCATAACCATCAAACAAAATACCTTCAAAAGCAAAGTTGACTGAGGGCAGGATATACCCTGACTCTGCAGCCTTTGCTAATTGCCTTCTGAAACAGGGCATCTTCCAGGCAATCATGAAACAAAACATGAAATAATTCCTGTTAAGAGTTGGTACTCCTAGCTGAGACCGTAAGAAACACCATAAAAACTAAAATCTTAATCATCAGACTCTTGCCATCTGCATTAGCAAAATTAACCCCATATAAAATGTGCTGTGTCCAGGAACTCAGCAGTGAGGTTTCTTAGGAAAGATGCTGCAGACAAATATTTGGGTAGCATCTTTTTCATATATATACACACATATACACACACACACACACATATATGAATTACATATATATGCAATTAAACACATATAAATTCTTATTTTCTAGAATACAGTGTACCTTTATACCTTGTATACATATACATTTTGTATATATAAATCATATGAGGGTTAAATATTTTATGTACATAAGACACATATCTATTTTTTAAAAGAAGTTTAAGACAACCCCAACCTGTAACACAGTTTAAGTCATGCACTGAATCCTGAGTGCTTGGTGGCTTAGTAAATCAGTAAATTAACTCAAGTGAAAAGAAAACAGAGTCAATTCCAGTGCATCGCTGATCTACTTGCTGACCTTATCCTTAATGACAACTATGAATTTCAACTGTATTATCCTTGCAATTCCATTAAAACAGGAGATGAATGCAATTCCATCAAAGTTTGACACTCAGATGTCCTGGCTACCACAGCACAAACACTGAATTTCTATTTTGTACCAAGTCCTTTTAGGCTGTGAATGGGGTGAGTGCAGTAGGTGTACACTCCAGCAAGATCCCAGGAAGGACAGCTGGAAAAGGCAGTGATAGATAGCCCTAAACTGCTCTTGCTGATAGATTTCAGCCCCTTGTCTGAACATAGGAGGACAGCAGAAGTTTGTCTCAAGACAGTGAATCTCAGTCATAAGTCATTGATTTAGGCAGGACAGAAAGATTTCAGAGAACTCCAAAGATAAAACCTAAAGCTTTTCCTTGTTATATACAAAAATAGTAAATAAAAAAAAGTAAGTTTAAAAAGCCTAAATGCACTGTTCAAACTCACATTATAGGTTACCATGAGATCTAAGCTTTCACCTTCAACAGTTTTCCACCATTTCGCAAATGCAAAGACCCAGCTCACAAATACCAGACATTAAAGTACACAAAACTGCTCAATGAATTTTAAGTAACCTATGTGTAAACAAAAAAAATTACTTTTACACAGCATAGAAATTGAGGTCAGAATTTGCTCAGAGTAAACAAACCAAACAGAGGAAAACAAACAAGTTACAGCTTTATAGTTAGAAATAATCTGGTTTCTCCCATCACCTTAAATGTCCTTAACCACTATATAATCTCTCACGACCGAAGAACTTGAGTCACCACACATTAATATCATCATGCTCAAACACAGAGCTATACTTGTGAAAAACTTCATGTCACCCCTGTTTTAACAACTGGTTTGTTCTTATGTTGAGCCACCTCATTAAACATTCTAAAGGTAAACCCTGGCCAGTGACATTTGTAAAGGCAGTATTGAGCTTTGAGAGCTTCGCACCTCTTTGCAAATATACTTACAGCTTTCAGCAACATATGGCACTTTTTGTGTGAATCACTAATGTCTACCCACCACATTTCAAGGAGGATGAAATTCTAAGGGAATTGATGAAAAGTGTAAGAGAATTACGAATATGAAGTTTGGGTACACTCCTGAAATAGATTTAGTAGTTGTGGTTTTCGGAAATTAAATACTCACTATTTCACTGATTTTGTGGCAACATTTTTAGCCTAGTGTGCTGCTTTTGACTGGAGTAGAATTCATTTTTTCCACAGTAGGTAGAATGGGGTTATTTTTTGGATTTGTACCGGAAACAGTGTTGGTAACACAGGGATGTTTTAGCCACTGCTGAGCACGGCTTGCACAGAGTTAAGGCCTTTCCTGCCTCTCACCCCACCCCACCAGCGAGTGGGTTGGGAGTGCACAAGGAGCTGGGAAGGGAAACAGCCAGGACAGCTGACCCCAAGTGACCAAAGAGATATTCCAAACCAGATGGCATCATGCTCAGCATATAAAGCTGAGTGACCAAGAAGGAAGAGGGGACATTTGGAGTGATGGTCTTTGTCTTCCCAAGTCACTACTATGCATTATGGAGCCCTGCTCTCCTGGGGATGGCTGAACTTCATGAACACGGCCTGCCCATGGGGAGTGTTGAATTAATTCCTTGGTTTGCTTTAGTTGCATGCACAGCTTTTGCTTTACGTATTAAACTATCTTCTATCTCAACACAGGAGGTTTTTTCACTTTTACTCTTCTGATTCTCTCCCCTGTTCCACCGAGGTGGAGTGAGCGAATGGCTACATGGTGCTTAGCTGCCAGCTGGGGTTAAACCATAAGATCAATAACCCAGATTTAAAAGTTAGAATAGTTAATACAAGCATTAACCTCCCAAATACGTAATGAACATCCCTATGAATTTATATTTAATCTTGAAAAAAATACTTTAATGTAGATTTGAGCCTTCCTGCTGCAAAAATGAGAACAAATTTAGTTTGGAGTACATCTTTTAGAAACACTGCACTGCTCAGATGAATAACTGAAAAGAAGACCTAATAATTCTTTAGTTATAAAATCTTTAGACACAGTTATATGTGCAGAAAAATTGCTTTTGCTAATTTTTTTTTTCACCTAGCTTCCTTATTACCTTCAGACTTGAGAGAGAGGAAGCAGCAGTACAAGTACTATTCCTCCACTTTAAAAGCTTAACTCCTTGCCATTAATGCCCCTTTAGCTCACTGGGTGCGTACATCAGGAATTAGGTAACAAAGTCACCCCTTCAGGAGAGAAGGAATGCTGCAGCATTCTGTTCCTGAAAAAAACTAAAGCAGCAGAGATGAGACACAAGGAAACACAGATGTCTCCTGTCAGGGTAGCTCGACCCCTTTGGTGGCAGAGGGCAAGTGCCAGCTTCAGCCTGGGCCCCGAGGCAGTGAGTCACTGGGCAAAGCCCCAGCCCTGCCCACGGGAGCCTCTCACTGCAGCAGGAGCCTGCAGCCACGACAGCACAGCTCCCACAGCCCATCCTGCTCCTGCCTCCCACCACTTGCTGCATCAACCTGCTAGCCAGCACCCTGCACGAGCAGGAAACGTGCCCTTTCCTAGATGCCAGGTCCAGACAGGCAGAAAATCATAATGTAAAATAAAATCTCTTCCAATGTACTTCACATCCTTTTTTTCAAGAAAATACCTGAGGAATTGCCAGGCTTTGTAGATATTGCAGTCAAGAAGTTCCAATACCAGAGAAAATACTGCGAGGCAAAGGAAATCAGAGATGCCTGAACGGACACACAGGCAAGGAATTCATCTAGCTGAGGACCCACAGAAGAAGGACAAGTGCGATCAGTTTTCAACTACATCAATTACCTCCTATCCCAACACCAGCACAGTGTGGATGCCAGGACAGCTCTATCCATTTCGGAGACCACAGCACACAGGCTACATTAAGTTGAGTATGTAACAACAGCAAAATTTGAAATGCCTTTCAACTATTATTCCACTAACTAAAGAAAAAAATGAAAACAACATGTCAACACTTACATTTCAATGAGATGCTCACACTTTATAAAAGACTCGAGCTAAAATTACATTCCAATTCTCTGATGTTTTTGCACTAGAAGAATTTAATGTTTCTCATACCACTATTTACTGGTTAGTCTCTTTTCGATTTACCCAGTAAATATTCCATTATAACTGTCTTGGTTTTAACCACTAGCAGCTATTCTACATTACATCATTAAATGTTTGAGAAGAGTATTATTGCTTGTAAGTGCTTAAAAAGTGTTCAAAGGAAAAATAAAATATGAATGTTATTTTTCCAAGCATAAAAGAAGATTAGCAGTAACAGAGAAATTTCAAGATTGATTATTTTCAATGAGCCACTGAAAAATACATCTGTATTAAAAAGAATAAAATACTTATTGAAAATGTACAGAAGTCAAAGTAATTTATGTTTTAAATTTCCCATGTTTAAAAGGGATTGTGAAAGTAGAGCCACAAGAACAAAACTGGCTAATGAAAACATAACATTTCCTTGGCTTACAGTAAATGCTGATCTTGTGACCAAAGAGAGAAAAATTACCTGCAAATGTGGTACATAAATTTTTCTCTTTCTTTTAGGCTTGCCTTGTTAAGATAATTATAATACTTGAACCAACAAGGAGCAGAAATTCAACTCAAGTTCACTCAGTCAAAAGATACAATCTTCAACTCCCACACCGTCCTTTCCACACCTAAGCCAACTATGGGATGCCTCCCAAATTACTTTTGCTAACATTCAGCACAAACTGTCCATAAGCTAGAAGCTGCCCTAATTTGCATTTGCACACTGCATTTTCAATTTATATCATGTCATTCACCTCCTCCATAACAGTATCACATTTTCTTCTCACATTCTTCTCTGTGCTAAAATAAAGTCTCTCTTGCAGGCCAAAGGAATATTTGCTGGAATATCTTTATTCTCTGCTGCTGTCCTCTTATTATGTCCCCTGTTGTCTTTATTCTTCAATCCCACCTCTTCAATACAACATGAACAAATGAGTTAAACCACTGGAAAAAAGTAACTAGTAGTGGATTTTTAATCTCTTCATCTCTCCAGATCTAAAAAGGATGCCTTTTGAAAAGTGCACTTAATGCAAAATTCAACTTTTGCATTCAATACAGGATTGACTGAGTAACACAACGTGGTTTTAATATCCGGGGAAGTCAGACCAGATGACCACTTCCCTTTACATCTATAAAATGCAACTACTGTAGCACTAAAAAGCTGCAGAAAAAGAAACTGCATATTAGTAGAATAGTCAATATTCAAAACTGTGGTAGTGAGCAACATACTAACACATATTCAAATATCAATATTTCATATATATTTACGAAACATGATGTTAAGAGAGACAGGAACTTGCAGACAGTATCTTGTGGGCTCCCCAAGGGTCGGGTTCTAAAGATGCTTCACAGATTTGTCACACCCATAGAAAACAACCACCTTTCAGCTCAGGTTTCCCACCTTATTCTCCTTTCTCCCTTCAGTCTTCTCTTGACATTAGTCCCAATAGCTTCTGTGACAGCTGCTTACAAAGCTTTCCTTCACAATGTGCCTCCCTCTTCAAACACTGTTTCTAAACTGGTGTAAGAGCTACATGTGCTAGAAACTCCCACTCAAATTTTGAGCCCCAAAGCTGGAGATGAGTATTTCTTTTCAATCCACTGATCAAAATACATTTTGCATCAACATTCACTAACCTATCATTGATAGCAGCTCCTGATTTCTGCTACTGGTCCTTATTTTCCTGTTACCACATCATTCCAGCACATAGCATACATCTAAATATACTCCCAATGGTATACTTAATTTTAAAAAGTTTCATTTTTTTGTGACCAACATAAAAATGAACAGATGAACAAGAACCTATTTGTACTTTTCAGACAAAATTCTTGGGGAAACTAGTGGCACAATAGCTAGAGAAAGTAACAAATTATTATAGCCCATAGCTGTTAAGTAACAAATAAAAACCCCTAGTATTTTATCTGAGACTGTAACATTCTTCCACAAATGCCAATTAGAACACCATGAAAACAATGACTCAAAGTTTTAACTTTATTCTGCAATTATGCTTCCCATCTACGTGTCAAGTGAGTCTCAAATTTGAACCTGAAGTGAAAACCTCAAGAAACAGAACATGAGAAAACATAGTGAAGACCTGTCTGGCAAATACAGTACTCATCCATGAGCCAGGACACATAAACTTTCATAGAACTCCTTGGAAGTCTCCCTCTTTCCATACTCAATCTCACACCAAGTAAACATCACAGGAAATGATAGCAACAGTTCACAGGGAGTTCTTTAGCAGAAATGATGTAATTCTAGGTCAGCAGGCTATTCTCAAAATACACAAACTGCAGAATTACCCATTTCTGCAAGCCCACATCAGTGAGTTCCTGTGGCTGGAATATAACAGAATCCAGCAGAACATGTGCCTACTGCATTACAAGCATGTAAATAGCTATGGCTGAAGTACATTTTGGCATTCGGTGCATCTCAATGCAAACAAGCCTCAGATGGAAAGCTTAATGCAGCTGCTAATATACATTTTAGTATTATCAGCTTGATCTTCTCTTGCCTTCCATTAAAAAAAAAAAAAACCCCAAACAATTTTAGACTAACACTGGGATTTGTGACCTCTCTCCCCAGAAGGACCCCTGCTTTGCATTAATGAGATCTAAAATAGTCAAATGAAAGAATATCACCCAGAAGAACAGACACAGAACTCAGACTAGAATGGTATGTATTTGCAGGGGGGGAAGAGTGACTGAAAAAATAGTATTTTTCCGAGAAGTAAGAGGTATATGCATTGCATGTATATGCCTACAGACCTATGGAGACAGAAACACATTCTGTCATTTTATGCTCTGCACGATGTGGTCTCTGTTGCAAAGCTGGTGTAAAGCTGCTACCACACAGCTGGTGTTTTGTGACTCTCCCACTCTGACTCAGGTGAGAGTCAACAAAAACAAAACATCAACTAATATTAATTTTGCTCAGTGTGGAGATTATGGAAACAAGAAAGGCACTTTCAGCAACTCCAGTTTAAAATAAACCGTGTCAGCACTAGCAACTATTTCAAATAGGTATCGTTTTGTGTTCCCTTCCCAGAGCACACATAGCAAGATCTGCATTGCACAAGTACCTCAGACACAATCCTCTTCTACTCTGCTAGCAGGTAAAACTAATTTTAAAAACCACAATAGTAGTGGTTTCATGGCCTGACATTAGCTTTTCTTCTCCAGTGGCCCACATGCACAGCCTCTCTGCAAGAAGCATAATCAATATTACCACAGAAAAATATCATGAAAGACAGTTTTTAAGAATGCGTTGTGGTCTTGGTCACATAGGGGACAAATTTGAGGGAAATTATATTGCCATTTAGCTCCTCAGAAAGTTACCTGTGTCATTTTGTTTTCCCATGAGTTTTCCCACTCAAGGACACCCATCTGTATGCTTTTCTGAGGGACTTACTAATGCACCCCATTTTCTTCAGGCATGTTTGCCAGCCATCTCTCTTCTCAAGCACAACCCTGTTACTTCACAGAGGTCCATAAAGAACATATGGGCCATAAGGAGCCGCCAAAGCAGTTTATCTTGATCCAGTGAGCATCAGCTAGATGAAGATTTCTAGCAAGAAGAACAAACACACACGTAGCTCAGGCAAAGGAGAGAAATCACCCTGGATTGAAATAAGTGGAAAACAACCACAGGAACAGTGTGGTAATGAAGAATGGGAAGACCTCTAAGACTTCCCCACCAGGCCAGCCCAAAGACATTTATAGTTAATTTGTTTTTTACTGGAATAAAGCCAGAGGCTGCAGTCTTAATTGGTTTAATTTCCTTTCACTCATTTGAAGTAACGCTCCTTTCAGAGAATTTTATCCGCAGCGGATGCAGCTGTTGTTTTATCCAAGATGGAGAGCAGAGAGACCAGGCTGCAGAAGGTGAGAGACTCCATCCCAGCTGGGATGCCCATAGTACAGCTCCTCATAGCTGGGACAAACCACAGTCTCATGGAAACATGGAATATCTGCTCCATGCAACCAAGCAGATTTCCTAGCTCCTCGTCAGTCAGTCGGTTGCTATTCCCAAACATCATACTGCACGCATTTTCCTTTCTAAAATGGCCATTAAATTACGATCTGCAGAACATTAGTGATACTGTAATGAATTACCCCAGGACTCACTTTGAATAACAGCTGATGAATCACCACGCACAAATTTTATTTTCAAATTATCAAATGATTCCATCTGAAAATTACACAGCTCAGACACAAATTTAAAAATGTGCCTCAAAATATTGTATAAAATCTGCACGGATAGTTTGTTAAGCAATGCTTACAGTAGCAGATGTCTGTATCAGAGAAGACACTATACAATGAAGAATAATTCTCATAATTTTAACTGTGCTGACAGATAGTCAGAAGACTCCAGATACATACTTGGTAGTTGGTCGGCATTATTACTATTTCAGGAAGCAGCATTTCCTTTAAAAACTAGGTGTTGAATAATTTCTAGTAGTATTTCACAATTTTAGCCTTCAACTTCTAGAACACTTATCCAAAATTATGTCATCGTTATAAATACTTCCAATGCCATCGCTCAGCAACCATTCAGGGACTAATGATTTTAAAGGAAACGGTGACATTTTAATAATTTACAAATCCTATGGATTCAGAGAATATTGATTAAAACTAGGCAGATTTAATGCGGATTATTTTGCTCATTCACCCTTACCTGTGAAACTGCTGCAATATATTAAACAAGGCTATAAATCAGCGATAAAGAACAATTAAAACTGAGGGTATTACTGCAGGCTTGAGTAACCTACTAGAAGTATTAAATGAATAAGATTTTAGTGAATTATTTCCAGTCATACAGTACTCTAACATTTCTTGACATACAAGACCACGCACGTCTCTCAGTCATTTTGGGTCTATTCAATAGCGAGATAAAGCACATGCCTCATTTCAGCCTGAATTCGCACCAGACGCTGAAACCTGAGCATGTAAGTTATAGTCCAGCCTGCTCAGAGCACTCTGTACAGCTCGAACCATCAATGACCTGGAGAGATTATATAATCACAGAATTTGCTGAGCTGGAAGGGACCCTCCAGGATCAGAGTCCGACTCCTGGCCCTGCACAGGACCGTCCCCAAGAGTCACACCACCTTACTGAGAGCATTGTCCAAACACTTCTTGAACTCTGCCAGGCTTGGTGCTGTGACCACTGCCCTGGGGGGCCTGTTCCAGTTTCCAACCACCCTCTAGGTGAAGAACCTTTTTCTAATATCCAACCTAAACCTCCCCTGACACAGATTCAGGCCATTCCCTTGGGTCCTGTCACTGGGCACCACAGACAAGAGATCAGTGCCTGCCCCTCCTCTTCCCCTCACAAGGAAGTTGCAGACTGCAATGAGGTCTCCCATCAGCCTCCTCTTCTCCAGGCTGAACACTCCAAGTGACCTCAGCCATCTCATCTCTTCTCATACAGCTTCTCCAGTCCCTTCACCATCTTCATTGCCCTCCTCTGGACACTCTCTAATAGCCCTGTATGTGTCNAATTCCCTTCTTGAACTTCATCTGGTTGGTGATTGCCAAGTCCTCTCATTTGCTGAGGTCTCTCTGCACGGTCTCCCTAACTTGGAGGGAGTCAGCAGCTCCTCCCAGTTTTGTATCATCGGGGAACTTGCTTAGTGTCCCTTCTAGTCCAGGTTGAAAACTCAGACTGTTAAACACGAGTTTCAAAGTACTTCAGTGAAGACAGCCACAGAAACACGCTGCCAAACAGCCTCCTGTCCTTAGGACAGTAAATGATGTGGTACTTCAGCAGGTCCTGCAGAGAGAAGGCAACTTGTGAGGCTGCCTCAGGTGGCATAACTCATGGCTTCAGTAACTGAAACAAAAAGGTGGCCCTGCCTAGTTCAGAAGTGTGCTGCAATGGCTACTAACTTGTCAACATCCCTTGCTCTAGATGGCAAGCAGTACCTTCCAGCCAGCTGGAAAAGCCACTGACTCGTGAATAACTCCCACCAGACCTGGGGAAGCCCTTCCCCGCTCAAATAAGGCTCCTTTCAAATATCTTTAATAAAAATGTTCAAAGCAGGCTTCCTACTCATCTACCATCTTTCTACATGCGATTACTATTCACAAGAGTAACAAACACCAAGAGGATGGATTGTAGGCATCCAAAGTACCATCGATCACAGTGGTTGAAAAGCACCCCAACATGTCAAATTTTCCACAGAAGCAAAGCCCAGCACATCAGAATTATGTACTCCATAGCCTATGATACAGGAAGCTAATATCTGTGACAAGGGCAGATATATCAAATAAAATTCATAAATATTCATAAAAATGCCATATTTTTATCCAGGTTTTCAACATGATTA
The DNA here is from genome assembly GCA_013397115.1 of Edolisoma coerulescens. NCBI lineage: Eukaryota > Metazoa > Chordata > Aves > Passeriformes > Campephagidae > Edolisoma > Edolisoma coerulescens. The sequence continues at coordinate 1,242,637 of VWZW01001523.1, forward strand.
AACTATTTAGGACAACCATCTTGAGCATATATCCTTTAAGAGATATATAGCAGCCATTTATTTCAATTACACAGCTTGCCAGTAACTCAGAGACTTCTAATTGTAGATTTTTTTAATTAACCTAAGCATCACAGGGATTAGCACAAATACCTGGAGTGCTGTCTTATAGGTACAAGAAACCTACTTACAGTGAATTTTTCACAAACTACAGAAGTTCTTAGTAAGCTGGTAAAAATGCAATTGAAACAGAAATCTTTAGAGAGAAATTTGAAAATGTATGTGGAGCCAATAGAAGGGTGCTAAAGCAGCTAACCTGAGAAAGCAACAAAGACAGACTAAAACAGTGACTGATCTACAGAGCTGGAGTTTAATGTAGGTAATGGGTTTTTACAAGGGACTGCCTGAAAAGCCTCTGTTGCACAGTTTAATCTAGCAAGCAAGTCACGAATGTTCTACTCAAAAATAGCAGAGCCAGGGGAACGAACTTTTCTGCAAATCCAAAAAGCAAAAGTTGTCCAAGAACACAAGGAAATGGTCTTGATCTGTCCTTTTTGTAGCTCACAGAAGCACTGCTGAATAACAAGACTTTTAAAAACCACACAGAACACAAAACTGGATATCATAAACACCCTTAAAAAACGAGTTTTAGTTGTATTGAAGTTACTGAAATTTCATTGAAAGAAAATGTGATTTCTTTAAAATTTTCTGTTCAGCTTGTAGAAGGTATTCTGGGGTGGCTCCTCTGCATAGAGGCTTGAGGTACCGTCAGCAGGTTTCATCTCCATTCATGACTAATAATTTTTTCTAACACTGGAATCTTGAAGCACTTCGGCTAACATCCAAATATAGGCCTATTCACTTGTATGCAAATATTTTGCTCTTCATATAAATCATTACTTGCTGTAATTCAACTAGAAATACATAAGCACTCTGTTACTGGGCTGAGAACCTAAAGCACTCACGTTCTTTAGGAAGGAGATTTTATGGTACGTAATGCATCACAGTATTGACTTTTATTTAACTTACAAATAAGTAACTTCTCTGTTTTCCCTGCCAGACTGCTAGCTTTGCAACATGTCTCCAAGGAATAATGCTCTCTTTAGAGCTAGTGGGCTGCCCGGAGCAGCTTTCTTCTCTTGGACACAACACACCGCTACAGCAGGAGCAAAGCAGGCTACCCCTAAGGGAAATGCCACTACCAGAGCCAGCCAGCTTGCTTCCTTGCTTCTTCCATCCTTTGGGTATTTTTTATCTTGCTGTCCCCTGAAAAGCTTCAAGGAGACAAAGTCAACTGTTTAAAATATATTAATATGAAAGCATAAGAATAATAGCTAGTAAGAGGTGGTGAAAAGAACGAGAAGATGCTTCACACCAAAAAAGCAGTATATAAACATAAGGGTGATGAAAAGCTCTCTTGTAACACATAAAAGGAAGAAAGAAATCCCATTCAGAAAGAAAAGACCGTGTAAGAGAAGCAATCTAGATAAATCACGTATCTGAAAATTAATTTCGATTTCTGTGGAGCGTAACAGGCTTTCTTCTCAACATCACAGAAGAAAATTCCAGGGGACTATGTCCTCATTTTGGTGCATATTAAATGACGTGTCCTTGATCTATGGAATGTGCAAAGTCCACGTTACAAGGAGCTACCACTCTCTGCTTCTTGGTATAGACTCACCCATCATCAGTAATTAGGGAGATTTACCTTTGTCTCTTCTTTCCTGCTTTTATCAGTATGCACATATCCAGGTCATAACATGCCAGTTTACAGTGTTTGTTTTATGTGTTTGAGAAGTAAAGAAAATTTCATTGTATGTAGTAATAATGGCAAGGCAAGCCAGGTAAGCTCAGACAGAATCACAGCATATAAAATAATTTCCTTCCATAGCTACAATATTCAAACAGCAGGCTCTTCAAGAGTCCAGATTAACTTCAAGGAATCTGCAAGTACTATTCAAGGCAGCCCCCTGTATGCTTTTGCTTGTTACAGTGTTCCAAGCAGTGACTGTTGAATACACTTGAGAAATTTTAGGAGTCGATAAAACAAGGGATGGGGGAGCAGGGAGGAAGCCAGAGCAATCCTAAGAACTCAGTAATGTAGTATTTGCCACGCTAAAACAGAAAATCCAAGAGCAGAAGAGAAGTCTGACAGTATGCAATACATTTGACAAGTTGACTAAAATTAAAGTATAAACAAAACCAAGAAAAAATATTATAGGTTTAGTCTTAGTTCCCAAAATAAATAATGATAGAAGTTGAACAAGTATAGCTTTTGAATTGCCAAATGCAAAAAGCAATTTCATAAAATTAGCATTAGAAACAAAGTTTGTAACCAGGGAGTACTTAGAGTCTTTGCAACATCAATACTGCTAATACTGTTAAATGCACTTTAAAAGAATAATTTCCATAATGTTAACACAACAGCTAAATATTGCCTATCTGCTAATGGTTCTATGCATATAGCTGACCTTCTTTTTATGCATAAGAACACTGTACTTATCTAAATAAGTCCCATGAGTTATACCACCAGCTAAAAATCCTGACATATTGAAGTAAAATTCATAAATAGAGCAGCCAGTGACTATCTCTTTAAAAAATGAGCTAGGAAGCTCACAACAAAATTGCAATATCTGTCAAGGTCTTTCACTTTATCCAAGGTTTCTCCTTTTATACAGCAATGCAGAGAACAGATTTTTCTTTCATATGTGTCATCACAAAATGACAGAGACAGAGTACACATGCAGCCAAGGGACACACACCAAGAAAGGGAAAGAGTGAAACTGAGCCACAAGTCACACTGTTAAAAGGATTAACACTAGATGTGTCATACTTCACCCCATAACCTCTTCCACTGTTAGGCTGGGTATCACGTACACTCATCAAAAACAAACTGTTCTATGAAAATCCCACAAATCCCTTTCTAGTCCATCATCAGTTTAAATAACCCCTGCTCTTTTTGACCAGTTCCTTTCCCTCGGGGCAAAGACAGATGAGCCAACCCCAGCTGTAATCAAAGGTCAGGGCACTACAGCATCACAGAGGATACTCAGAGGCAGCCTAACACCTTCCTTTGCTCTTTCTTCCATTGCAGGGACTAGGGTAGAGACAGGGATGAGGAAGCAATGGTGTCTCTAACAACAGCAATTCAAAAACTGAAACCGAACTTAATGTTTCCATTAATAAAAAATGTCCTGGAGCTCAATAATCACAGCAGAACTGCTTTGCTGTCAACGAGAAGCCTAAAGCAAGAATAGTGAAACTGCAAAATCAATTACACACATTAAAAGCATAAATGCAAACGGAATTCAATCTTTTTGGGCATATTCATAAACCAACGATTAGATGACCAAAGGGCTCCTATCTTATTTAGCACGCAGAACAGATTTTTTAAGAAACCCTCCTAGCTGATGCAGCTGAGTATACACTCTATGTTCATACTCCTAGACTCTCTGCAGCATTTCATACTATTAATTAATGCACTGCCTCATCCTAGAAATGCAGCAAACCTGTTCCTGAGTCCTGCCTAGAAGGACACTGCAACACACAGCAACAGGAAAACCACATTCAAAATGCTCAGTGCTTCTCACACCCCAGAACACTAATTCTTTATGTATGAACGGATCCATCTTAATACAATAATAATCACTTCAGAACTTCTATCCAGAAAATAAAGAAATGGGAAAAAAATATAAAAACTAGTGCACATCATCAATTTTGTCTTAACATCCAGAAAATGAGGTGCTGAGATACGTGAAATAAAAAATGCACAATGCCCAAGTCTTTTTGTTCGATTTCTACGTTGCATTTCTACAACAAAACTTTAAAAGTAATATAGTTAGTGACAGACACCTTTATTCTCTTATTACTAAAAACAGAATCCTTACATTTAAAGCATTCCACAATTTATCAGTAATTTCCACAGTATAATATGGTAATAAACCCCACACAACTGTATGCATTGATCAAGTTAAGCAGAGTATGCTCTGCCTTTTCACTTTCCAAAAACCACATATTTTACCACCATAGTCATTTTTGCAGGAGTTTATTTAAATATAATTTAAGTTCTTAATGATACAGATCTTGAAACTTTTTATTTTTTTGCTCTCAGCTGCTTAGAAGAGTAACTAAATATTTTGTTATTATGCCCTCATGTAGAGGAGCTTTTAGGTGACACAAGGTCTTCCACACTTGCACACCAAACATGAACTACTAACCCTTACTGCAGTTAATCCACATTGTATCACAGAAAATAATGTCTGAGTTGCCTGAACATAAACTAACCTATAAATATTTAATGGCAGAAAATTCTTAAAAGGTTACCCAGTGGGGTTACAAATTACTTTCTAAATCCCTTGTACTTTTCATAAAATTTCTTCTGTTCATTCTTTTACCTCAAACTTTCACTTTTTACCATTTCCTGAACAAAACTTTCCAACATATTAAAAAAAGCATGGAATTGTCTGTGTATTTCAGCATGCAAAACTGTGGAAGCAATAAGAAAGCCATGAGATGATCATTCTTTAAATAAGGCACAGATCTTTTACTCCACTTTGTTTTTAAAACACAAAGTTCTTTTCTACACGAAACTGAAATGTATTAATAAATATAAGCTACTGCCAGGCAGTGGCCATGCCTGGGCAGAACTGCTCAGGCTTAGAATAACAGGAACAGGAAGTTAATTCTGTTTCCACAGCTCTCAGATGAGATTGCAACCAGTGTCAGCCTCCTCATAATAGAGAGGAGAATGCAGGCAGCAGTCAGATTACCGTGCAACTGCTCATCTTTGACCATGATAGCTGATAAAACTAGTTCACACACTTCACTACATACTTAAGGAAAGATGCTGCTTATTAATGCAGCTAGTAAGGTGATTAGCTTCAAGGTCATGGTAAGTGCCCTGTGTCATTAAGTAACAGCCCAGAAAAAGAAAGATTTCAAATACTAGTTGTAAAAATAAATACTTTGCTTAACAGGAGGCTCCCCTTGAATGCATGTAAGTTCAGAAAAACACTTTGCCAAACCAGATGGCTATTTCACTTGTATCTTTTTACCACAGAAATACAGTTGTTAGATAGCAAAGGATACATTTAAAAAAAAAAAAGCACAATATGCCCCTACCAAACCTGCTTTACAGAAATTACAAAAAAATTTAACAAAAACAAAAACCACCCTTATTGTATCTAAAGATGAAAAGAAGTAAATATTTCTCAGAACACCAAGGACAAAGAAATCCAAATTATAAAGCTACTCGCCAAGGAAATGAAAGATTTACATGAATACTTTCAATAAACCTTTATAACCATGCTTTACAAGAAACATGTGCACTTCCTCTCTCTGTTTCATACTGGCTCAATTTTTTAATAGCAATGGTCCTGTTGAAAGTAAAAGTCATTGCTTGAAGGTTACATTCTTGTAAAGATTGTTCTGCTATGATTTCTGTCGGGAAGTGGCTCATTGTGTATGGCAATTCGGTTCCCAGTGCTATAAACCATGGTTCAGCATCAAAATTATTACTGAAAGTGGCAGCTATTTAGAGAGGTACAAGCAAATTAGGAAGTGGTAAGAATTAAAACTGTCAAGATTTCCCAGATTTTCAACTCACATTTTTCATAAATTAAAGCAAGTACAAGGATATTCATTATGCAAGTAAAAGCACTTTATGCTAACTGCATAGAATGATAAAAGCTAAGTCACACCACTCATCTTTTGGGAGTATTTATGATGTCTGATACATTTGCACAACACGTCCAACTTCAAGCGAGTATTCTGCTAAGAGCAGAATTTCCTCGTTTCCTCTCCTCCCTCCTTGGAGCGAGTCCAATAAAAAATTATTAAGATTCATGAGCCTTACTATAAAGCGCACTTACCGGTGCTGGATTATCTTTAGCTTCCACCCCAAAAACATCCCGTTGTTTCACTGTCAGCAAATCAAGACCTTCAGTATCGTCGTCGTCATCATCATCATCTTCAAAGAACTGCATGGAGTCTGAGTTTGGTACCCTGTTAGGTACATGAACTTCTTTTTCCTCCTCCTCCTCCTCAGACAGCTCTTTCGATTCATCCTCAGACTCACCACTCTCCTCAGCACTTCCACTGGAAGCTGAACATTCCTCAGTTTCTTTTCGTCTCTGCTTTTCCTTTGTTTTGTTAACAGATGTTTTTCCACTGAAATTAGTTCCACATTTCTCCACTGTTTCCTCGTTTACCAAGGTGAGGGTACTTTCATTTTGCTCTGTCTCCTCCAAGTGGTCTGTCCCATTGGCTGCCTCCAGTTGTTTCCGAACTCTTTGAAGAAATCTCACACGAGGTGCCATTGCAAGACCAAGTGATCTAAAGCATGCAATTAAACAAATAAATTAATTTAAAAGGTAGATACACAACATTTGACCAAATTAGAAGCCCTCGTTGATGGCTCAAGTGATTCAATTTCAATTATCAATAGGATAATTCATATTGATAAATTTTGATCGACACATTTAGAAAATTCTAGCATGAAAAATACAAGTGAATATTGGAAGAGGAAGCAAAATGGAGTAACTGAGAACTCTCAATTACAAGCCTCCCAGGAAGGAAAACAAGCACAGAAGCTGATAAATTGTAGATCAGAGCCAATTACTTATCTATGATTCACAATAAAACATGGTGGAAGAAACACCAATGTAATCTGGTATTGAAAACACATGGATTTAATGTCAAGAACTGAGATAACACTGATCTGTCAAGTGTCCTTCACTACTGGAAGTACACCCAGAACATTATTCCCCCCAACCTCACAGTGACTGAGAGATCAGGAAAACAAACATGGTATGGATGAATGACTAACTGCAGAAAAAGCTAGGGAAAGACATTTCTCCCTTGAAGGCAATTTCCCCTGCTTCCCCCTCTCTATAGCAAGGCTTTACCTCCATGGCATATGTAACTAACAGAGCCAGCAAAACTATTGTTTTACCCAGTTATTCATGAAAATTCGAAGTTATATTAGTAAGCACTACATGAAGGGACAAAAATTGCAGAAAAAGCAAAAATCCTGTCTAGCAACAATACTGGAGAGCACTGCATGGGAACAGACACCTTGACTCCAACAGCCCATTTGACTTCAGTAAACTTTGTCATTGTCCACTGTTATTACAAGTGACCCTGTCAAATCCAAATTTAAAAAAAAAAAAGCAACTCTTTCAGAGTTCATGAGCCTTCTCGTTAGGTGAATAAAAAATGCGAGGGGACTGGTACTGGTGCAAGGAACACACACAGAATCCATGATACAGTACTGAACATAGTACTTAGTGCTTGTACATACATTTAACAAAGGAATAAAGGATTTAGCCAACTACATTGGCTACAAATATACACAGGCACCCACACCTGCAAAAGACCAGCCTCTTTCAACTCAGAACATACACAGCTATACACCACCTCTCTTCTCAAGGCTGTTCAAGTAGATAGCATTATTTCTTCTTTTCACTACACAGCCTTTGAAAGGAACCTGAGTTACAGCACAGGAGAAATATCTAATCCATACTACCTAGCAGAAATGTCATTATAAACAGTCCATGAAGCACCCAAAAGATAGTGCAGAGCAGCAAAAGTGCACTGTAGGCCCTGGAGAGCCTTGAACTTTTAATGGTAGCCAGTGGGACAGGGGAGTCAAAAGGAGTGCCCTGCCTAAATAACAACAAAAAAAAAACCCCAAATGTAACCACACCTGTGGTTAAACAGGGCACTTTTGGTACCAGACACAGGTTAAAACACTGAAAAGTAGACACAAACCCAAAAAGCAATCCACACTGTTAGGATAAAGAACAAATCTTCCAACAAATAAAGTTTACTTTTAATGTAAAGATTTTGGTTTAGTGTTTCTGATAATTCAGCACTGTTCCAGATGCAATTAACAGCACTAACAAAGCAAATAGAATTTGATGAAAAAGGATCAAAGGAAGTTTTTATCCAGTGTATTTTGCATATTTATTGACAGTGCATTGCTGAGAGGATAACTCAACACCGTTGGGAACTGAAATTGGAGCAACTAGCGATCTTAAACTTGTTTTACTGTTTGACAGCAAACGCTAATTACCTTTGCAATGAAATGATGTGTTAAAGTTTGGCCTATTGACTAACTGTAATGGAAATAACCAAACAGCAGATGTAATGCTTCACTGCGGCAGCTGGAAGCCATTCAAACCTGGAATTGGGCCTTAACACCAGGCACAGTAAAACACACATCAAGAGACTGCTGCATTCAATCTCTTCAGCAAGGGGATCGAAGCTGCAAAAATCAAATCCTTTGCAAGAGAAACGCTTTTTTGCTTGTCCAGATTTCACATTATTCTACATAAAGTATTGCTGTCAAGTGTTGACAAAGCACTGCAAGCAGCAATACTGTATGGCAACTACACAATCAGTGTTCACTTCTCTTTCTCAAGCAGACAGACACAAGGTACACAGGGTTGAAAACTCTGATTTTATCAGAGCTTTTCTTTTACACCTCCAGAGCTAGCATCAAAGATCAGGAACACACATGCAGAGAAAAGTCTGACGAGGTGAAAAACTATTCTCTGTTCAGCAAAAAGTTATAAAATGGAGAGAAAGAGCAGCCCATGATGTGGACAAGATTTTTTTCATTCAAATATTAAATTCCACTTTCCAGACTGCTGTACTGCACTGATGTCTTACTTTAATAATTGAATAAAGTTATTTGTCAGTTAGTCTCGGCAAATTTTTCTACACTGCTTAGCGAGCCTGCCAAAAAAGACCAGTGCTATCAGAATTCAAAATACTTCTGAATCTAAAGAATATGGATCTCAGACATAAGGGAGAGAGAAGCTTAAATTTATTTGGTAAGATAATAATAGTATATAAGCTTAGACAAAGTGTGTGCAAACAATCCCCCAATACTTTTACTTACATAACTTCTCAAACAAATGCCAGCATTTTGGCTCATTATTGCCTCTTTTTCATAGTATATTCAAAATGGAGAAAAATCTGGGACAATCTGGACACTCTACTACTGCTGAAAGCTTCCCCATATTTTAAGATTTGACAATTTCTTTAGAAACTATTTCTTAATCACTCGCCAAATCTATAGTTCAGTCATACTGAAACAACTCAATGTATGAACCAGTTTTCATAAAGCAAAAAGGGCATTATTAGTTTTCAATAATTCATTAGATGCCTCTCAGACCAGAATCCTACCATGACTAAAGTTATAGCTATTTTTTTACTTTAGTGCTACCATTTCACACACTCATCTGGAACAAGAAATATGCAGGGTTTTCTAATAAAGACAAAATGCAGTAAGGTATTTAGTGAGATTTCATAAATCCTAACAGACAACACTAAAAACACACTAACACCACAATGTACTCCTCAGACTGTGGTAGCCTTTAAATGGCAACATAAATTCAGCTGACAAACCAAATAATCCTGTTTCATATTTTGGTGAATGCAATGACTTCTTAAGAGCAAGCTCTTCTAGAAAGACATTTGAAATCAGCTTCTAAAGGCAATACTGAAACCAAGGGAGTGTTCTGCTACTATAAGTCAAAGTACAGCTGACAGTTCTGTTCCTCAACTGAAACCGAGGTGGCCAGACATCAGCATCCCTCAATACTGATTAGGAAATGCACAGAAGTAACTTAACAAATGACCTATAATGCTCAAGTACTTCTGTTAATTTAGTAACAAGCTCACAAGGACTTTCAGGAAATACGTAAAAGAGTAAAACTGCAAAGAAACAACACAGTATGGTTTTAAGGAGAATACTTTTGTTTCTACTGAATAATGAAGATTAAACATTAATAAACATTTTTTAAATTCATTTAAATGAACAGTGTAACAGACTTAAAATATTGCCTCTTCTAAGGCTTGTTAATTGTGCTTATACAAAGACCTTGAGTGTGTTCACATTAACATGGTTACTTTACTTTGCCTCTGCTGGGATGAGAGAAAAGCTGGACATCTCTCAACTCTTTAGAAAGACCAAATCTTAGATACTCAAAGCAAAACCTATCCTTGCAAAAAACAAATGTAAAACCAGTAAAATCTTTACATTTTTAAGCGTGTCAAATGCTCCTAACCTGCTCCTAGAAGATTGCTAGTCCTTTTCAAAATATGAGACAGCTGTAAAGAATCTGAGGTCACATCTGCTGTACTGCTGCACAACAATTTTACACAAGTTACTGATTCAGTCTAATATTAACTTACTACATTTACTATATATAGACATATTCCATTAGTGAACTTCTTCAGAATGATTTGAACACATAAAAACACAGCACAGAGACTATTTTTACTGTAGAACAGGTTCAGACAAAGATTTAAAATAGGTTGAGAAAGGTTAAATACTCCCAGAAGCTATTTCAAGAGAAGAAATATGTATTACTTGCCTTGCAATATATGCTACATCCACATTTAACATTTAAAATGTTTTCAGAAGACAGGATGAGCAACCATTTGAAAACAGGAGAAATCACATCAACTGAAATGACACAAATCTGAACTAACAGGCTTTCCAGATGGTCTGATTAATAACCAAAATGAACAGAGAAATTGCTTTTGCTGAGCTATTTACTTTACCAGCCAGCTTTATTCCTCTACCTTAAGGAGCTCAAAAGCCTAGTACTCTATCAATAATAAGGAGGGCCAAGCTATTCAAGAGTTTATTGGTCAGGACCAAAGAGAAGGAGAACAAAGAGGACGTCACGGTTGCAATCTAATAACTTAGAAGACCAAGATGTGGTCTTCCTTACAAAAGGAAAAGGAACCTCCACGCTGCAGTTCCAAACCCTGGTGCTCTTTGGTACCTGAGCCACCCTGACACCTGCTCAGAGGGCAACACAGCAGAGCACAAGCAACAAGGTTTTCTAGAGTGCATTGAAAACCCTTTCTCCAAGTTAGCTGGCTTAGCCAACTCTGAGAGGCACTCTACTGGAACTGCTACTCATGCATATGCAAGTACATTCACTTCTAAGGTGAGTCAAGGTCAATAGCCAGCTTGGCTGCAGAATGAGAAAAGATAGCTCAAGATCCTAGAAGAAATGAGAATGATGACTAAGAGAATAATGACCCTGGAGTTTGAAAAAGGAGACTGCAGCTTATTCAGAAAGCTGTATGGCAAAAGTTTACAGAAGTAGTTACAGAAGTTCAGGAAGGGACAGCTGGATCTCCAGGTGGCTGAGGGGGAGTTCAGTGAGAAACGCCCAAATTCTGGAGGCGACTGGAGGGAATGCTGGGGTCTGTATGAGCAATAACATACAAGGCTGAGATTAACCAGGTAACAGCATGAGAAATATAAGTCTGGTTACAGGTGCATGAAGACTGGAAACAACAGGGGAAAAGTAATTAGGAGCCATCTTTTTAGTTAGGAGTTTAGCATGTAGAAAAGTAAGTATAAGGACAGCAAGAAGGAGAGCCAAGAACCAACAAAGGGATGACAAGACGTGCAAAGCCTGCAACAGGCACTGCCTGAGAACGAAACAGACAGCCCTGCACTCACTCACAGCAGCCAGAGCAAGGTAGCAAATGAAACCTTCTGCCCTGACCATGCAGTAAGGGCCAGGCCAGAGGTGGGGATGAGAGTGCAGTGGGTGCTTTCCCTGGTTAGTGAAAGGACAGACAGATGTGGACATATGGATCATATATTCTGCTACCACTCATTTCAGTCCTGACAGCACCTGCAGCTACCTACTGCTTTTTCATACTGATCTGCAAGCAATACTTGCAGAACTATCTGGATACTAAGGTGTGTGTGTCAGACATTTTCCCAATAATTTGGCTTCAACTTGTTTTATTTATTCTCTATGTACCAATACAGGTAGAAACAGAAAAATATGCTGCATTTCTCCTGAAAGACATGGCAACAGTCACAGAGGAAATTACTTTCCTTGGCAGCCCCTTAGAACCGTGACTAACTTGCCCATCCAGCACACTGACCTGTTAAGATCTGCCCCTGGAGAACAGTGTATATACATGTGCTAGCAGTTAGAGAAATAAAGTGCCTGAGAAGGAAAATATTTCAAAACACTGCCTCCTCTCCAGGAGACCAGACTAAGCAATTATTCTTTTTCACCCTGTTGTTTGTTTACATTTTCTTATGTTTTCGAAGCTGTCCTTTGCAATCAAAAGACAAATTTCTCTTTTTAATGCAAGCATTGAGCTTCTCCTTCATCAGACTTAAAGGCTGCCTATGTTAACACAAGGCCTACACAAGTCTTCCTCCAGCAAATTATTCTTGATAGCAATTTATAATGAGAGGATACTGGAGAGAATAGTAATGTACCATAGCTTAAAGGTGATCAATCATTAGAATAGATATGTGTGTATGTGTCTATATGCTCATATAGACATGCACACATATTTTTTATATATTTTGTTTTATATATTATGTTTTATATATGTATTATATATACATATAATCTTATATAACACATTAAAATGAAAAAGACTTGCTTTTCTGCAGACTCAATCAACAGAGTTTAAGAGAATCTCAGTGCACAGACATGCCAAACAGTAGAGCAATAGGGAATGTGGGCAACAGCCTGCAATGCAAACCTGACAGAGGCATTAAGCAAACTATTTTCTCTGCAGGATTTTTAGTGGAGTACCATCTATCAAGCTAGCAGTAAATCTCCACAGAAAGGCTGAAGTACTTTTCAGAAAATGCACACAGAAGGTAAAGGGAAGAAAGGATTCTCATTTCAAGTTTTGCCGTAAGTTTGTGTGCAGAATGTAAACCAAGACTGCTTCTCAATGCAAAATTCAAACATACCAGACTTTGAGGGACTTTTATATAAATGAAGATGACTGATCCATGTTGAATTGAAAGCTAGGTAACTGCACAGTGTATTTAGGCAGACTAGCAGTCTGGAGAGAGGGGAAGAAGAGTGCCAACAAACTAGAACAGAATCTCCAAATTATCTCTGAGATTATTATCTTCTGACTTTTTGATTATACTGCCATATATTTCACAGCCTTGACTAAACCTCTCCTACTCTCTCCAAACAACTGACTGGTTTCTTGCATTTTATTACAGGAATGCCATTAGTAGCTTTCCAAAGCTGGGACTCGGAATTATTTTGAGGAAGGTCCAAATCCTGGCACAGAGATCTGAGAAGAACAGAACTGTAGACTACTCCATCTGTAGATACTAGATGGCACACCATGCTGAAATCCAGAAAGAGGCACTGGGATTCTGAAAATTCAGCATTACCACCATCTGCTTTTGTAGATGTAGAATTTGTGTGGTTATCTCTCTTAGCCCTAACCTTCTGCTGCTATTCCTTACACTCATAGCACAGTAAGACCTACAAGAGATTTTAAAGATGCTGACAAACCACACAGGAGAAGGGGCAGGCATTGCATGGAGCGAAAATTTTTGAGCTTATGCTAGCTCTCCTTTTTCAAAATGTCTCAATCCATGAAGTTAAAAAGCATCTTTTATAATAGGCTTATGTATCTTAAGAAACATAATCATGTTAATGGCAGCAGAGCACAGGAAGACCAGGTGTTCCAGAGTCTAGTAATTTGTCACATTTCAGTTCATTATGCCACGTGCTGACAAGTTAGCCTTCTCTGTCTGAAATTCCACACATATCAAATCAATTTACCATGTACCTTTGAACACCTTCCTGCTCCCTTATGAAAACCTATGTCCCATGAGATTTCAAAAACTTCACATCTTAAAACAATTTCAGAGGGCTGTCATCTGTAAAGTCAACCTGTCAAAATTAATTGCCCTGCCATACAAAATGTGGAATGATTCACATACATGTACAAACATAGATACGGCAAAATGCTACTCAGTCTAGTGCAGATGTTTCATCTTTACCAAATGCACTGAATCTTCTGAAAAGTAATTGATGGCCAAGGAGAAATGCCCCAATCACACTCAAAATCACACTGCAATACATCATCTTTAGATACTCCGATTTCTTGTTAAATAATACATTTTACAGGTTGGTATTTAGCTATGAGGCTGAAGGGCAAATCTGGGGGAGAAAAAAACCACCAAAACATTATTCTCTATCCTTTTACTTCAGAAGTTATGTCTTCTAGTGTATATAGCCAATGTACTTTCTGCTCTAAGTTATTTCTCTGTACAGCAATATATTGTTTTTACACAAAATTTCCATTTAGAATGCCCTTGAAAATACGCAAAAGCTCAGCATGAATACGAAACTAAATACACTAGAAGAATGTCCAATTCTGTGTGTTAACACAATCAAAACAGCTATTTAAAGATGGCAAAATTTCTCACTATACAGTTTTCATATTTTACGCTGACCATACTTACAGGGCATATTCTGCTAGAGGCAATTTGAAAACATCGAATACTTCCTTGTTCTTCATTAAGTACACTGAACGCAAGTAGGATACAAAACACTGGAAGGAAAAAAAAAGTATTCAACAAAAAAAGACACCATTCAATTACCAACACAAGAAACAAACATTATATTGTTGCTCTAAACACAACATAGAATTTCACTATTAGGTGGTCTAACATCGATTTCAGACTGAAATTCTTTTGAAAATACCCATAACACAAAATTTATTGCTACTACAGGAGTGATGCAACTTCAGGTACCCAAATATTTCATTACATTCACATTGGCTGAATTAGCTGAATTTCCTAACAGTATGTCATGTTATGTTTTCCTAGAAAGAAAATATGACAGATTAGTCAGAAGAAAACATCACTGATTCATTTTGATTTTTTTCTCCTAGCTTTTCTGAATGTTGTTATGCTATTCTGATACCTGAATTATGTGGAACTTAGAACAGACTTTGTTGATATCAACTTGAGGTGTCCTGACATAATCTTAGCCATGAGCAGAAAGTTACTCAACTCAACAGAGCTGCCTTTCAGTGTGGTCTAAGATGATTCATATTACCTTGCATTTACCATCAGCTCATCACATGCACACAGTCAATGAATGCAACTCAGCTGACCAAGACAAATTCACTATACAACATCTACTAAGATCAGTCCAAGGTTGAAGTATTAATCAAAGACATTCTCCAAAAAAATTGGAAGCACTGCGTAGGAGAATAACTTAATCTTGTATTGCATTTTCCTGCCGTCCTTCCCTAAAGGAAAGATTCTTATTCTTCTCACACTTCTTTTACATAGTCTAGTTCTACCAAGCAGCAGCAGCATACCTACTGGAATATTTCAAGTATCAGAAAAGATCCTTGGACTTCTGTTGTTCGTAACCTAATTTCTAACACGTGCTAAAACTCCTACTATGAGGCTTAAACCATCAGACACTAATAACAACAGCAAGTTACGCTCAGAGAGTTACATTCAAGCGTCCTATAATCGCACCCTTGTTCTGATATGTACAGGCATCTGTTGGAGTAAACTACTGTATTAATAATTCATGTGGAATTTAAAAAAAAAACAAACCTATTTCTTGTTAACCTCAGATAGAGGAGCAAAGACCCAACAGTCAGGAGCATTGATGTCTTATGGTGATTCTTTAAATGCTTGTAAGAAAAAAAACACTTCCAAAGGTGAAATGAAAAGATAAGACAGTAAATTAAGCAATGTTATAAACTCATTCTTTTCTCCTCAGTAAACTGAAATAAAAACTATTAATTGTAAGGTATATAGAGCAAAGAGATACTTTTCAAACTGCCCATTACTTCACTGTAAAAGCAAACTTTCATTTGCTTGTTTTTCCTAACGCTAAGGGTTTTTTGGGTAAAGTTTCCTTCCTGATTATGTCTTTCTATTAATTTTACCTGTGGAAAGTATGAGCTCAATTCCTTCAGCTGCTATGAAGACTGAGATGTGGAATAAAACACTTCTTTGCTCACATTAAATTATTAATCATTTTACAAAGGTAATTAGAATGTTCAGGAAAAGGCTTCAAATTTGACAGATCTCATTAATCTATTGTTGTCTAGCAAGTGACAATAATCAATGAAAGCCTCTTTTTTCTCTGCAGTGACAGATGGAAAAAAAGCAGGTTAAAAAAGAAGTATCCTTCCTGTGAATCTGAGATTTGCAGATCTGAACATCTACATGAGTCACTGCTTGCTACAGGTTTGAAATCTCATGTCTCTTGGATAACATAAAGCCATCCACTTACTTTACTAGTATATATTTGGTACACATGCTCTAGAAATTAACAAACTATAAAGGGCAGAAAGAACACACCTTTTGCATGCTTATCAAGCCCTACAATAACTAAGAGTGAAACACCAAACAAATGCATAGAAGAGTTGTTCTACTTTACAAGAAATCCAGCTATTTACTTTGATTTTTTTATTTGATTTCAGTGTGTTCACTTTAACCTCTGTCTAAAATTCTGTCATCTCAGTTGGATTTTATTCAGTTCTCCTAAGACTTCATCAGTCTGCGCACACACACCGGATCTGAGGGAGAACAAGTTTAGTCAGTCTGAACTTTTTCCCTGCTATTTTATCAATTGCTGTTGTACCCTGCCACATCTGCTGTTTGATATAACGTTCAAGGCTTTTTTTAAAATAACTGAACATTGCAAAAATATTATATGCATTAACTTATACTACTATGGAAAATGTTATGGTTGGGCATCATAAATATATTACAGTTCTACTACAATAGTAGCTACAGGTCCACAAAACCACTGGAGATTATTGTACAAGTACTGGAAATACACAAGCAAAAAGGACCATGCTCTATGAATTTACTACCTTCAAATTTTGATTTATTTATCTATTTCTTGGATAACTGTGTTAACTACTAAAATGTACACAATTCAATTGATGTGCTGTTTTGACAAAATTCAAAAGTTAACAGGGTGTGACTGGAATCTCACGCTGTAACACACTGCACATCCCTCTGGGTGTGATGAAGAATTTAATGGACAGACACTACTTCAGTGCCACAGTAACATTTGAATTAGCAAGAAAAACAAGATTCTATTTTTAAACCATTTTCCAGAACTGGCAGAACTGACATAATTAAATATTAAAATTACAAGAAATGCCAAAAGGCAGCATCAGTCCTTGAGAAGAATTGCAAAGGTTTCAAAGGCGCCCCAATCTGATTCAAACTGTCTTTCCAAGCAATAGCAGGGGAACTATGTCCTACCAAATGAACCATGAAGTTTGTTGAAGCAATTAGTAATCGAGAACTTTCTTTTTGCAAACAAAGTAAAAGCACCTTGAATTAAATCAACAAGCTTAGAGGACACAATAACTTAGAGCTCATGCCCTCAACACGATGGTAGACTACCATCCTATCTGAACTTCTGTGCACAGCTGTGCTGTTTCACTGCTATCTCATCTATTCAGGTAGGGAATTTATTTATTTCTTACACTACAAATGTCAAGAATTTGGCAGCTTGCAACAGACAGGCTAGACAATACAACACCCATGCCTCTGAGAAATCCAGCATTTCAGATAAGGATCCAATTTCATTTGCATTAATTTTAATGTTTTATTCACACTGACGTGCAAGACTACTTGGGCATGTTTGCATAGTATGTCTGAACATTCATCGTTAAACCTTATTAAGGAGGGACACTTCTATGATAAACCACTTGTCCATACTTCAAGTTTTTCAAAAACTGAATGTATTTACAGGCTGCCTGCAACAATGACACTGCTCTGCTATCCATAAACTAAAAACTGCAACAAAAATGGCTTGAAAGGTAATTATATGGCAATTAAAATTTTTCAAAACGAATTTAAGTTTTTGTCTGTAACATTGACAGACAGCCCATGTTTGATTTTATTCTTGGGCTATTTTGAAACTTTATCATCATTTTCTTCTGCTCAATTCAAAATGATCATTCTCTCCCTTTTAGGAGATCTTAAAAAACCAAAGCCAGAAACAGAGGTTTGTTAGTGTTTTCATTCCAAGTAAGATGATGCTGGATTCCTCCTACTCTCATCCTCCCCCAGCCAGCTGCTCTGTCACTTCTGACATAAATTGGTGTAACTGCAACTTCCCGTGGCAGCTGGAGGTGATTGTGACACGTCACCAGTGCCTCTGGCTTGTGCAGCACCAGGATGAAGCTTACGCTGACATTCCACATTGCTACAAGTAATGCTTTATGCACTACAAAAACCTGGAATACCTAGACCCCAAAAATAGTTTTTAAAAGCGTTCCCTTGGAACATTGCCTTAGACATTTTATTCACAAAGCTCCCACTGAGTTCCCCAGGCCCTTTGATTTAAATCTCCTTGTTCAGGAAAGTAAGAACGGCGTTCCTCTGACTCACTAAGCGTCCCTACTGCAGGCATCCAAGCTAGGTCACATCACAGAGCCTACCTCTGCAGCACAAAGAAACCACCATTCATCCATCCATCCCAAAGGGTTTTTAAGGTATCTGTGTCAGGAGGCATTGTAGAAGTGCTTATTCCACCCTATCAGCTATAAATGAAAGCTCAGGCAGACTAACTCACAGAGGACATCTGTAGCTAGGTGAGATGAATCTCAAGTGTTTTAAACATTTCAACTTGACTCATTTTATGTCCCAGTTCAACAGAAAGGTTGAAATTCTTGGTTTCTCTAAGTTTTCGCAACCCTCTTTTCATTTTACCCTACCACTCAGGTTTACCAGTGTACCTTCAAGTGTTATTAATCCCCACACTAGCTTATACAAATAAAAAGTTATTAACACTAATCCAGAATCTCTGCAATCATATATTTCTCAGGCTTTGGCACTTCTGGATTTCTCACCATGTGGTCTTTCGCTGCACTCTTAATTTGACCTACATATATAAGAAAAAATGACATTAAACATTTGCCTATTATCCTACCAACTGTGTTTCCCTGCATCTCAATAAAAGTTTTTGATTTTGTATAGTTTTGAAGAGACTTGATACAACTACAGACTTCATAGGCTAATGATATACACGGTTCAAAAAGAAAACAACAGCAAAAAACCCCAAACAAACAAAAAAGCAAAAAAAAAAAAAAGCAGCAACAACAACCCAACCAGCCTCAGAAAACCAACATGTTGCAGTGCTTCAATAAAACAAGTAGTAAGCTCTACTCCAAAGAGTTCATGGCCTAAAAATATTATAAAACCAGGGAAAGGTCAGCAAACATGTTTAATGATGGCAAGAGGCACCGCAATTTCCAGAAATGTTTCATAGGCCACCTTTCACAGAAGGTGTCTTTTACAACCACGCTCAATCTCATCCAGGAACCCACTTAGTTACTTGAAGTTTCCCTACCTTCCCCAAACCTGATAAAAACTGGTGAAATTCACATATTATCCATGAAGTCTCCCAGCACTAACCAGCACAGTAAAGAAATCCCATTCCTAAACCCGTTCACATAATTCTCCATCTTACCTGGAAGAGCTATTCTAAGCTATTTTGCTGCTCATTTAAAATGCAAACAAAAGTTAAAATGCTTTATTCAATGCATTGGATTTTACCCTGAGAAAGGACAAATTGTCACATATATTCAGGCTGTATGACAATAAAAATTGATCAAGGTGGGCCTGTGAGGCCTACATGGTTTTGTATTTCTAACTTTTTAAGCCAAGTAATGTGACCTGCAACTTGTAAGTAACCTTTTTTATTAGTGGTATTATTTTGAAGTCTTCTACATCAGCTTTCCAGTAAACTCTCAGAGCAGCTGAAGTTGAGAAGAAACTTCAGAGACCACGTAGTCCAAGCGCCCGCTCGAGCCAAGGTCAGCTAGGGCAGGCTGCTCAGGAAGGAACCCAGTTTTTAATAACCAGCATTTGGAGACTGCACAGCCTTGCTGTGCAACCTGTTCTAGTGTTCAACCACCCTCACAATAAGGGCTTTTTCTGGATTTAAATGGAGCTTTTTGTATAGCAATTTGTGCCTGTTGCCTCCTCTCCTGTCACTGGGCATCACTCAGAAGACTCTGGTTCCCTCTAATTTATGTTTCTCTCCTAATAGAGGAAATTCTCCAAGTGCTCAATTATCTCTGGTGGTTCTTCAGTTCCAAATATTGCTTCTAGGGCATGTACGAGCTGGTCAGTTATTCAAACAGCAGTTCTATTCAACTAACATGCCCCAAGAATTATAGTGTAGCAGATGACTTACCCTTTGAGCTTTCTCTTTTAACTCCTGATCTTGAGCTAAGAAAGCTTGCATCCTCTTTTGGATGTCTGTAAGTTTTTCAGGATTAATTCTAATTAAAAAAAAAAAAAAGGCAAGCTTTAATCATTAGAACATGCTAAAATAAGCACCTGTTAAGTTCTCAGGAGTATCTTCGCATATTTTGCATTGTTTTATTATGCACAGAGCTATTACCACTGGAACAGCACAGAATGGAACCATATCAAGGATGAAGATTACACTCCTCAAACAAATAATGCAGAAAAGACAAATAGCAGCTGTTTTATTCAGAGACAGTTTTCACTGAAGGTGGTGAAAGTTCTTCCAAAGCAAAGCAGAAACCAGCAGAAAAGAACTTTTTGATTTTATAAAAATACAGAAACAGCATAATGAATTACAGCACTACTTTATGCTGAAATAAAAGTCTTCATAAGGAAATTGTCAGCATTTTTAAAAGCTTAAATAAGATTCATTGTGCCAGGAACACTGAAATTTAAGTACTTCTTAGAAAGAATGGCCAGGTGAGCAATAATAAAGGACACAAAGATTAAACAGATTTAAGAGCTTCTCAAGTAAATAAAGAATATTGACTGTACTATAGAAAATGCCATTAAACCTACTAAAAAGATATACAGGTCCTCTCCCAGATTCTGAATTTTTAAACTTATTCCAGTGATACCTACATTATTGCAGGTTTATTTGCCCAGATCTCATCTACTTTTGAGCTGCTACTGCCACCCTAGTGTATCATACAACCTAGCAAACATGGTGGAAGGTTATTCTCACTAAATATGAAAACAGGTATCAAACTTCATTCCCTTTCAATTTCTTCACTCTGTTCAGATACAGCCAGGGCAAAACTACAGTGTACACAAGCACTGTCTAGCTGCAGTTTTAGTGAAAGATCAAAAAACTTGAATTCCAGCTTCCAGACAGCACATAATTGGCTCTAAAAATGTAAAGACATAAGAAAGAAAAAAAAGCATGAAAAATTGAGTGGGGGACAAACTGACAAACAAATCTTTGGAATATAATGATACAAAAAGTAAAGAAGGGATAGCATGAGTTATAAAAAAATTAAAATGAACACCAGTAGTAAGACAGTCCAGAAAAGTGTTGGATTGCTTCTAAGTTATGGGAAAGCTGTTAAGAGATGACCTCAAAGCCTTAAATTAGCCAGTGCTTTTTTTCCTTGTCTTCACTCGAGGTGGCAGCTGCAATCAGTCAGCCAACAACAGCTACAGCACAGTGCAAGCTCACACCAGAATCACAAATTATGGGAGACCAAGCACTCAGATAAATCAGCTGGGTCAAAAGAAATGTGCTGCATAGCAACTAGAGAAAGTAAAAGCACTCAGAGTCATAGTTGTATCTAATTTTAAGAACACATCTGAGATGAAGGAAAAAAAAAATCCTATCAGACAGGCCAGGTAAATACAGTGCTCATATTCAAAGGGGGAAAAAAGGAGGTTAAACAATTAACTTTTTCTTGATACCAAAGAAACCAATTTGTAAGGACCTAAAGAAAATAAGCAAATACACAACAGCTAACATAGCTTAGTCAGAAGCAAAATATGATTCATCAGTTTGATTATCCTCCATAGCAGCATTAGCAGGTTTTAAGAATGGGAAGGAAACAGCAGATGTCGTATCTGGTGTCAGGAAAGCATCTGGCAGTTGTACATTCTCATAAAATAGGAAAACATGGTCTATGTGAAATCTTTAAGTAATGCAAAAATGGCCTTGGAGCAGTACTCAAAGAGTAGCTGAGACTGCCAGCTACTCCCTGCTGCCACTCTCAAACTCAAAATGCTTACCAAGTTCCCATTCTCACCTGGACATGCTTTACTCATTATTTTCTATGACTTGATTATTATAGGAGTATGATTCATTATTTATAAGAGACTATATGTCATTGAGGCATCAAGCATAACAGACAACAATTCTAGAAAAAACATAGCAACATTTTGTATCTGCATATAAATTTTGAGTAATTTGACTGAAATTTGCAAGAAAAGGGTTTGAAAAAGACAAAAACACACAAGATAATTCACATTTAAAAGCATGGATAGATAATGTGGTATAAATTTAAGCAGTGTCAACTAACAACATGGTACCCCAGGCACATTTTGAGCTTATGTGTTTGTTAATGAATGAGCAAATTTGCAACACTGAATATCAAAAAAAGAGGCATAGTACTGGATTCTCTCTTCTCCAACACTGTATCATGACAGTCAGCCACTGTCATCTTCCTCTACTGCTGGGATTCAAAAAATTAGAAAGCTGGTTGTTGTTAAATTGGACTTTGGCTTTAATGAGTTTGTATGTTATTTCTTTCTGAACAAATAAAAACTATTTGACTATTGTGAGAGACAAACCTAAGACCTAAACTTTTAAAGAATTATCATAATTCATAAGCTTGCCTAAATGGCTAAGAAGCAGTGAGCTAAAACCAACTATGTAAAGTCTAGAAGGAGATTTCATAACACTGTCTGCCATTTTAAGTAGGCTGGTTATTTCTTACTCTGTGATCCCCTATCTTACCTTTAAGGAGCAGTACAACTTTCTGAAGCTGCAGTTTTGCCTACCAGTTGCATGAACGGCCACACTTGACTGCGCCAGGATGGAAACACAAACCCAGCTTGCTTGGCCTTAGGAACTGATCAGAGAGCAATCTCCCAATTTCCTGATACACAGCTTGATTTCCTCTCATTTTCACTGGTTTTAATACTAGGGTACAAGCACTGTTTTAACTAGACATTGTCTTTTCCCCACTCCTCTCCACAGCAGAATTTAAGAAAAAAGATCAACAACCACCTAAAAGACCCTGCTGCCCTGATGGAACAAAACAGTTTCCATATTCCACTCAGCTTCCAAGCAGCAGCAGCAGGTTTTGCACTGTGCTCTCAGTCTGGAACGTGGCTCCCTATGGTTACACTACACAACCTGAAGGCTGGAGGGAGGGGGAGGGCTGGGACCTAAGGAAGGCTCACACCAGCAGATCACACACAGGTGCACAAGCACACTGATTAGTGACACCCATGGATTGTCTTACAGTAACTATGGCAACTGGGAGGCAGTGAGTTTTAACAGATTCCCCATATTAATACTACCAACATGTGGAATACATATCCAAGTATTATCCACTGTGAGAAAGAAAAAAAAAAAAAAAAAAAGAAAAGAAGGTGGTTTGTTGTTGTTATTGCTGTTTTCTTAAAAAAACACTCTTTTTTTGCCATAATATTAAAGAAAGCGATATTACATCGTGGGTATCTATATACTTGCACTTCCTTTGGTAAAATTTTCTACACACAAAATCTGTTACGGTAGCACCTGAGGAAGCACCTCTTACGTTTTTACCCCACAAAGTTGGATGCAACAAAGTAACCTCAAAGTACTATCAAAAATAATTTCAGTTTACAGCTTGGATGGAAAACTAGGAGATCACAGATGCCTTACAAAAATGGATATACTATTTAATACTTTCAGAGTACCTTTTTGCCATATTTGAATACTCTAAGAGATGGTATTTATTACTGCATATTTTGCACTTTCTCTTGCTGTTTGAACAATGAAGAAGTACTGTTAAAAGCACTACCTGTAAATTGGCAGCTTGTGCTGATTAGAAGGGACTAGTTTACTGAAAACCTCTACAGGCAGCTTAGATTTAAAATTGAAAATTAAGAAAAGAGCCTAATCCCCAGTCTTTTGAATAGGTATCCAGGAAAAAAGAAAAGTTCTTCCTCTCTCCACTTTCAAATTATGGAACTGTTTTTAAAAGTCTGTCTAAATGAAATAAAAGAACATTAAAAATAGTTTGCAAATCAAAAAACACAAACCAAGGAAAGTTACAGAGTTCTTCTGACAAATATACCAGACAACAGGTTAACAAGAACAGCAAAACAAACACTTGAATTGACAACGTTTTAGAAAGAAGCTTTTGAAAAAAAGCTTTCAGAGAGAGTTTCAGAAACTTGAAGAGTTAAACTCTGTGGGCAGTGAGCAATGCTCATTATCTTCTAATTCCCAAGAATAAGAAGAAGAATAAGACAAACAACAGGAGAAGACTTCACCAGAAGAGCTGGAACATGATCCATGGGCTGATGCAACTTCTTAAACAATTTATAAACTCACAAAACACACAGGGGTTGTATTAATTGGGAAACTGGCTAGAAGCAAAAAGCATGAGAAAATTCATAGTTAAAAACTTCTAGAATTAAATTGGTTTGCAATCCACAAGTAATTGCAAGGATAACTTTTTAAGGATTTCAGTTAGCCACTTACAAGTACAATGCTACACCTTTTAAATCTTAACACACTAGGCAGACAATTCTAAGAGAAAGCATTCCTGTTCATTATGATGTTACAAATTCTATTAAAGTTTATTTTGCAGATTGAAAAACTGGATCTTGGGGCAGGCTGTTAAAATATGTTATCAATCAAAAGCCCTGACTTTTCTAATAATGATTCCAATAAGAATATTACTTAAATGTGTTCATTATACATATGTCCTAGTGGCTTGCTACAAGAATGAATTTTTGGGGTCGTGTTAAAAAAAAAAAAAAAAGCAGAGTTTTCCATTAAAGTAACATCAGATTAGCAACCATATGTTAAGAGATGCAGCCATAAATGTCTTTCCAGAGAGCCACCTAACTTGGATTATAAATATAATACGCACTTTTGGGGGGTGAAATATTTGCCTGATTAAAATTGGATTATTATCCTGGTACAAAAACAGGGATTTCTATTTACATGGATAAATACAGGCTAAAGAGGCTTTTTTACCATTTCCTTTGATCAGTTTTTTAAACAATTAACACCATTACTTAAGAAGTTAAAAGCTTAGCTGACTAAGAAAGGGGAAATATTGATAATGTGCATGAGATCAGATATTTATTTAATGAATATAAAAGTAAGATAAATTACTTGAATAACTATCATTTTAAGAAGGAAAGTGATGAAGTCTGGAAAAAGAGATTATTTACTGCAGTGGTTATGCAACAGATCCTTTTAAAGCACTATGATGCTTAAGGGAAAAGAAAATACCAGACTTCAGTTTCTTTACTGATATTATTCACATTCACATGGTGGGGTTTTGTTTGGGTTTGTCATTAAGTAGTTGCTGAACTGCATTCTAGTCCTTATGTCACTGTTTTAGCAAAAACTGACTATGTTTGAAGTTCATGCGCACCCTAGATGGATTTGATACATGTGTTTGACCAGAAGAGGTGGATTTACTTCACCAGTTGCTGTGTACTCAGTTTGTTACACAGAAACAGCAGTCACAAGTACAGTTCAGAAGAGCCTTTGAAATGGCACATCCTACACAACAAAAAGATTTTAAAAAAACCAAAACTAAACCTTAAATCCAGCAAGTGCTATATGCATTGTTTCTGTTACCTGTTTCTATTCTCTGAAGAGACAGCAACTTGTAAATTTTGAGCAAATCTGTAGATTTAAGCAATGAGGTGTAAATAACCACCTAAAGTTTCATTCTAATTTGATTTCTTCTCAAAAACAATTGTTCTACAGACAAATTCTGCATAGTTAATTATCTTCTTTGCTTAGATATCCATATCTTCACATGCAAACCACAGCTTTTCAAAGTAAAACAGTACTAGATTTGCTCATACCCACTCATACATAAACTTACATTTTCTACCTTGTCATCCTTCTCTGACTTCTTTTATCTCTACTGTACGATTTTTGGCATGGTGTGACCTGAACTTTGTAAGTGCTAAAAATGGAGTCAGGCTCATATCACATTTTCTGGCTTGTTTTCAATTCTTCTTCCATATGTCCTTCACATTCTCTTTTCTCTTTTAATTCATCATCAGACTGACAGGCTCAAAGAACAGTAAACTCCTTCCTACGTATAGCTGCTAAATAAGAAACTACTATCAATTCTTTTAGTGGTGGTCTTTTTTCTAATATTTTCACAGTTAGGGTTTTTGTGTTTCCTACATATCCATTACTCTGCATTTAACAGAAAATGGAAACATGCTTTTTTATTTTTACCTGGTATTGTTATATGCTTCTGCAACTCCTTCAAAGTCAGTTCTATTTGTACAGAGAGCATAGTTCTTTACAGGTTTCCCTTGGAACACTCTCTTTAGTATGTAAAATGACCATCTTTTACTTCCTGTCCTTCAACTAACTGATTCAGAAAGGTCATGACCAATTGGAGAAATAGTCTAGAACTAATGAAAAAACAGATAAGAGAAACAAAAATGATGACAGCAGTAAAAACATACAGGGACAGATTAAAGAAATTGTAATTGTTTAATCTGCAAAAGAGAAAGAAAGCATTATCACGTTCAATTACATAAAAAGTAGCTGCAAAGAATAAGAGAATACATCATTTTCCATACACTGTTGGCACAAGACAAAAGAAATATTTCATTTAAATTACTTACAAGTCTTATCAGACACTTGAAGAAAAAATGCTAATGGTAGTAACTGCTGAGTACGGATGAGGTCTCTTTGGGAAATTGTGAATATATTAATTGGCATCTGATAAGAATGATTTGTGCAGCTCATCCTGCCTTTGGGAACAGCAATAAAATAGGTAACCTCTCAAGGTCTTTTCCTTCTGCAACACTACCAAAACTAATTCATTTCTCTGATTTGTCCAGCTCAAGGCAATTAAAGCACTTTATCAAGATTGTCATAGACTCATCACACATTACTCTTGCAGAAAGAAGGCTGAATAACAGACAGGCCATTAGCCACTTACTTGATTTCACTGATAGGTACTTTCCTCTGTGCCAGCTGTTCCACCATGCCTTTTTCTTCTGAAGGAAGCAATACTAACAAAGCTTCACCACCTTCTTTGTACCTGATCAGAAGGTAAAAAAAAAAACCTCAAACAAACATGAAAAAAATACATTTTTTGCTGATGTTTTCAACAGCCAATGAGAATTTACATTTGATTTCTTATAAGCAGTCCAAAGAACAGACAAAAATTCTCACTTAAAGGGAAAAGAAGAGGTAAACCACTTATGTGACTTGCCAATGTCCCCACCTGAGCTGATTTTAAAACTATGCCTAGAGTTATAAACATCTGGGGCTAAGACATGGATTCAGATCAATGAATCTTTTCTTCCTTCAATTTGAAGTATTAGTGGCAAACAAACGGCCCTTGAACAAAGTGTACTTTGCACTTTGACTACAGTACTAGAAAATCCAGCTACTTGCATTCACCCTTTGCCAGTAGGCAAGGTTTAACACTTGGTAAAAACTGATCCTCTTTGCATATCCTGCAAGCCAAAGACAGGGAAGGTTATGAAAGGGTAAGTGCCTTGGTCTCAAAGAACAATTCCTTCTTACATGTGCAGTAAAGGCTAACAGGTCACAGAGACATGACTGAAAGAAAAGCATAAAAACAGGAGCTCGTTCATTTACAGAAGCAGCTTCCAGGTGCAAAAGAAAAGATACAATCAGACTGATCCCATAAGAACATATCTAGCATTCAGTCTTCAGTGCACTTAACAGCTGCATCAAATGTAGATGAGCTGGTAATTACTCAAGATACATGGTTAGCAAAGACATTAAAAAATCAGCTAATTTATGCTTGAAGCATCTTCTTGATAATTTTTTGTGCAAGAAAATATCAGCTCCTGCTTTGGCACATTTACTGACTTCAGGACGTTCATGAAGAAAAAAGTACCCAACAGCATTAGTAAACAAACAACGCAGTGGGTTTAAGTTCTACCGAAGCAGCGGGTAATGATGAGCCTGCATGCACTAAGTCTGTATCTACTGTAGCACTTACACTGTTTCCTTCTTTATATTTCCAAATATAAAGAGTTCTTAAGAGTACAGATTGATAGGAAAATATTGCACAGTCCTACATTACCAAGAAAAAAAAATTTCAACTGAATTTCAGAAATATGCCAGAATTCGACAGAATTCAACTCATAACCAACTGATGAGAGCAATGTGTAGGACAAAGCAAAACAAGACTGGTTTTGCTCTGTAGAGCAGCTTTAAACTCCATTCTTTAGGGAGGCCAGGGAGCGCAGAAGGATGTTCTCAGGCACACCAAACAAGAACCATACTATTACCTGATAAAAATCATTTCAAGTGGGATACAGGGAGCCCACATTTCTCCAAGGATAAACAGTTATCACTTGGCAAAAACAGTACTGCAGAATTGTTTGAAAACTATAAACACTATCTGTCACAGCACAGTAAGCAATGCAAGTAGCAACAAAATCTGCAGTTAAAACAGTCTGACAGCTTTTATTACAGCTTTCTGCTTTTATTTGGTGAATTTGAAAAATCACAACAAAATGCTCTTGGATGCCTGACATTTTTTTTTCCCCAATGCTATATATGATGGGTTTGGAGACTGACTTCTAAAGATAATTTATAAATGTCTAGTAAATGTTTTCATGATGAAATTTTAACCTTTACATTCTAGATTTTGAAATTTTACATGGAAATAAAATTGATACAAAAGGAGAATCTCTGTTACATGCCAACATCATGTAAGTTTACTGATTATACATGGAATTATAAGAATACTTTGGCACTGTACAAAAACTATACTGACTTGATTTTAATCCATTTCATTAGTAAACCTAAAATGTTCTTAATACAGAAATATCAGCTTGTACAATCTTTCTAAAAAAAGAGCTTAAAGCAATATATATGTTTGACTTACAGCAATTTATTATCTTTACCAAGCTGTCACTGCTGACCAAACATCCCATGAATGTTTGCACCCTTTATCCAACAATTAAGGTTGGGAATAACTTGCTTACATAGACCAAGTGCACCTTTTAAGAAAGTTCTATATATTTCAACCCAACCAAATTCCAAATGATACATCTGCAAGGTGGGTGCCTGTTGGACACTGCCACTACCGGAACAAGCAATGAAATCCTGGAAAGCCACTGAACCTTAGAGGGCTTTGCATTTTATTGTAAAAATTGATGGTCATACTACCAAGACAGCCAATTATTCATCAAAAGAACCTGAGCTCTCAGAGCACTGTTGGAAAGAAGGATGAAAATATTCTCTTTTATCTACCAGACAGGAAGACACAGATAATATTGCTGCCAACACCAGTCTCACCAATTTAGAGTACAGAATAACACAGTTCTGCTCTTCTCTCCAAAGAAGATGATACGAAAGGAAAGGATTCCAACAAGAGCTACGTGAATGATCTGTTATATCGAAAGAATGTCTGTTAAATCTCTTAACAATCTTCATCATTTGTCAAGAAAAGTCTTGATTTTACTCTACAAACCCATACAAATGATGATTTTTTCAGATTCCCTAAAGTTAGGCAAAGACACGAAGTGATTTATGTAGTTTTGTTGCTTGCGGTATTTCTTATCCTAGAGTGCCTGACGTGGCATTATTAAATTGTTTCTTTATCATATCTCTTCTATTCAGTGTGCAAAACACTGTGAAAGGCCAGAGTCATAGAAATCACAGAAGAAATACTCATCAAGGGACAGAGAGTGCAGATATCCTCTCTACAAGACTGCTATCTATGGACAACAACTATTTCAATGTTTACATTAAGTCTTGCAAAGCCTTTTTGCAGTTCTTTTTGTAGTAGTACTACAGTCAAGTAAAGAAACAATCACATGAAAAAACAGACAAAGAAGAGAGAAGTTTTCAAGCACCTGTACTTTCTCATCTTTTGCCACCTATTAAGAAAAAAAAAAAGCAACAAGAATATTTTTCAGAGCTATGCCTTCAGAAATTCAAAGGGACTGAAAGACATCTGGCAACTACTGATGCAGTGCAATCCTTTTCCTTACATGTTTTGGAAACATTCTGTTTTAAATGCCAATAGTTTAAAAATATTTGAAGTTAAGGAGGAACAGTCTTTGCCCGTTTTATACTGTAATCGTGACTTAATTAATTAAAACAAACAGTTTAATAATAAGACTGTTTTTCAGAGCTAAACATGAAAATGAAAACATCACAGAATTGATAAAGCTAAAAACCAAACAATCTCAAATACCATCTGGGAAGGCATGTATCTGTTCAGTGGACGTTTAGATAAAGCAAAATGCAGCCTATAAAAAAGGAGTTTTAGTTGGGCAGAGTATTATCTTATTTCTCAAAAAAAACAACCTCATAATGTGTTAATCAGAAAAATATGGTGTTAAAGATAATCTCAAGGAGAGAGGCTTCAGTGGAAAATTTAAGTTTTCCAAGGTGTTCCTTCTGCATATTTCATACTAAAAGCTTCCATACCGGCAAACTTAGGAAAGCACAAGGTACTAAAAACTGGCATAAACAGTAACAAGAACAGTTAAATCTGCTCAAAAGTTGTTTCCATTACAATGCCTAAAACATAGGAGAAAAGAACATCCCTTAGTATCCTACAGGAATAAAGTTCTCCACTAAAGCAAACAAAGGAACATCTCTGTAATTATTTTCAGCACACAGAAAAAAACTTTAAACCTTTATAGATAATAAAGCAGTGAAGAAACAACTTTGGTTACTGTAATTCTTCAGCAGGAGGACTATTTCTGCAGATGAGAAGTTCTCCCCATTCTTGAAAGCTGCAGCCTTCAACTTGTCCATCATCACCAAAACCTGTCATCTGTCCTAAAATGCTAATTCACTCTGGTGATTTATTATTCACTAAGTATGCACTTTGACTCTGCTGAAGACAAGTAAATTAAAAACCTCAAAGTAATCAAACTTTCTTGGACTGTGTAGTAATTGATGATATCTTGTCATCTCCTCAAGGTGATCAAGAAACCAGAGAAGGGACTCATCTTTGCACTGTGATTTTAACAGTCTCTAAGGGTACAAGATACAAGTTATTCCAAGTCCATGGAAAATTGCATCTTACTTGCAGAAAGTCTTGGGGAAAAAAAAAAATCACTTCTAGTTCATATCTGCCTTATTTTCTAGTGTCTTCTAACTGCAATACGTTTGAAAAAGGCAAGCAACTTCTCTGCAACTCAATCATGACTTACAAGCAGGAAGCTGTGAAAATCATCATTAGTGCTATAAAGCAAAGGGTTATATTTACAGTGACTGCAGATCAGAAAAAGAAAGATGTCTACAATCAAGGGCAAGTGCCAAAGGCAGACAAAAAGGAAGTGAGATAAACTACCCAGGACAATGTGGTACTGGCTAATTACAAGTAGAGAAAAATGGTTTAAAAATGTTAAGAACCCTATTTCCTTAGCAAAGAAACGCGAAGTGTTGCCAAATAGCTTCACTTGATTAAAAAAAAAACCACCACACTAAAATTAAGAGGATAGTTTATGCACCATGACAGAATCTATCTTAAACTTCTGCTAAAAATCACCCTGAGCCGACAGCTGGTATCAAGCATGAAGAAATAGAATGGCAATAGTCCAGTGAAGACAGGATGAGAAAAAAAATGGTTTTCATGCAGGCCAAGCAGACACTCAGTCATTGCCTAATCTTAACCTATCTTGACCCATCCTTGATCACATCCAGCCAACGGCTGCAAATACCCCTAGGCAATACTATTAAAGCAAACAACATTACCATTATCACAAAGGCAATAAATGAAAGCATGCTGTGGTTGTTAATCAATTCCACCTGGCCATGCAGCTAGAGTTAAGCTTGTTCTAATTACATTCAGAGTTCTTCTACATCCCTGCCATGACCATTATAACATACAGTTCAGTCAAACGCACCACACTTTATTGTCAGTAACATACAAGTTCTGGTCATAACAGGATAAAATAGAAATGGGAACCATCTCATGACAGCCATCAGGCACCAGTGTTCTGCTGCAAAAACAAATCTCCAGTAGGAAAAAAGTTATGGAAAGGGAACTGTAAGGATAAGGTGCGTGGATATGCAGACCTTACAGGAAATGTTGTACAGGTTGTCTCGAACAGATGTATTACAACATATTTGTATTTCAGAAGACATAAGTTGATGCCAAATTTCCAGAGTTAAAGGCAGTATTTCCACTTTATTTGGCAAGAAAAAATAATCTATTTTAAAAACTGGCAAAGGAGAAAACTCAGATGATGAGATAATGATAAAATTTGGGGAAGGAGGGTTGCAGATATAAAGATAATTGCGTAACAGTTTCCCAAATTGGAGTATTTCCCATTACAGAAAATGAAATATATTGGAGGCGATAATGTTTTTGAGGATATTTACCACACATGAACATGCAGGAACCATAATTATAATTTTTTTTATACTCTGGACATCACACATTTACCACCATACTCAAAAAAAAGTATTTTGTGGGGTTTTTTTAATCTGTACCTTGAATGGGACTTTACCAGATTGATTTGATTAAAGATCTAATTTTAGCCTAACTGGGCCAGCACGGATAGCATCAACATATGCTGTCATTTCATCTGTCAAAAGACACAGAGGGAATGCAAAACTTGTGAGCTTAAATCAAAGCCCGTTCACAAAAGTATTGCATTCCAAGCCAACAAGCCCCCTTCAGATACTTTAGTGTTGCAGAAACTCTCCACAGTAAATCCTTTCAGAGAAAGGAAACTGGGCACCAGGGAAGCCAGATCAACTGCTCAACTGTCTCCTTCTCACCCAGATCAAATCTGCTTTTACCAGAAGCAAGCAAGAGACTGCTCTCCTTAAAACGTTAAGGGCAATGAGTTAAGCATTTGGAATAGCATCAAAACCAATCCCAATAAATGTGCCTGGTTTTGCACGTGCATGATGACACATTCTAACTCTGTATTTTCACTCTTCTTCTAACAGACCCTTTGTTTAGCATATATAGTTGCAAAACCATAAATACAAAACTACTGAATAGTTTCTTCCACTGTGAAGCTAAGTTATTCACCATGGAAGGCAATCATTTATTCACTACACACCATTCACACCCTTCTCAGACAGAAATAATCTAGACCACTTGATTTTGCAAAAATAATGTTCTTTAAATTTTTGCACATAATTTTACTTTCCATAAAGAATCAAGAACAGGATGATTTCACCATGTGGAAAAACTGGTGAGCAAAATACAAAAAGCAGCACAGACTCCTCTTTCTAGAGCAAAGATTTGCCCCTGCAAAGATTGCAAGAAATGGCAGTGAATTATCAGCTAATAACCTAACAATCATGCATAACATAAGATGGATTAGGAAAAAAGTTACAGTGAGTCAAGTTCTACTATTTCTAGCATGTAATTTATATTTAATTTTTCAACTGTTTTAAATTTTTTTATTAACAACGACAGTAGTGAAGGAAAAAACATTTAACTGATGCAGGCATTTGTCTGCGTTGCACATTTTTGTGTAATGGAACAAGATTAAGACATCTATAAAAATATATCCAAAACACATCAGAATGGACAGTTTTATTCTGAACAGATCTGTTTCAATCTGATACACATAACAAATAAGTCTGTTTACCCCCACACTATCCTTTAACAAAGAGAAACTAATATCCATATCTACCCGTAAGGGGTTCTACAGAAATACAATAATTCATATTTTGTTTTAAAACTCAACCATTAAATTTGACTATATAAGCTACTATTCTTAAACATGTTTCTTAAACAAAGTAACAGGTTTAGGACTCCAATATCAGGCTCAATTCAGGCAAGACTTTATTTCCAATCATACTACCTTCTGGGCCTTCTGACATAATGAAGACTGGTGAAATCTAAGCTTCAAACCAAGAAAACATTATTTTTCCAGGCCCAGTAACAAGAAGAGTTTTACCTACCATTTATCATAACTTCTACATCGCCGGGTTTCTTTCATAATACGGTGATTTGTTATTCTGTTTTTTTAAATGACAAATGAGCACAGAAAATAAATGTGTATTGAAATTTCTATCCCATCTACATGATCAATGGCCTCTTTTTGTAGTACGTATTTCTGTTTAAAACAACAAATCTTTAACAAGAGATCTGTGTGCACTGCAAGCTGCAACTGTGCTGTACCATTTACAGCAAATCTTACCAAAGCAGCCCAACAAAAATTACAAGAGACCAGAAAGTGTCTTGACTATTCACAGCTGACCAAATGCAGCAGCCAGCCAGTGTTCACTGCTGAGTCCTCGATTCACCCAGGAAGGAGAGCTTCTTCCCATGCATTCTGAACAGTCTGACATCCCACAGAGCATTTAAACAACAAAATGTGAACTGGCTTCATTTGTTGGTGTTGCTTTAGATCACTTCTAATGCTTTGTTCATTTCTATTACTCCACTGCACAGATCGTAGCTCAGTATCTCCCAAAAATTATCAGTAAATTTTGCTATGAAGTCACAGATTGATTCAGTTTATTTTTTCTTTTCCAGTGACCATTAATATCCTTTTCCTTTTTCTGTCTGGAAAGTAGCCCTTTTATACCTATTGGCAAGTTCACAGAAACAACTGAGTTTTAGTCTTACCATAGAACCACAGTCCCCTTCGTTCAGTCATACTGGGTCAGTGTCCCTGTTTGCCAGTCTTGGTCACAAGAAATAATGGGCAAGAACAGGTAGTGGCTCAGCAACCTTATCAAGTTATTCTTAGTATAAATTTATTTCAAAAGGCCTTGGGAGGTTGTTGGCTCCTCCAGCCTACACTGGAAGCAATCCATTTCCCACAGTAGCTGTGTCCACTCTGCTGAGTTAAAATACATGTGCTTATTTATTTTGTTATTCCAGCTTAGGGCATAGCTTCACATCAGCAGGCAATAACCTTGGCCACTTAATCGTCAGTGTACAGGAACATTCCTGCCATTCCATTAGGAAGAGAATTCTAGCAGATAACATGGTGCCAGTCAGTACAACTGCAGCATCAGAGGCCACTGTCAAGAGTGTAGCTAGGATATAGTGTTTAGAGAATTTAATAATGTGAATTCCAAGTTAAATGTGGTGTCAACAATGTCTTGTGACCTCCACTGGCAGCTATTTTTACTTAACTTGAGTTAGGATGATGACCTGACTGCAATATAATATGAGATGGTCTTAATATGGCATTTATTTTTAAACAACATTAACAGTGCTACAGTGGGTCTTAAAATAAAAATAGAAAAATAATCAAAACAAGGAGTTGTCTTCTTGGCTGTCTTGATTATTCAGGACCCAAGACACATATTCCTGAAATATTTTTCCCTTAAAAAAAGATATAAAAATCAAGCTTCCACCATTGAAAAAGGTACTGTTAACTCACTCACGTGTTTAAATGCTTTATTGCCACATTACTCTTAATGCTTATTAGTCTCACTTTCACACATATAATGTGCAATTATTTAATGAGAGCCCCAATGAGAATTAATGAGCTTCAGAGCTTATACTACAGATTATTACAGACAGAGTAAGATCATTCTATGACCTGCCCCTTTCACTTGTCCATTATTTGACAGGCGTGTGTGTTCTCCAGTATTCACAAAGCATCAAAAAACACATTCTTCTTAAAAGTCTTTAGTCATACCTCTTTGGGTCTAATCATCTTACCAGTCACTACAAAGATGGTAGGTAACACAGTATTCTGCTCTGGGAAGATGGAGTTTTATTATTCCATTTGTTCTCAGAAATATAATTTACTAAAAGAAAAAAGCATACACAGAGCTAGACAGAACTTGCATGCCTGTGTGCACCCTATGTTTAATGACAACAACAAAATTGCAATTACTTTCCTAAGTCAGTGTAAGCACCTAAGAACTCTAACCAGCTAGGCCGGATTAAATACCATCAGAAGTCTGAGCCAGTCAGACCTAAATCTTATATATAGCTCTGGACATACCACATATTAAAAATGCAGAACAAAAAGATTTATTCTGTATAACATTCCAGTGTCAGCGTCTTTAAAAAAAGACTCATGACAGAAAGATCACTAAACTCAAGCAGCAGCTTTTAATAGTCACTTCTGAAGCAAAAAAAATTTAAACATTAAGTGGAGGGATGAATGTAATGCCAGGAAAGAAAGAAATTAATTACTGAGACTTGCCAGGATATAGGTACAGCCAAAATTGAAGGTATTTACGAATGAATAAAAAGATAAAATAGACTTTTTGGTGTCTTGTCTCACCAATGCAATCATGACTGGAAGAAAAATATCCCTATACTCTTTTTTCATGCCATATGACTTAGACATTACGTTTGGAAAAACAGTTGGGGGAAAAAAGTGAGCATCAGGGTGCTTCAAAAATTATTATCTTCTGCTGTCCCCTAGTGGCACTGTAACTTTTTTCACAAAATTCATCAAAGAATACTTTCAACTGTAGGCTTCATAGGTTACAGAATAGAAGGCATCAATAGAAATTAAAAGCCATAAGAAATTAGTTTTGCAGGCAATTGCTACAAGCAGCTTTTATTTAGAGTTTTTAAAACTAAAACCCACAGGAAACACTGTAATCTAGTGTTTTAAACCACTGGCTTCTGTAAGAAATTGTGTGGCAAAAATAACACCAAAAGTATTTACTGGACTGCCCATGATATTGGTCAGTATTTCAGAAATTCTATCACTGAACTAGTTAAGACTTTGAATGCAATTGGAAGAAACGGCTTCCAATCACTCCAATTGTAGCATACCTTTCAAGTTCATTAAAAAAAAACCCCACTCAATATATGTCAATTCTACTATAAAGTAAAAGCATTACTGGACAACACCCAGATTTTTTTGATCTTACTTTACCATAAATCAAAATGCAGGAGTTGCAATTTATGTTCTTCAGCAGGGTAAAAGGCAACTGAAATGTTTCTTAGGGAACACAGTGGCCTTATCCACTTAAAAATAAACTGTTACATCTCACCTTAGATCAAGCTTTGCAAAATTGTAAGACAGATGTGGGAACACATCCCTGATTGTTAGTCAAAGGTTTTCCAGCCCTATCCCCAACATAATTTCTCTCCTTTCATATTTACTTTTGTATCACAAAATAATTTGACTTCAAAAGTAAACAGTATTTGGCATCCCAGTTTTAATTACAGTTTAACACCCCCTCTTAATTAGCTGAGATATTTAATTTAGCTTTCATTCTATGCAATTATATTCTCATAACCCATGAAATTTTTAATTATCTCTAACCTCATTAATGAGGACTACTAAATTGCAGTTCAGTTCATTTTTATCAAGTTTCTAGAAGAAACACAAGCTTCTCATACAAACTGTAGCTATTGAAAACAAGTGAAGCTTCCTACTCAACACTCAGATTTCAATGAGAAGTACATTCTCATTGTACCCACACCAAAAACTGCATTAGCATATTTACTTATTGCACAGTATTTACTTAAAATTATTAGACATCTCCCTTGTTTTATTTTCAAAAATTTATTTCATGCTATTAAGTTTCCTAAACAAATTTCCTTCCAGGACTGCTTTACCTTAAGGATGGAGAGAGCCTGTATGTTTCCTCAAAATTAATGCCCAGTGTAGGTAGAACCTGCTGATCTTTGTATCAGATTAAGAAACAGAAAATACCCATGAAACTTTTCTTACAGAAGGAATTTGCTTTCACTGTCAGTCAACACCCTGCAGCTCACACAACTTGCTCAGATGTACTCCCAATTTCCCTAAGGTCTCCCTACTGAAAAATTCAAATAGAAGGAAATGTAAACTACATCCCAGTAGGGCATCCAGCACAGCCCACAGCCCCTGAGACAGACACTCTGCCCCAATTTTCCATCTGAATCTGTCCCTCAAGCAATCACAGAAGGCTGTATTTAAGAGGCCACTGAAGATAGACTCTTAAGGTTGCCAGGCTAAAGTCCTCTCAGAGTGACATTTGAATAAAAGCATTATGACAAAGGGGAGTTGTTTGTCTTTGTAGCTCTTTAGAGCTGTTTCCCCATGCTAAACCTACTTACAATTGCTCTTCTCAGCTCCTAATGAGAACTGGGAAAAGACCTGAGGATTACAACTCCAGGGCGATGCTTTAACTCAGTGACACAGCTCAGAAAGAGCTCAACCAGTACCCTAAACACTGCCAATTAAACAGTGCCAAACACATTGTTTTCCTTCCATGATGACAGTATGCCATAAAGACAAAATTACAAGCCTTCTGTGGAAGCCACACAGGACTAAAAAAAAAAAAAAAAAAAAAAAAAAAAAAAAAAAAAAAAAAAAAAAAAAAAAAAAATTACTGAATTCTAACCAAGCATGTATGCTTTTCTCTCAATTGCTATGCGTGCGATTACACCCAAATTTTAAATAAGCAAAACAGCTACGTGTTTTATCATATATAACATTCACTGACCTTGTTCATTGACAGGTTTTTTTCAAAGTAATTTAAAAATTTATCATTCCTCTACTATAGAAGATCAGAAAACGGAGAGCACAGAGACAGAATGGGGCAGAAATGTTACCAATTACAATGAAAACATGGCTTAAACTTCTACATTTTGAAAGAGTGCTGGAAGTGTTGTACAGTCACCAAAATTTACAGCCTTCTGATCCAGAACACAGATCTCAAATTCCTGTAGTGTTGAAATCCTATTCTAAGCAACTGCTCTGTCATTAGGTCTGACAACTGCCCATATTGCAAGCACAACTACAAACAAATTAAATTACAGACAAGATATAATGTTAGGTCTTGCACTTCATCCTTCAGATAATTGCACGAGGTTTTTGATCTACTGAATTATATGCAGCAACAGCTTCTGTTTCACTTAAAAATCTACTTCAGAGATGAAGGACCTGGTTTTCAACAGTGTATCTGGGTAACTCCCATCATAAAGGCTTAGCCACAAATATTTTTAAACTGAAGCTATGCTTAAGAATGTAATTCCACAAAAGACTTAGAAAATTAAAAATTTAACCTGTAATTAACATTTGATTCCTTCCTCCCAAATTAAATACAGAAGAAATATTTCCATTCTTTTGAAGAGTCTTCAATGACACAAAAAAATTGGATCCACAGTCTAAAAACTTATTTATCTATAAGTGTCAGTGGCAAAACAAGCTTTTCCACCCACAAACACGCTCAACTCAGCCTTTGAGGTAATCCTGCCAAGTGAAAAAGGTTTTTATTTCTTCACTATTAATCTTCCCTGATCAGATGGAACAATCAGGGATATTTTTGTCTGCTGTAACAAGTCTCTGAAGCTCACTAAGAAATTATTAAGTCAAATCATTACTCTTAACTAATCAAAAGGGTCTTTTAGTGATAACAGCCTTTTTCTTTCTAATTTATACCTTAATTTTTTTCAAGTGAGTCTTTAGCCAATGATCTGTCCCTACAGTGATTTAGTTTTAAACATTAAAATACTAATGAAAAGTGGAAACAAACCTGGCTGTTCTTCCCACTCTGTGGATGTATGTGTTTGCATCCTCTGGACAATCAAACTGAATGACCCAATTCACTGCTGGAAAATCTGTGTAAAGAAAAAAATGTATCAGGTAAGTTCACTGGACTCAAAACCCTCCTATTCAAGAGCATTAATTCCTGTAAGAACCATCACCATTTGCAGACATTAGGTGCAACCTCTGAAATAAAAATAAAATTAGTTGCATGTATTAGCATACATAAACAACCATTCTCTTCCTCAAAGAAAGGTAAATTAATTGTGTGTTCATTTCCTAAATTATGACAGTGCAATGAATGGAAGATAATTTCACACTTGACAAGAATAGACATGCTTTGTGTCACACAGATGATAAAACACCCTATGGTTAATAATTATGAAACAACATCTGACCCACTTTTCACCCACACCGTTAATATCCTACACCACTGGGGTCTGAAGTTAGCTGTGGTGAGACTGCACTACTTCAGCTGTCACATACAGAAATACCATAGCCCCTCTCAAAGATGGGAGGGGGTGACCAAGCCTAACAAAAGTCAACCTTGATTGTGAGTGGTATTAAGCATTTTCCAACTGCTGCACTTCGCCCAGCAGCAGCATGCTTTGTGCTGAGGTGTTACCTCCTAACCATGTCTGCAGCTACACTATATTCTACAAGTATATCCACATTCTAAACCAAACTAACCACACCCAAATTAGATAGTCACTGGTGAGATTTCTGCAGTATGGAAGGCATGATAAACAGTTTTCATTCCTGACTTCAGTTTTTAGAACACCTTCTTTCTTTTTGTAACATAGTGACAAAGCCTCACATTTTGGACAACAGAGTTTGCTATCTCAAAGAACGACTGGACTCCTGAAAAGTCTTCTGTTGCACTAAATGCCTCCAAGAACTAAAAGAAAAAAAAAAATCTTTTTACCCTCATTTATTTTTCTGTCTCCTTATCAATACAGTGTTACAATGCCACTCATATATCAGACATTAAAATTTCAGGTTTCCATTTCCACATACCAGTAGGTTAGTAATTTTTTATATCCTTTGGAATAACCCACAGGTTACAGGCATATCAGAAATACTTAAAACTGCTGGAATCTTGCCTTACAGCATGTAGTAAACAAATACATCACTATTTCCATACCACACATGTTTCTCTGGGATAAAAAGAAAAGATAAGCACAGACGAAGTGGGCCTCTTCAGTAAATAAACAGCAGAACTCTAAGAAGCATCTCTCTTTTGAGATGCCCTAATGAGCTCCTAAGCAAACGACAGCTTTGTTTTTCACAAAGTGGGTCAGTCTTCAGAGTATAAAGTCTCATAAAGCCGCAACAGGTTTAGCTGTTGCTTCTGTGGATACCTACCCAGGCCACGAGCTGCAATATCCGTAGCAAAAAGCACTGCTGCCTTTTTCCGAACAAAACAAGTGTAGACTTCCATTCTCTTCATCTGCTGCTGCTTGCCATGGAGTGCCAGGACAGGAAGACCAGGCTGAAGCTTACAGAATACCCTGAATAGATATTGGACCTACCCAACAAATCAGATGGGAAAAGAATTACCATGCAATGTTAAAGTTGTTAAGATCATATACAGTGTATATAACAACTGACATAATACATCAAATTAAATAAACTTTTCTCCACATCAGAGAAAAAATATGTTATTTTGAGACCTTGTTACACACCCAAGTACTAAAAGACAAAACTAACTGTGGCAAAAGATTGGCATGCCTTTTGATGGCATTT
The DNA here is from genome assembly GCA_013397115.1 of Edolisoma coerulescens. Lineage (NCBI taxonomy): Eukaryota > Metazoa > Chordata > Aves > Passeriformes > Campephagidae > Edolisoma > Edolisoma coerulescens. The sequence continues at coordinate 1,283,597 of VWZW01001523.1, forward strand.
CCTAAAGGAAACCAGAACAGGTTACACCAAGAACAACTTGGGACATGAGTAGTCAGGCCGTATGCAAGGGACCAAAGTATCAAAGTCCATCAGAAGCACTGCTTTTAGACAGTACTGGAGGGGTTCTGGGTTTCATACTTGCAACTCAAATCAGTCTACAGTCTCACTTTACTATTTCAAGTTTCAGCAGTTTCTCTTATAAAATCAGCCTGTTTACTCTTACCTACAGTACCCATGATGCAGCACTATTTTATAGCAGGCAGCTACCTAGTATCTTTTTAAGAAAGTAGTTACATAAACTGTGTATACTGCAGGAACAGCTGCAGCTCCAAGAATTTCTGTACAACTCAGCCGACCACTTCAATGTATTCACCAGTCAACTGCAGAACAACAAAAATACTGCAACCTCTTCCACAGGTGAAAGACTTGTAATGAATATATACTAGACTATTGTAAAATGGTCTATTATTGTAAAATATTAGCATTGTATTATACTAGCAAGCAATACCTGCATTGTAAAAATACTTGATACATGCAGTAGTTACATGTACAAATACCTGTGCCAAACAAACACATGCAAATAACTTCAACAGAATGGTCCCAGGACACTTAGACAAGTAGGTATTTGAAGGATTACTTGCTACGTAAGAAAAACCTTTTCTGGTACTATTTCACAATCACACTTTCTCAAACAGGCAGATTTAAAAGCTTGTAAGGAAAGCAAGTACAACTACTGAAATACTTCGTAAGCTAACTATGAAACATGGCAGAAGAGAGAACTGAAATAGCTGGGCCTTACTGACACTAACTTTTACCATTCATTTTTAACAGCAGACCACAAAAAATGCTGAGAACAGTCAGCTCTCCAGAACCTTCTTGCACTGAGCCTGGGTCACTGAACTGCCCAGAAGCCAGGCCCTGCATGACATGCAGCAGTAGCTGATGTTTTGTTCCTCCAATTTCCGGTTGCAAATTAAGTCCACAACCTCACCTCTCTGGTGCACTGACATCTCCATTAATGTCTTCATTTCATTCGTTTAAGAATGCTGGGGGAGAAGGAGGGAGAAAAAAAAACATACCTCTTTACAGCTTGCAAAAAACACAATGCTCTTCTTTTTCAAATGAGTTCTCAGGAAAGAGTATAACATGTTTACTTTTTGCTGAAGCTCACAGACAACATAGTTCTGATCCAAAGTTGCTGGGGTACTAAAGAAGAAAAAAAATCAGAAAAAAAACCCCACACCAAAAAAGTACATTTCGACAAATCACAGAAATGTCTCACCTTTCTTTTAAGCCAAGAGTGTCTTATACATACTCAGAAAAAGGAGAAAAGAAAAGGAATCAGGCTGGAAAGCTCTCCCACTTTGAGGAACAAGTCTTAGCAGTTTCACTTGAAAACTACATCAATTCCCTTATTAAAGGCCAGTGGGGGGGACAGATGACTTTTGACATTACTTCTAAATTCATTTACTACCAGCAAGGCAAACTCTTTCCATGTCTAAGCAGTGACATTCAAATTGCCTTGACTTAAAATGCAATTTTGTCTTTTAGTCCTATTAAAGCATCATTTGTGCTTAAGGCGATGTCAAAGCAGACTCTAATCACGCACAAAAAGAGAGCATTGATGTACTTCTACTGATTACACTGACATGCAAAGTAACTTTCTAAAGCTCTGAACTGTCATCTGAACTCACATTTCTGTTCTTAAAAACAGAAATAAAACAAAAAAAAAAGATTCCTTGGGACATTTGCCCTTGAAACACATCTAAATGCTCATCTCTTACAGTCCCTCTGCTTCACCCTAAACAGACCATGGGTATTCAAAATTACCTTTCTAAAGGTGGTCACTTGGGAGGATGAAACTACAAGAGACTCCTCCAGTTTTTATTTTGTTATTTAATTTGAATTATGCCACAGCACTTTTTGCTTTCTAAATTTTTCAGAGGAAATTGCTTTTATAAGGCAATAACCTAAGGCAGTAAATTCTAAAACAAATTAATACATTCCTTTCTTTAATTTGGTTTGTTATCTAATTGCACTCTCCCAAATATTTAAAAAAATTAGATGTACTTTAAAATAGACTTCACCGAACATGGGAGATCAGTGAAATAGATAGTCCCCAAAATGAAGACTACATACGAGGCCTGAACATTCTCTTCTGCTAAGAGGATATTAACCACACTTTTTTTTTCTGGCAATCATGTTTATTTAAGATGCCTTTGATAGTACTACTGATTAAAAAAAGATATTTGCAGTACAATACAGAGATAATCAAATCAAACAGTATAAACTTCCTCAAGATTCAATGTGGTTCTGCCACGCATTTTCCTATGATTTCTTGTTTGCTCCCAGGAAAGCCATTTTTATCTCTGTGCTTCACCTTTCTCCTGCATCTTATATATGGAAATATATGCATATTTCATAGAAGAGCAGAAAAATAATCATCCGTGTTCCTAAGTAATTTGACACTCAGATGATTGAGCCCACAGAAATGTAAAATAACATTCTTCATTTGGATTTCAAAAGAAAATAATGTGGCAAAAAGCAACACTCATTTAGTGATATATTAAAATTTTTGAGCAGGGCACACCACACACTTCCCCTCCAGCAAGGGCCTCCCATCCTGCTCCAAACTGTAGGGCAGGAAAAATGTATTTTGTGCACACAGGGCCAGAGCCCTAAATGTGCACAGAAAACACAGCACATCAGGAAGCCACAGGAGTTACTGCATGTGGACTAACACCACATGCTTTCTTTTGGGCACCTAATACTGAACATACAAACAAGATTCTCATTCTGCACTGTCCCAATAGGAAAGCATGTCCTTGGAAAGCCAGATTTATAAATGGCACACAGACAGACTGTATTTGTGCACACATGTGGTGGTTTTGCACAGTAAGTACACACATGCAGGAGGCAAGGAAGCTAAACAACAAAAAAAGGAGTAATTCAGAACTGAATGCTCCTAGACCCAGGACTCTGGCTATAATCCACTCTGAGGCTTCCTCCTGAGTAAAAAAATTTCCAGTCTGAGAAGCTGCCTGAGGAGACAAGACAAGCACAGGTTCAGCCTCCCTGTAATCTCCCTGTAATTCAGTAAGAACTAGTCCCCTCTTATATGGAAATTCCTTGCTTCCAGGAAGGCGCACAGCAGGATCAGACACTGATCCGGTGATGCATGCACAACGCAACCTCTGATTCAGGGAACTGTCAAGAAGCAGTTAAGTAGGATCACTATCTAACCCTCCCCATAAAAAAAAAAAAATCCCAACATACCTGAATTTGGCTTTCTCATGAACCCAAACATATTCCGGATCTTTCAGACTCAGCCGTGCAAGATCCTTCACGGATTTTGTTTGTGTTGCAGAAAACAGCAAGGTCTGGCGTTTCTTAGGTAGATTTTCTATGATTGCATTCATTGTATCAGCAAACCCCATGTCTAGAATTCTGTCAGCTTCATCAAGAACTGTATTGAAGGATAAATTTGAGAAAATCTGGTTTTAGATTTAGTTTAAAAAAAACCCCTACATTAAATCCATATGGCACAAAATTCCATCTGTACTTAAAATGCAGAGATTAAATTAACTACTGTATGTAACGGGATCCTCTTTAGATATTCCTGTACTTCATAAAACATGTTTTCAAAAAAAACCTGAAACAGAAATCGTAGCATTTCCCACAATCTGTGAACTACAGCCCTCAGTTTTACATGCTGAAGCAAAAAGATCAGCATCTCAAGGAAACAGTTTGGCAATTTGCAAACAGACTCCCTGTCCTATTACTGAAACAAAAGCACAGAATGTAAAACAGTGTTGTTGTATTTGTGACAGAGCAAAACACTCTCCTGTACCTAAGCTGAATTTACCATTGAAATATAGGGTATAAACCAAGTAGCAGAGAGACAAAGCTTTAAAAGAGCCTACATTTAATCCAATTCTTGTCTAACTGCCATGAATTGTATTAAGTGTAGCAAGCATAATTTCACATTTTATCAGCTTCATTAGCTTCTTAATTGCTTCTAAGTTCCTCAAGCTATGCTAAAGATTATGCAGTTCCTAGTGGCAGGAAATTTCATTACACTGAAAATTTTTGTTCAGGCTGGAAGGATGAAAACAAACAAGGTTAACAATGCAAACCAAAGAATAAAAGGAGCAGAAATCTGTCTTAAAACACAAAGAAAAATGTTTTCTAGAACTGGTCCAAAATACACACACTGCAGTGGATACTCTATATAGTTAGTTAATTATCATGTCAGGAAAGACACAAGAATCATAGCCAGAAAGGTAAGTTTAGCATTAGTAAAGACAAATATAAAAGATTATATGGGGCACTACATTGGGGTTTGCGTTCCTTACTAAACCCCCTGCTTGTTCTTATCATCCTAAGGAAGGCATGCTCAGCAACTGCTTCAGAGAAAGTACACGCAAGAAAGGGGTTTTGCTGTTTTCTAATTTAATTTGAATATGTGTGAGCTCAAATGCCATTTCATCTACATGCCATGACAAGAATAAACTTTTTATGCAAGGAAGTGCTGCACACAACTATGAGCTGTTACAATATATTCCTGAGTACTTTCAACTGCTTAAAAAACTTACTCAACATTTGCAGATCAGATGCATAGAAATATGAAGTTTCATCCATGTGTTGTAAAAGCCGTCCTGGAGTGCAAATTAGCATATTTATGTGGTGGATTCTTTCAGACTCTTCTTTCAGATCCTGAAAAGGAGTTAAACCAGCTTAGATCTAGTTGTTCAGACCAGAAGTCCAGTACCAGAGATGGTCAGGTCAGTTTAACCTATTAATGGCTTTTAGACAGAACAGTCAAGGAGCAGCCTTTCCTCTTCCCACAGATATGCCACCATTTCTTCAGCATGCTCACACCTGTGGCTTGATGAAAAAGTCTTTCAGAATAATCTAAATTAACGGGATAGCCCTGCAAGACTTGGCAGGAAGGTCCATCCAGTCATGGACCCTGAAAAGCTTTTAAATATGCAAAAGTTTCAAAAGACACAGAATACACACAAGCAAATGAGTGGGTCACTGATAGGTTCCCGTTAACTACTCTCCTCCTCGACCTTTCAAGCCCAGGGTTTCCTTCCTAAACTAGTACTTAATACAGCACTCAACTAAGCTTCCATACAGCAAACTCCAAGAGAGGACACACACCTTTCCTCCAATGATAAGGCCAGCTGAGAACTCATGATTCTTCCCCACTTTCCGCAGAACCTTGAAGGTTTGATATGCCAGCTCCCGGGTAGGCGATATTATCAAAACCCCCAGGCCATCAGCTGAAGTCCACTGTTGGCGATAGAGGAGTTCCAAAGCCTGAAAGCAATTGCCATGTTATCATCACAAAAACCTCAGAAGAAAAACATGCAACAACAAATTGGTAGCAAAAAGTGTCATTAAGAAAAAAACAAGGCAAAGCCACGTTAATTAAAATAGTGACATTAAGAAACATCAGTGCACATTTTACATAGTTTGACAATATATAAATTCTAACTAACGGTAATGATACTTGCTGCAGCAAAATTCTCCAGTACCAGCCTATGACAGACAGTAATGGGTGGAAACTCATAAATACTTTACTGCACAATTAATCCTATTCTGCTAAATACAGGAAATTAGGCGATTTACATGACAATAGAAATCAGTGTCGAAAAATATGAGAAATTTCTCTGCTCCTAAGGTTTTGTGGGAACCAGGAACAGAATGAGCACCTGGATGAGTGTTAATTATTGAAGCTTTAATTCTGGCTTATAGACTTGAAGAGGTACTATCCACACATTACATACAGAGCATTCCAACTAAAGGTGCCATACAGCTCACACCAGGGTTGTTCCTCCTCTTCTGAACTCATACTGCAGAAACCCTCTATTAGTCAGCTAATCCTAACACAAGGACTTTACAAGTATGAATATCTGATGCCTTCTGAAATACTGAAAGCTGGTAAGCATAGTTGTACAATTAATTTTTTTCCACTCTTCATCTCTTAAGCTCCTCTCTTAGCCCTCTTCTCTAAAACTGCTTTAAAATAAGGTTTGTATAACAAAGTACTTCTGCTCTTAGATTAACTAATGGAATGATCTCACTTGTTTCTCAAATTCACAAGACTTTTGAAGCCACCTACATTTTTTTTATTCTCTACAGCAGCATAAAGCATAAACCTTCTTTACCACAGAGGGTATTCAAAGCACCTACTACTGTTCCCACAGTTACTGACAAAATAGGCTCCAAAGAATTTTATACTTACAAAAATGCAAGTAATGTTTAAAACAGAGCAACTCCATAAAAAAAAATTATTCCCTTTCATCTAATCACAGCATGATGGGGTTTGTATCCACTTTTATGTACACTTTAAGCACATGTCTCAATCATACTTTCCAAACTGAAGAAATGAAATGCAGATCATGATGCTTTGAGTAAAACTGACAGACATGTACATCCATGACAGGGTTTTTCATCCCACTTTTCTGCTTGCACCTACAAGTGATTTCTGAGGAGTTCAGAAAAGACAAGGAAATGGAAGTCCACAATCACTAAGGTTAACTTTGCTATATAAGCTCCAAATTCTAACATTTTAAAGGAGTGAAAGCCACTCATCTAAGAAAATCTAAGGAACTGAAGAAAATCCACCAATCTGTTTCATACACTTAGTTTTCAAACACCAGAAAAATTGGACAACTAGAGTTGCACCAGGAAAACATTCTTGAGAGAAAAACAAAGCACTTCCTAAATCACACAGGGTCTACTAATGTAAGGATCAAAATGAAACTTTCAAGTCTTGGAATATTCCTAGCACAAAAAATACACTTCTTTCAGAAGCTCAAGCAGTTTTATTCAATTCCTAAGTATCTTGGCTTTCCTGAAACACCCACATCAGCTGAATTGTGACTTTTTTCTCAGGATCTATTAACCTAAGCTGACATCAATACTTCACAGATAACTTGGTTTGAGTATAAATAGAAGGATGTAAATTACTTACTGGAACAATAAAAGCCAACGTTTTGCCTGATCCAGTCTTTGCAGCTCCAAGTACATCTTTACCTTGTAAAGCCAAACCTATGGTTTGCCTCTGTATCTCTGTTACCACACGATACTGAGCTCCCTGCAAGCCTAGTATTTGCAGGGTGGGAAGAGAAGAGAGAGTGTGGGAGGAGAAGAAGAACAAAAAACAGAAAGAAAAAAACTTTATTTCATTTTGTCTGGCCAAGGACTGCATTGCTATGTTTAGAAACTGTTGTACATGGCAATACTTACCTGAAACTTAGTTTGAAGAAAAAAAATGTGCAGATGCAGATAAACAATGCATTCCCTTGTACTTACATTATTTTCCAAAGAAAACTTCTATACTCACCTTTAAGGGTTTTCTTTGACAATGGAAAATCTGAAAATCTTTGGATTTCACTTGCATTTATCTGAAACAAAATAATTTTAATCAATGCTTACAATTAACCATAAGAGAGGAATTGAATAGCATTCTGCAAGTTGGTGTTAGCATAACTATGTAGCAGTTCAGTAAGACCTGATTCAAGTTAGCTAGTCAGGCAATCTATACCAGTTTGACATAAGCTAAACCACTGATCTACCATAAACTATTCAGTAAGTAATGATAGACTTGAATAATGCAGGCTAATAGCACAATTTAAAGCTCAGACCATCATGAAATCACAGAACAATTTAGACTGAAGAGGACCTCAGGAGGTCCCTGGTCTCCACCTTACTAGAGCCCAGATGTCCTTTTCAGATCTGTGTTTCCAGATCCCAAGCAGGGATCTACTGGGAACATATGCTCATCCTCGCTGCAGGGTGTATTTGGGCACCCAGAGCTGCAGCAACATTACACTGACCTGACTGGGAAAAGAAGAGTTCACCTATGTCCTGAAACTCACCAGATTCACCAACCTCTAGCCCTCGGTGTATTTAATTTTTTAGAGCTGTCCTACAGGGTAAAAAAAAAAATACTAACAAAGTAGTTCATTGTCCTGACACCTAATAATTTACTTCTCTGTAGGCACCTATATTTGAGAGCTGTTAATGACACACACACACACAGAGTCCTCAGTAGCATGTGTTTGGGCCCATGAGTTTGCTCAATGATTTACAAAGATGAGGTGTCAAGCAGAGTTCTTGGAAAAAATGTAGTATTTTCAAGGCTGTTGTAGCAGATGTGAACAGCTTTCAGTGGCAAAGTTCACAACTAATAGTAGCAGGACTAAAAAAAAACCACAGAAGTCAAGAAAAAAGAATAGAGACTACTGTATTTATAAAGCCTGAGCTGAAAAAGAAGGTGGACTATACAGCTTAGAATGGATGCTGACTAAAATCCATAAACTGAGACTTCTAAATGTCAAACTTGGAGCTTACAACTCATGCATTTCTAATAAGTATTGTTTATCTCTAATAAACTGCTGAACAGAAATCTCCCAAATTAGGAATCAAGCAAAATAGTCTTCAGACCCTGCTGACATCTTGAGTTAACAATTCTAGAGAAGGCCTCAGATGAAGAGCTACTGAGCTGCCAGATCAGCCTTATAACTACTTGAAGAACCAAACCTCTTACAGGCTCTGCCTATTATAGAAAACCAAGGGGTTATAGCTGTTTAAAGCATCTAAATTCACAACACTATTCTTTTCAGCCTAGCTCTCTCCAGTAAAATCAACACAAGTAACTTAATACATTAATTTAATCTCTACAAATAAAAGGTAAAAACAGGTAAAAGGTAATGACACCCTTATTAAAATCTGGTTTTGAAATATTTCAAGGCAAAGCTCTTGCAAGGCAGATTTCAAGCTTTCACTGCGTCCTAATAGAGCAATTAGACTTTTGTCAAACATTATGTTGGAGGAGGGAAAAAATCCTACCAGAATCACCTTAAAAAAAAAGGTCTTTTGTTGACTTGCACATATTGGAATTTTTGACAAGTATTTCAGAATTCAGTTGCTAATTTTAAAGATACTATATATCACATGAAATATTAGGCTAATTCTCACTCTTATTACTTTGCAAGCTAAATATTTACAACTCAATGATGTATACAGTTGCTGTTTAATTTCTGCCAAGAGACTGTCTGCATAGGAAAACAGTAAGCCTACAGGAGGGAAAAGTATTTCACTAACAACAAAAAAGAATTCATGCAATCGATTATGTGCAACTTAAGGGATCGATTTTTACAGGTTTGTGATACATCAAATGGGCTATTGCAGCAATCTGAAATTGTTCTAAATAATTACAGTATTTCAGTAGCCAACTTCTTTTTAACTCTAGACGACCCAGTAAGAGCAGATGTATTAATCAAAAAAGAAGACAAATATTGTTCTGCTCTTCTACATTAAACTTCTCTAAATCAATTCAAAAAATCATTACTTGAATAAGACCTGCTCTTTCAAAGATGTCCAAGGAAAATAAAATGTGAACAGTATTAAAAGAGCAAGGAATGGTAGGAAAGGCCATGTCACAAAGCTTCCTATATTATTTCCCTGCCCTACAAAGTTCCAGGAGCAGAAGAATGTTATGCTGTAGTACCCTTAAACTCCAAAAGTACTGGTGTATTTTTAAGTAACGTCCAAATGGCAAGCATAAGAAGGACTGATGTCTGAGGTAGGTCTTCTGATAGACCTATTCCACATCTACACGCGCCAGTGGAAAACACCACCAACTTCTACTTCGTTTGTTTCCCTCTCCAAAGCTACTACCTCTGCTCATCTGCTGGGAACCTGTAACTGTGAGCTCTCTCTAATCAACTCCACATGAGAGCAGCCAGCTCATTTCAAATATTTCAAATGCTGTTCTGATCTAACTCAACTAATTCAACACAGAGCAGACTAGAAAGGATTTTGCACAAACACCTCCCCAGCACATCAGTTAGGCTGTTAATGCTTTTCATGAGCACATCTGGATGGAGAAGACCATGCCCATCAATGGCCTGACAGTCAGGCAACAAAGTCAATGAATCAACAGAAAACAGCTCATCTATGAATATGTAACACAGAAAATGGTCCCATGATTTGGACACATTGGAACTAATTTTCACATTTTCCATCTGTGCTGCCACACACTTGCCATCTGTCAACAAACGGAAAAAAAAAATCCAGTAAAGAAGTATATTGGTTGTCTCTTCACTACTAATTTTGTCTTGTTTATCCACTGCAGTCATTCTCACACACGAAATGATAGACAGGAGGCCAAGCTGGATCATCTTGCATCCATCAGCCATTCTACCACTATTCCATGCACACGTAAATCTAACCCACGTACAGCCTGTGTGCCAGAGACCCCAGCCACTGCTCTTCACAGAAAAGAGCTTACCCAAGAACTTTCTACTTCCCTTGTCCCTAAGGGATCTGCATCATGCAGAACTCACTGGAGACCCCTGAAGATTCAAGCACATGGCACTTCTTCACAATTCCCACTCCCACAGATCTAGGGTAATACAGAGGAAACACTGGAGACCAAGTGGAAAACCTTGTCAAGAACCAAAAAAGAATATCTGAAGGGCTGAAGATAGAAAGTTAGATGGGCATTCAACCATATGTTCACAGGCAGGAGAATATCGGAGCAAAAGGACAGCAAAACTCCAGCAGAGCTGAGACCAAGAGCCCCCAGAACTATCCTAATACAAGCACGTTTACCCTGTCTTAATTCTGAGGGACATATCTGAATGTTACCAGCCTTTTTTCTTCAACCTCTAAAAATACACTCAACCTTCCACTATCCCATCCCTACCTATGCTGCCCTGAGCTCCACAGTGACACAGAAACATCCATAGGCATTCATGTAGCCAAGGCTAGGAGTAGAGGAACAAGTCATTTGCTTTCAAACAGTAAAGCAAATGATCCAGTGAAGCTCAAGAATACTAACTTGCTGAATCTTAACTAATGGAGCTAACATGACCTCTTCAAGGTAGCAGATGTGTTCTATACCTCTTGTCATTACTTTCTGCTCAATCAAATTACAGCCACCAAAAAGTCATTACCACCAGCTGTGCCGAGTGCTGCATAACCAAGTACAACTGCCCTGCAAACTCAGCAAAAGCTGGCAGGAGGCAGAGCAGCACCACAGGCAGCACACATCTAACCCGTTATTCACAATTCCAGGGCTTTCCACTGATCGGTGTGATTCCAAAGCCAATTCTCTCCCGCAGGAATTCAAGGGAATCTGGGTGACAAAACCAACACCACTCACTTCAGGTCTCATACTCAAATAGCTACTTCCTGACTTGAGGTTAAACAACACATTCATTCATTCATACTGATGTTTGCCTGTCGTGCGTCTTCCATGGAGACAATCGCGTCCCATCTCCAACACGGAGACATCCACGTTGCCTGGTGAGAAGGGCCAAGTGCCACTAGTTACAACCATTCCCACCACCTGCTTCAGCCTCCTCCTCCTCGCTGCCCTCCTAACCACAAACTCCCCCGCCCGAGGGTCCCACTACCCCCGGCTCCACAGCCTGTCCAGTCACCTCCACCAAAACCACTGGAACTGCAGCTACTGGTCCCTCCTCCTTCTCCCGCCTGGGGAAAAAGGGAAAAGAACAGAGCATCATCCCTGCCTCGTGATGTTAAAAGCCCTCTGCCTGCTACACAGCAGTGCCACCCAACACACCTCTTACCTGCAGGCACCACCAACAGCCCTGCCAACCAGGGGGGCTCCCCACCCCTGCCCCGGACCCACAGATGCCACCCCTCCTCCTCCAAGTTCTATCAACACTCACGCCACACAAGGAGAGAAGCCCCTTT
>VWZW01001523.1:1296251-1365475 GCA_013397115.1 Edolisoma coerulescens
TGGGGTCTCAGCAGAGCAGAGCAGAGGGGCAGAATCCCCTCCCTGGCCCTGCTGCCCGCGCGGCTTTGGATGCAGCCCAGGACACCATTGGCTTTCTGGGCTGTGAGTGCACAATGACAGCTCATGTCCAGCCTCTCATCCACCTGTACCACCAACAGATGCTCTCCATCTGTTCCCAGCCTCTGTTGATACCGGGAGTTGCCCAGACCCACGTGGAGCACCTTGAACTTGGTCTTCTTTAACCTCATGAAAGTTCCACAGGCCTCAGGCTTGTCCAGGTCTCTCTGGATGGCATCCCACCCCTGAGGTGTGTCAGCCGCACCGCTCAGCTTGGTGTCATAAGCCCCTGGAAGGCTGTTATAAGGTTCTCTTGTCCAGGCTAGACAGCTCTCTCAGCCCGTCTTCATAGGAGAGGTGCTCTGTCACTCTGATCATCTTCATAGCCTGCTCTGGACTCATTCCAACAGATCCATGTCTTTCTTGTACTGAGGACCCCAGAGCTGGAGTGAGTACTCTGTAGCTAGAATCAGGAGGAAGAGTTCTGTGGCAAGGCTGTTAATGCTTTATTTGCTCATTTGTTACAGGGAAAAGCTGACAAATTTGGAAAAATCAAAACTCAATTGAAAGACATACAGTGGGGTGGCTCGTGTTTAAGGTGCTGGGTTTAAACTCTGACATATGCTTTGACCCTTCATAATACAGCTGTAGTCAGTCTTAATGGCCTTGGCTCAGAGCCTCGAACTATGCAAAGGGTTGGCAGAAGGTCACAGGGAAAACTGCAAACAGAGTTGTTTTACACTGCACACTGTAAGGCTGGTGTCTATAAGAGGCACGTATGTCTCAAAGGAACTAGATTTAACCAACCTGCAGATTTATATTACGCTATCTTTACGTTCACCAATCCTTAACCCCCCCCTACGGAAAGGTCTATGTTGCTCTGCAGTTGTTCAGCAGTCAGAAACAATTCGCTGAGTCAGTTTTAGCACTTCATGAGCACACAGAATTAAAAACAGGCTGTGGAATTATTGTGCCACATCAGGAAGAGAAAACTACAAACATATTTATGCAATGGCATAAGAAGGAAGTAAACATGTTGATGAGGGGAACAGTGAAAGACTCCCAAAATAATTACTGTCTCTGATGAGGGTTTGGAATTCCAGAAAGCCAAGGGAAAAGGGAGTGTCTCTTAATTAGCTCCACTTTTGCCATACATATGTTGAGTGTATCACTGAAAGATGTGTTCCCTCCTCCCTGAGATCAGGGAAACCTATGATCATAGAAATGTTTGCTTTCCCTTTAAAATCCATGAAGTTACTAATTTCAGGAGGGAGTGGAAAAACCTCCCTTAAATATGCCCCAGTGAGATCTCTCCTCCCAGGTACAGCTTTGAATGCAATAGTTTTCTCTAGGGGTTTATTGCTGTGCAGATGAATAAGGAAGGATAGTGAAGGTTTTATTCTTGGAACAAAAATGGTTTTGTCCAGAACTACCTGATAAAAAGCTGCCTGCAGGAGATGCTGATGCACCCCGACGGATGTGCTTCAGGGGGCGGCTCATGTTTCCCACAGTTACAGCACACATTACCTTGACATACCAAACAAAGTCCCAGTCTAGCACAGTCAGACTGTCGCAGGGCTCAGCTGCCAGTTTAAGCGTTTTATGTCTGCCTGTAATTGAAAAACAAACAAGCACAAACCCTCCCGTGTAGAGTTCCCACTGTTGCAGCACTGGAGTAAGTTTACTCTTTTCCTAAGTAAATGTACAGTAAAAGTGTTGTGTTTGAACACACTGTCTTTGCTCACCTGGTCTGTGTTTTGCCTACAGGGCTCACCTCTTTCATAAGAGAACAGCAGCAGCGGTCTGTGAGTCATGACAGACAGAAATCCTCAATGAAAAAAAAAAGGAAAATAATAAGATGCTGTCCCGTTTCTACGACAGCGTTTTATGCTGCTGTCATGAATGCTTTGAAAAGTATCTGAAAAGCGTGAAAACATGCTGATGCATTTTAATAATTAATTTGCTCATCAGCCAAGAGGTCCATATACCAGGAAAAGAAAACAGAAAGTCAAAAGAGCCTCGTCCTGTGTCCCACAGTACGAGGTAAAATGCTGGACGGAGCTCCAGGCTGGAGGTCTGGGAGCCTGCAAGGGCTCTGGAACTGCCCTTCTAATTTCTCTGCTGTCCTCTCACCCTGAGGGGCTTGTCTGAGAAACAGACAGACGTTTATAAAAGTTTCCCTTTTATACAGGAACAAATTCTACCTTTTGAAATTTCTAATAAGACATTTAAAATGTGTATATTTCAGTTGTCTTGGAACAGTACTATCCCTGAAACTGTGGCAAAACCAGAGGTCCTTCTGAGAGAGATTGAGAGAGAGAGAGAGATGACAAATAAAGGATTCAAGCACAGTTGTTTTCTTGTAATATGAAGAAACGAAAGGACTATAGCTATAATGATAGAAGTAACAAGGCCCTATACACGACCACAGAGAAAAAGGCAGCAATTTTTTGCTTTAAACAAGACCTATTTCAGGAACAGTCAGTCTCCATAGATTTCACTTTCATGCATACTCAAACTTTCCTACTCATAAGCACAAACATCTGTGTGTTTGGAAAGAGTTACTTATGGTGAGGAGGGCAAGGGGCACCAAGTATCAAGGTCAGGGCCCTGAGGGCACTCATAGACTTTAATCGCCCTGACCAGCCTCACCTCAGTCCTCCTCCTACATCCTGGCACAGCTCCACTCTGCAGCTTCAGGCCCTGTCTGAGTTACATCATATGTCTTGTTGGTCCCCAGCTCAGCCACAGCCATGCCTGTCCTTGGCCATAGACCCCACTGGCTGGGACTCTTGAGCTGCAGAATGACTTCCTGGCTTGACCTTGGACCTGCTTTGTCACTGTGGACATGCCCAGTCATCAATGACTGTATCTGACCCTGGTTATGGCCACCAGACCTCATCCTGATCCTCATCCTCATCCTGTCTCTGACCAGGGAATTGATTTTTCCAGCTTGACCTTGGACCTGCCTCAGACATGTTTGATGAGTTGGACTCTTGGTTGACCACAGCTGCCCCCCGTGAGCATGCCGTGCTCCCTCACTCAGGGGCTGCATTACCAGGCTGAAATCCTGGCTCTTACGGAGCAGCCAGCCCTTGCCGTGCCCTGACAGTCAAGCCCTCACTTTGTCTGTGTTCATCCTGAATGGTGACAGTGGTGCGCAATCTTTGGTATCCTTCATATTCTCTCTTGAGAAGACCTCAGGGCCAAGCTGAGTTGTACCACACTGCTGTTGCTCCGTATCTGTCTCGTGGGGCTTTCTTCACACCAAGGATTTAGTACAGTTGGCCCGACACCCAAATCTTGCCAGTTCCCCATTCTTACCTATATTCTTTCTTGCATTTCATGGGTGGTCATAATCTGTTGCCTTGTTGCCCGTGCATCACTCCCTGCACTCCTGCTGTACCATTTCTTCTGGTGCCTCATGCAGCCACATAGACTTTCATACACAGACCACATACCCTAGTTAAACATTTTCTCTGCAAATCTCTACAGGAATTTAAGATAAATAAGGGTTGATTTCATTTGATAATAATAATGTTAAAAAATTTATCACTGTATGTGTTTGAGTTAAACTTTGGCATTCACATTAAATCCTTGATTGTTTTATGCTAACCTGCTTACTTTCCATTTTTCCACATGATTTTGATCATGTAGCTAAAGAAGTAGTCAGCAAACCAGAGGAAGTGACCCCAGAAGTGCCAGCTGTCCATGAAATACCACTAAAGCCCTTCTCAATGAAACAACCAAGTGCTAGGAGAATTTCCTCAACCAAGAGGCTCTCAAAACTCTTATCTTCCAAGGCTTACTTGCTGAGCTTCAGGAGATTTGAGAGAAACCATGTGAGAATATTCTGTCTGAGCGTCTCTGAATGAGATACCCACAGTGAAAGGATGCATCTTCAATGTAATATTTGCAGTACTACTGTGTAGCTTCAGAACATTTTGGAAAAAAATTATGGAAATGGCAGTCAGATTTTTAAGTTATTTTTAATAGAGGTAATGTTCCTATAAGAAATTATGACCTTTTTATCTGTGCAAAGGATGTACAATATGACATAGAAAAATGGTAACCTTTCTTGGAAAAATCACATCATAATCAGCATTATTAGGTGTGATGGCCAGAATTGTTCGGAGGAGAAATGTGTGTTATGGTAGATGTCAGGGCCCTGAGGGCACAATTGGACCCTACTGTCCCTGCTAAGCCTCCCCCAGGGTCTCTGCCCATTGTCTCAGGACCCCACTTCAGCTTAACTGAGAGGCACTAGTCTGAGTACTGCAGGCTGAGAAAAAATCAATGCTCTCAGTTGACAGCAGAAATTTCAATGCTCCCAGTTGATAGCAGAAATTTCAATACTCTTATGCAGACCCAGGGTAAGCAGCTCTAAAAACGAGTCACAGTAGGTGTTTGGGATGGAGAACAAGAAAAAAAGAGAAAGGGTGTAGAAAAAAGAAAGCCCGTAGAATTGGGCTTTCCTGTATTGGGTAGCCCTATAATAAAAGGCTATCAAGAAATTATATTTTTGAAGTTCAAAGTTAAACTGGATTTTCAAAACCACAGTAGAAACACTGTTTCAGTAATTCCTGGTTGGAGCTAATGGGTTAGTTGTGATGGATAAACAGTTATTATGAAGAATATTGTGTGGTGTAATTGAGAGCTTGTATTTTCCTCTTAGTAATGAACAGCTGTTTCCTAACAATGAAAAAAATATGAATATGCAGATGCATTTTTTCTTGGGGAGCTGATAAAACAAAAATGCTTTTACTAAGCATATAAATGACAGAATTTTGAGGCTAGGTAGGCACTCCAAAAGCTAAAGATGGCATAACTAAAATGGCATAAACACATTTCTTCTGGAATGCCAAAGGACTTTTTGTTCTCTAGAGGACTGCTAATGTTCATGATTTAGTCTGCAGGGCCCATAGAATGAACTTTTTGCCAGTGAAAGCCCACCTGAACATTGGGAAAGCTGTGATGTAAGCTCTGGCCAACAAGAACAATTACATGGACAAGAAGAAAAGCTTTCACTCAGATTGTCAGACAAGATAACCTATAAAACAGAGAGTAATTTTAAAAATTAATTACTTACTGTATCATATTTTCAGTCTTTAAATTAAATCATCTGCCTCTTCAAAATGTTATGATATGTAGATTTCTTTTAATAAAGACACAAGATTAATGTTAAAACAAATACAAAATCAAAACATTTTTCCTTTAACTCAACAAAAATGTTTTTATTGAAAATTATAAGCATGACCACTCTTGCAAGAAATATACTATGGGATTTGCTGGAACTTGTTTTGGCTCACAGAGCTGTCGAACACACCCACACATCACAGGCTCCATCACTTCACCCCTTCCCACAGTTTGCCCTGCAGCACTTAGCCCTTCTCTGGGCTGTTGGTGCCATGTGAGGGACCAGACAGCTACAGAAGCTGATGGCTGTGCAGACCTCCTCACCTTGGTACAGCGGAAGCCGTGGGACAGATAAACTCAAGGCAAGAATAAGGAGTGGAGACATGAAGAGAACGCCATGACCTGACCGTTCTGGCACAAAGAGGATGTTAGCAAGGACACCGCTGGTGCAAGGGGATCTCTGCAAGGACTCGATAATGTTGCTAAGGGAACAGGGGCAAAGGGGGTCTGCGTGGAAAAATTTGTCCAGAAGTTAGAGAGCTGTAAATGCTGGTGGCTACTGTAATAAGCTGGCTTTGCTTGCTGGCTTTGCTAGCACACAGCGGGGTCTGTGTCTTTCTCAGTGCCAGGCCCACAGTGGTGTCTGGGTGTCTCTGAACCACTAGGGGCCGTGACAGACCTGGAGAAATAAAAATGAGTAGTAAACTGGAATCATAACAGACACACCACCCTGAGAAGGACCATTAAATAATCAAGCTTGCCTTTTCGTGACAGCTGGGATCTCTGTAGAGTCCCGGGGCACAGGCAGTTATTCCAGTCCAGGGAACTCCATAAATATGCATTTAATCTTGAACATGCTTGACAGTTCTTTCACAACTAAGCTGATTTCCGGACTCAGATACAGACTTGACAAATGAAATTCCAAAAGATGAGTTAACCTTTCAGATGATCACACATTTTGGAAGGATGCCATTCCCCAAACAAAATAGTACACACTGTGGTGCTACTGAAACTTAATATAAAAATGACATGCTTAAATGCTGTCCTTTAATTATAAAGGCACTCTATAGAAAAAAGTGTTTTCATTTAGCACAGTTCTTGGCCTTTCTGTATTTCAGAATCTTTTCAGGAGACAATTAATGTATTGTTTTTCCCAGATCATTAGCATAGTACAATATATTTGGTTTGTCAGATATGGAAAAAAAGGTACAGCACCTTTATGCAACAGCCATTTATGCATTATTATCCTTGTTTTTATATGCTTGATTATTCTTGCATTTGGAGAAAGAGTCATAGTTTGTTATTTTGATCCTCTAGTTTATTCACCAGGTGTATTGCTCAACTCTGAAGTGTACATTTCCTTCCTATTTATAATGATTTAATAACACCTCTTTTTGTGGATGTGAAGTGTAAGCCACCCAGCCTGCCCTATCTATCTGCACGTTTCTGGCTGTAGAAGTTAATTTATTTCAAATGTGAGACTCATTATACTGATATTTCATAATAATGGGTCATGAGACAAATTTGAGAGAAGAGACATAGGATGGGATCCAGTCAGAGAGAGGCAATGTGGGAATGCAAAAGGAAACTGAAGATAAATTACCCTGGTAGTGCCTATTTATGGTGCCAGAGGTGAGACTGCACCCATGCCCGTGTCCCTGCCATTCAACCATTCCTGCTGACGATCCCTGTATTTGTAGGAGTCCTGTATGGACCTGTATGGATACCAGCTGCATGAACTGTAAAGTTGTCAAACCAAATTCATCCCTTATATTACTGCAAAGTCTCATAAAAATAAATTTATCTTCATGCTTTATTATTTCAGTTGCATTAGATTTCTCAAGTAGAAGGTGCTGACAAGGCTCAGGTGAAAAGGATACTGTCACTTATAGCATGGGTAGCCACGTGACCTCCAAACCCCAGAGTGATTGCAGCATTCTAAAAACTGGAGACAGAAAAGTTGCTGTGCTAAATCCCCTCATCTTCACAACCACAAATGCAAGGAAAGGGTAGAAGGGCTTCTTTCAGGGTGTGATGATGAAGTTGTGCAGATCTGTCTACAGTTCCCTACCAAAGGCCAGTTCATGATGCTGGAGTACAGCCATGTGCCTGAGTAGCTGGATTTCTAAAACAATAACATTTCTGTACTTCTGCTGGTTGTAAGAACATGGGAAAAAGCAAAACCAGAAACACTGTTAAGAAAAATAACATTTTTCATGGGAGATTCTGGCTGCTTTTGTTTGGCAAATGAACATAATGATTTAAAATTGCTTAACACTTAAATTTCAGGTGTGGGATTCAGCTCCAGATCATAGATATATGCATATATAAACATCTAAATGGAGGGGTTTGGTTCAATTGCTCAGTTGCCATCTGAGGTGCTGTAAGGCATCCTGCCTGAGCTCCAGCTGCTTCTCCAGAAGGGCACTAATCTCCCATATACCCAATGTTATCTCTGCCAGCCGTGTGCTTCTGTACCCTAGAACAACACTGAATGCTTATGTTCAATACCACTTGGAAACTGTAGAGTTATTTGACTCATTTTGAGAGAGACATCTGAATCTCCCTCTAGAATCCATTAGCTGTATTGACTGGATTTCCACTCACTATAATGGGAACATGACATGTAGACAGGACATTAAAGTGCCTTCAAGCTGGAACTGACTACCCCCTATCCCTCCCCAAAGAGTTTAATGCTCAGCAAATGTAAAGATTCAATAAGAGGCATGGTAAGACACGGACATAAAAAGCTTCACAGAGCTTCTCAGCAATCTAGTGTTTCACCTCATTTTGCAATCCTTTAAATCATTTTACCGTCAATAGTAACACTCAGGAAACAGGTTGCTTCAGCAAATGTGGTTGATTCACAGGCAAACTAAAAGCCTAAACAAATCTAACAGATCTTTCAGTGGCTACTTTTTGGATCCAGTTCAGAAAATGTTCCGTATTCTTTAATGACATTAGCATCTCTGTTTCAGATTTAAATTAGACAGGTTTAACAACTCATAAAAACAAACACAAAACCCATGAAAGCTCTACACAGCTCTACAGAGGATTGGCTCCTGCCAAATTCAGGAGCTTGACAGTCACAGCCACCCAGTCTAAGCTAACAGGCTCTGCCACTCAATAGGGTTTGGCAGAAAAACTTTCTACCGCAGAGCTCAGATTCATGGCTTCCAGAGGGGACATGGCTTGGCCTTGGACCTTGGATCACCACATACTTGTGTATCTGGTGGTCACTGGCACGTGGCTGAGCTAGGTGACTTCCACAGGACCTGCTCTGCTTGCCCCGCTCAGGCAGTGTGGGATTGTGCCTTGCCAGGGAGGAGGACATTGTCCTCACCTGCCTCACCGTCACTCTGCACTCCTGGCTCACTGTTCCACAGTATGTTCTATTGTGTCAAAGGATTTTCTGTGAAGACTGTAGAATAACTAGCTAGGTAATAAAACAACAATTAAAATTCAATGTAATTAAAGGTGACATTATGCATGAGGAAAACTGTTCCAACTTTATATGTACCAATGATGGCTGCCAAGTTGATTTTTCACTACTCATAAAATTTGGGTGTTACGATGAAACTGTTTCTATCATAAGATCCTTATTTAGGCATTCACTATCTGTCTAGCTAGAAGCTGTCCTGTGAGGCACAAATAGGAGCAACTGAAAGCAAAAGCAACAAAAGCCCCAGTGCTTTTGCTGTGTACCATTCTGTTGTGTGTGTGCGTGCTGTCCATCCGGATGGCTGCATGTAGAGATTTGATGGTAGCAGTACTCAGCTTTCTGCCCCAGACTGTAAACAGTCTGTGAAGAATTTATACTGCTGTGTCACTCAGTAAATTTCAAAGGGAATACGCCGTGCTCTGGCTTTCCTCATCTGGCACAGAGGAAAACTGCGTGCATGCGTTCATTCACATCAGTCTCTACCAGTGAGTTTGGGGTTTCCAAAGCTTCCAGCCTTGTAACATCAGAGAAACAGTAGCACCTTCACCGCACAGAAAGGGTAAACAAAGCAGAGAACATCTGAGTAGCTTCGCCTCTCTGAGGAGCCCCAGAACACTTGCTGCCTTTTAAATACAGCAACACAAATACTGCGAAAACTTGAAATCTTGTCCTCTTTGGAGTTTTGCTGTAGATGTACACGAGGCTTAGGTTTTATTCTGATTGCAATGCTCCAGACATGGGAAGAAGGTAGCTCCTTTTAGGGAAAAATAAAACTGTAACAAGCATATCTAATCACACTGAGTGTTCACAGGAGCAGATCCTGGCAAGAATGTTTTCTTTCACCTGGCATTGCCTCTCTGCTTGGGATAGTGTCGACAGGTTCAGAACAAAACAATATGGATTCAAATTTGGATTGACAAAAAGCTTCTGTTTTTTCCTACCATTTATTACTGTTATTGTTTCATTGTAAATCTGTGCTTACTGCCTCTTGGGCCACAAAAATTGGCATAATATGTATCAGCATAATATGGCATGTTATGCTACTGAATGAGATACAAAGATAACAAGAGTCATGCTTGAAAAGAAACCAGAGGTCAGAGGAGAAAATCCAGGATGCACAGTGAGGGATTTCAGTTTAAATTTAGGAAAACGGAAGGAGCATTTGAGTTACTATTTATGTTCTTACAGAAAAGAATAAAAAGGTTTCTTTTCCTTAATGTGGAATTGTTTTAAACACTGCAGAGCAAGTGAACTTGTTTTACTAAGAATACAGGCCAATAGCTTTAACTTACTGACAACAATTTATGTGTGTGTTTTGCTTTGTTTTCACTTCAGTCACCTCTCAAAAGCAATAACAGCCGAAACCGCCCATTCATCACCTTTTCTTTGATCTTCACTCTTGATAACAACTATTTTTCGTCTTCATTCAAATCACTCCACCCCATTCCTTGCAGTAATATTAACGAGAAACTTCCTGTTCATGGAGGCCTTTCTGCAATAAATCCAATTACTGCTGCTCCAGGGAGGGGTTCAATAGGCAACGAATGCAGCAGGAAAAGCAGTTTGGTGTTATAGATGGATTTTTAAAAGCTGTTTAGAGTCCTCAAGATTCTGAGGCAGGCAAGGTAACTGCTATAGGTTGGAATAGATAACTGCATTTTTTTTTTTTGGTCCCCCAAGATCCTTCTAAAGGATGAAAACATTCTGTGTCAGTTCTTAGACAGTATGGGTTGGGAAAATGTGCTTTGCAAAATGAAGACCTTGGAGATACATTGTAATTCATGAAGGACATGAACATCAATTCAAATTTCAAAAAATGTAGTGAAAAATAAGCCACTGAAAAACATGCTCTTTCTAGACAGCCAGAAAACCCTTTGTAAATCACAGAGTCACAGAATCACATCGAGTTAAACTCCTGGCCCTGCACAGCACTCTCCCCAAGAGTCACACCATGTCCCCTAGAGCATTGTCCAAACACTTCTTGAACTCTGCCAGGCTGGTGCTGTGACCACTGCCCTGGGGAGCCTGTTCCAGTGCCCAACCACCCTCTGGGTGAAGAACCTTTTTCCAACCTAAACTTCCCTTGACACAACCTGAGGCCATTTCCTCAGGTCCTGTCACTGATCAGCACAGACGAGATCAGTGCCTGCCCCTCCTCTTCCCCTCACAAGGAAGTTGCAGACTGCAATGAGGTCTCCCCTCAGTCTCCTCCAGGCTGAACAGACCAAGTGACCTCAGCCACTCCTTGTATGGCTTCCCCTCCAGACCCTTCACCATCTTCATTGCCCTCCTCTGGACACTCTCCAATTGCTCAATGTCTGTCTTACATTGTGGCACCCAGAGCTGCCCCCAGCACTCGAGGTGAGGCCGCCCCAGTGCAGAGCAGAGCGGGACAATCCCCTCCCTTGCCCGGCTGGCGATGCTGTGCCTGATGCCCCCCAGGACACGCTTGGCCCTCCTGGCTGCCAGGGCACTGCTGACTCATGTCCAACTTGTCATTGACCAGGACTCCCAGGTGTCTTTCCACAGTGCTGCTCTCCAGCATCTCCTCCCCCAGTCTGTATATCCAGGGTTTCCCCATCCCAGGTGAAGAATCCAGCAATTTCCCTTCTTGAACTTCGTCTGGTTGGTGATTACCCAGTCCTCTCATTTGTCGAGGTCTCTCTTCCTTAAGGGGAGTCAACAGCTCCTTCCAATTAATCCTGTGATAAACATAGCAAATTGCATCTTTGAAAGGAATTACAGGCTAGCTGTATCGTGAACTTTCAAATCGCACCTCTACTGTACAAAGCATGTATCCAAGGAGTTCAGGCAAATGGTTCCTTGCAGCACCTGGTCTCAAACCCTGCTTGCACACAAAAAGATGGGATTCAATGCATTTCCCTTATTTTCAGCAGCTGGGCACCGCTCTGCAAGGGAGTGTGGAGGAGCATAGGTTCACAGAGACTCTTCTGCACTTCTGCCAGGAAGCAGCTGTACTCAGAGTATTAAAACTCTTGTGAACAGGTAAGTTAACTATGAGCTGCATATTTTTAGAAGTCTCCACTGTAAATTTATCACCATTTCTGTTGTCTCTAGCAGCTTAAATGGGCAAGTAGCATTCACAGTCTATTACTTTTGAAGTATCTCAATAGTCTCATTTGACATTACTGTGTTGGGTTAACTTTTTCCTGTTAAAGAGAGAGAAGCTGCCCTGGAAACCTTGAAGCTTGATCTTCTTGCACATTCTGAGGTCCAGGATTAACCTTAACAAGGTGTACATTTTGCTCCAATAATGGTTTAGATTTACTTAAAAATAAATTTCTTGGATTTACCTCATGATTTTCTTCAGAAGTAGGAGACCATTATCTGAACACAAGCTCATGTTTTATTATCCTGATCACTTAGCCACATCATTTTGCCTCTGCAGCATGTAAATACAGAAACAAAAAAGAAAAGAAAAAAGAAAGTAAAAAGTAAAAAGAAAAAAGAAAGAAAAAAGGAGGGAGAACAGATTTTTCTGTTTGACAAGAGTTTTTCAGTGCACAGTAAAGACATAAAAGCTGTGTTTGTCATATACATCTGCTTGCCTTTACAGACCTTTCTTCTGACTCAAGGTCTGATTTTGGGATTTATAAGGAGATGAGAACTGGTAATATATACATTCCTCTCTTCTCCTGAGTTTCAAACTAAAATCAAATTATTCTTTCTTAGATAATGGATCCTTCAAACCCAGTGGCATATGATGGTTTGTTTTAAAATAATTTTACAGTTATTTATGCACTTATTTAGTAAGTTGTCATTCTGGTATTCCAAGAGCTTCGGATTAGAGCAATAAAGTTGCACTGTGTTTTCTAAGATACTAAAAAGTAGGTTTTTATCTCATTTGCCACTTATAATATCCATAGTATAGCTACATACTAGGATATGTAGATTGATATATTGAAGCTCTACATCTGTTGAAGTGTCATCATTCACAAATGTTTAAATAGATACCTGCCTTGATGTCCCATTTAGTGAGATTAATTGATTTCATTAGTATTCTGCAAAGGCTTCTATGTGTAATGGTGACAGAAAATCAAACTCTTCCTACAGATACACATAAACATTATGGAAAAAAACTCACTAGCCATTTGACTAGAAGAACACTGAACAAAGAGATTCAAATCAAATTAGCATTATAGTAAACATATGCAGTTGCACTAGAAATACGGGGTTTATCTTTTTATCAGGAAGACAGTTTAGGAGTGGGTGAAATGGTAATATTCAGGGGACTGAGGACTAGGCAGAAGAAAAATCCTCAATAGCTCCATTGCCTTGTACTTTGAAGAATAGTTTAGGTTATCACCACATGAATATAATACACTGGTATTGTTATTAACAATGCTTCCAATTTACAGTCACTTTGCACTGGAAAAAGATCTTCTTTCATAAAGTTACTAACAAATTATTGATAGTAAGTGTATGGCTAAGTAGATCTCCATTTAACAAGCTACTCAGCCAGTTTGCAAATACCTCTGTATACCTAAACTGCTTTTAGCCTTATCTTAGGAAGTTAGAGAGTATTCAGGATTATTTTGTTGGATCATTTTCGCTGGAAGGAAAACACCTGCTTTATCTCTGCATATCCTGGTTGTGCAAATCATCTACCCAAAGTCCTGTTTCTTAAATACAATAATAATACACACCAGCAAGAGGGTAACCTCCACACTCAGAAGCCTAAGTTCTTTTTCTGGATAGGTCTGAGTTCAAAATTTTTGATCCATGTTGAATTACGAGTAATAGATTTTACTGGTGTATTCTTGTAGTGGAATATAGGCATGAAAACAATTTGATGTTTACTACTTTTTGTTAAATGAGAAGTATGTCATTCTGAGAGCAATAACAGAGAATTATATGTCATTAAGTAATATGAATTAAAAATCCAGTAAAAGATTTGAAGTGGGCTATAAGCCAGTATCTAAGACTTGCTCTTTCTTTTGGCTTCCCCTTCAGGTCACAGTACTAGAGCTCTCCAATGCTCTTTCTAATCTCCTGGTTGCTTTCATACATCTATGCTGTGTGATTCTCATGCAACCAAATTAATTCCCCCTCCCTATTCTAAGAGTCACTCTGGTCTGATCATCCACTAGAGTGGAGCTGAAGCCTCCCACAACTAGGTCAATACTTTACCTTCATGACACAAATCAATGACCTAGTCAGAAGTATTTTCCCTGTTCAAAGTTATTGCAAGTATGTTGCTGGGTCAACCATGCACTAGTAGGCTTTGCCTCTCTGTGCAAGTGGTATCTGCAGCTGTCTCACCCTTTTCATCAGTTTCTCCTGCTCTCCCTCCTAGTCACTGATGCTGTCGATTATTGGGTCTGGGTGCTGCAAGTTCCAATTTAAAATTTTGTTTGAACATCAGACTACACTTAGTTGGCATTTTCCTAATCTCTTACTCAATCTCTCCACACATTTTCCTTCCTCATAGACTGTTTTGTTCCACCCTCAGCCCTCACTGTTGCTTCCGCCCTCACCTTGCACCAGCAAGGTATCACCACAGCCCAAGCTGGAGCCATAATTAGGTTTCCCAGGTAAGAAGGTCATTTGGTAGGTCCTTTCCTGGTTCCCTCTTTTGTCATTTTCTGGGCACAGAGCCAGGATGTGGGCATTTTGCCAGCACACATGCTGCTCTTCCACTCCACCCTGGACCTCGTGTGTTCATGCCTACCTCACCTATGGAGCCATGCCGTGGGCCACACCCCTCTCTACACCCCTGCTGTGGAGCCACTCCCGGTCCTGGCCACAACACCTCTGTCGGCCCTGCCTGGGAAGCCATGCCCGGAGCTGGGCTCCTGCACACGCCCTTGGCCCTGTGCTTCCCTGCCAGCTTCCTCCCTGCATTTTCCCAGCAGTGCAACACCGCTTGGATCCATCGAAGTGTAGTGCTTGATGCGTTGAATTTTGAACACAAACAAAACAGGTACACAGATACATTTATAACTTGTTCTGCTTGAGAAGGGAGAGAACATGGGCTGCATCAATCAGACATCTATCAAGTTAGAGATTTTTAATTGATTTGTAGGTTACAGTGATACACATTCCCAGATATATCAGGCTCCTCCATAGGTATGCCTGCTGGCACAGGGGCACCTCTCCTCTCGCAACAGCTCTTGCAGCAGCAGAACATGATCAGCCCTTGCACTGGGTCTGGCTGGGATGGAGTTAACTTTCTTCATAGCCTACTGTGTTTTGTGTTTGGGACTGAGACAGTGTTAGTAACACACCAGTGTTTTGGATGTTGCTGAGCAGTGTTTGCACAGCCCCAGGGTCTTTTTTTTTTTTTTTTTTTGCCTCTATTCTGCCCCACCAACAAATAACATGGGGGTGCACAGGAAGCTGGGAGGGGACACAACCAGGACAGATGACCCAGATTGACTGAAGGGATTTTCCATGCCACACAACATTGTGCTCAACTGTGAAATCAATGGGAAAGAGAGATGTCTGTGGTTAAAGCATTTGTCATCACAAGTAACTGTTATGTGTGGTGAGATCCTGCTTCCCAGGAAGTAGCTGGACACCTTCTACCAATGGGAAGTAGTGAATTAATTCCTTAGTCTGCTTTGCTTCCACAAATAGCTTTTCTTCACCTATTAAACTCTTTATCTCATTCCAAGTTCTCAGCTTTTGCTCTTCCAAGTCTCTCCCTCATCCCTCTTGGGAGAAATGAGCACGAGACTAGGTGGAGGCTCAAGGTCAGCCACTACAGCACACAAACTACTTTTGCCTTGGCTGACAAAGTCTTTTTGTTGTCCTGAATGAATACAGATCTGTTCTTTGCCACCAGGGCTGATGGAAAGCAGGTACACGTGGCACCATCAGGACATGGAGGAAGAACTGGTTTTGCCTCTCATCTTGAATGAGGAGGTGTTTGAATGAAAAGCTATTTCTGGTACTCTGACTTAATGATGCATGACAAGGGTTAATTGCAAAGGCAAAGAATTATTTTTGCCTCCTTTTTGAGCATCTTCTATCAAGCATCACAGTGCCAAGGAAATTAAGGAGAGAGGAAAACTTTTTGCTGTTCTGGGTAGCAGGACTCAGCTCCTCCTTAGAAACTAACTGCTTTTACATTACCAGTCTTCTTATCCCCATTCCCTGGACAGCATATCCAGCTCCTAACAAGATCGTGAAATCTAAGATCACACAAAATGTAGATACTATTACCAGAGGCTGTCCATACAGGGGAGAGTGGTTAAGGGTGATAGGCAGTTCCTAACTGCCTCCATATTAATTATTTGTCCAGCTGGGAGCAGCTGGCAGCTGCTGCTGTTGTTGAGTAATAGTGTGTCACCCAGGTAATGCAACATGTTGCTTTTCAATGTGCTGCAACACCTAGTCCATTCTCCTGGATTAAGGTAGTCAATCCTATAAATGCCATTTTCTATTTCCTGGGGCAGCAACTGATCCCCAAAACAGGCTGTCAGGTGTTGTGGTGTTGCAAAATGTGGAATATATAAAATTTTCTTAAGAAAGGATGTTCTCTGATGTTTTACCTTTATGTACTTTCAAGCCTAATCAACAAGAAAGGTAATTTAATCTGTGAAACACACAGCAGCTAACAAGCTCTAAGTGAGGTCTGGGTGTTGGAAGGACAAATTAGTTGTCAGTAGGACTGCATTGTTAAGGTTTAGGGTTTGACAGGCTTCAAAGATCTCAGGAAGGAGGTTACCAAACCTTGGGAAGAGGAGTGTACCACTGATACTAGATGCAAAGAATGCAGAATCTGTGAGCCACCAGGAAATTTGGCAGAACTGACAAGATAAGGAAAAAATTAATAAAGCAAACTCAGCAACTGTGCTGAATCAGCTTCAATCGGGGAAAGGTAATTCTGGTAGTGGGAGACTGACCATGACTCAGGGCCCACTGACTCCTGAAGCCCACGACTCAGGAGAAGAGAATGACTGGGAATCATTAAGCAGTAGAAGATTAGCACCACTATATAAGGATCTCTGTGCTGCAATAAGTCTGGTATACAAGGGCCTGCAGGGTAGGCAAGTCCTTGCAAATTAGCCCATGAGAGTAGATAGAATTTCCATTCTATATATGGCACAAAATCATTATTGTGCAATTTCACTGATTTGGTAATGTCTGTTGCCATGCCGATCCTGTGGCAACATTTCCACCGTCAAATCCAAACGAGTACATAAATGTGATTGTTTACTTAACATGTATATCTCATAAATCCCCTTGCCTTTAAAGCCAAGCCATACTAAGGCTTTGCCATCTTGATTCTGTATTTTTCTTTTGCACTTAAGAAAGAAGCTTCTATGTAGATCTTGTAAGCGAGTATTGATACAATTTCTCAGTTTTTCATTATTCCTCATGAAAAAATAAGTAATGGATTTCAGAGCACAGTCACTTTTTAATGCATAGAAACTTCATGTTCTTTTCAGTATGAAATGGTCCATTAACAAAGTGATAATTTGCAAGACACCTACCAATGTAGTTACTTCAATTGGAACAGGAAAAACTTATTAATTCTGCATTCCTCCAGGACCCGGGGTTTTACTTAGTCTGCACCAAATACTTTTAAATACAGGTTGATACAATTAGAACAATTCAAGCACAAATGTGCCCAGAAGGAGAGCACCAAAGGGACTGAAGTTACCCTGCTAACATTACAAGCTATCATCTCCAGTGCTCCCCACTAAAGAGCTCTGCGGAGCACACAGTTCTCCCTTACAGGCTTACACAGACCAACTATTCATAAGTGGCTGGATTAGGTGCCACAATAAAGGTAGCCAGGATGTGGGAATGAAAGCTAGAAAGAGAACAGCAGAGCTGGTTTACAGGAGAGCTGCTTGTTTAGCAGAAAATCTCATACCACAAGAATGGGGTAGGCTAAATAAAAGAAAAAGCATTCAATTTTGCTTCATTGTTTCTAATGTATTGAAGTTGCTTCTATTTCCCCACCTACTTAAATCCTCCTTTTTTACTTCCAGGTGCACTGGAGAGTCCTTTGCTTTCAGCCACTCTGTACTGATCCAGTTCTTTTAATTTAATCCTGTTATTAATATGCAGAGTTGCTACTTCCATTTTTAATATGTTTAAAATCCTTCCAAGCTGACCTCTTTTGCCTTTGCACCAGGGTTGTCAAACAAGGGTTGTCTGGGGAATTTGTAACACACAGTTCTCAGCAAAGAGCCAAAGCAAGGCAGCCTCCTCTCCCTCACGCAGCTCCTGGTAATGTTCTGTCTTCTCAAACATGTGTTACTCTGAAACTGATTTACAGGTAGAAATAGAAACTGAATTAGATAATAGAAGTGTAGCGTTTAACTCCAAGGTTTGTAAATCTCTCTCAGGTGGTAGCTCCTTCCTTTCACAGAGTTCCCTCTCTCCCCTCCTTCAAGACCTCCATACCAGATGCACATGCAAATCAATGAACTGTGCAGCCAGTTAGGTATTTAGCACAAATTCATCAAGGAGAAAAGAGAACACAAATCTTCTGGCTTCATCTCTCCCATTAGTGCCAGGAAAGGCCCCTATGTTATATGTCACGGTCACAGTCACGTACTGCACGCCCACTGTTTCCTCCGTTCCCCACATGAACATCAGGACTGGAACCACATCCTGGCTACATAGTAAATTTTCAGTGGTTTCATTTGGATAGCCATTCATTCCCCTCTCTAATAGTAAGGCCCGAAATTTTCTGTCAGACTTTCCAACTACAACTCCATTGCACTCTGTGTTATAAGTAGTACAATAAGCCTATTGTTATCTGGGGTCCAGCACATCCTGCTAGACTTTATTTAATAGATTACACATATTAATTAAAGAGCTAATAATCCTGTGGAAGGAAAAACATGTATTTCCTGATGTTACTTGAATTAGAATTATTAAAGACAGTTATCACAAAGGATTTATCTGTACTGCTTACATATTTAATTTATAAGATGGAAGGGGAAAAACTAATTTACAAGAAGATCCTGTTAAAATTATAACCTGTATTTATAGAATATCCTTTCTCATTAAGCATTGGGTATCCATTTCTCCTTGAATTTAATTAAGTATAGTTGATTAGAGAGTGGACAGAAGTAATTGACAAGACTCATTAAATTCCCCTTAAAACATACAGCTACGGACTTCAGTGGGAGTTAAATCAAACCCTAAATTAAGAGCCAGATTGCTTCAAGATTAAAACAACTTGTTTCAAAGCCTGGGGACAGTTTGTTCAATTTTATACTGTATTGGTATTCTTCTTTTATTAAGTGCACGAACAGGTGGGATGAGATTCCTCTCACCTAACTTTAGATGTATACAGTTTACAATTTGGAGCTAGTCATGCCAGACTCCCTTTATAGTCAATAGAGAGAAACAGCCTCTTTTAAGGCATGATTCATCTGACCTATTTAAATGTCTACTTTAGAATGAGATAAATTGTGTACTATAACCATTTGGTCTTCTTCATTGAAAACAGAAGTAATTAGGCTAATTCATTTAAAGGGAGCTGTCTGCAGCACAGGTGTTTACATTTAGTAAAATGATTACTTTCTTTGGCAGATGAAGGTATTTAGACTCATCATCAATGTATGTAGAAGAGGATAAGCTAGTCAGTTGAACTGAAGCACAAATGCATATCTTACCTGATCTTCCAGATGGAACTTGCTTGCTAGACACAGAGCAATGATAATATATTTTTTATTCAATAATACTCTTTATTCTTCTGATCTACTATATTCATAGCTGACCAACGTCAATAGTAACTGGTATTTAAAAGAAGGATATGAATGGGCTACTCCTTCCCCTCCACTGTTAGGGGTATTTACGCAAACACAATAAAGTAAGGATTTTGCGTTGTTCTTGTGATCCTCTTGCAATAAAAGGATTCTTGGAGTTAAATGCTAAAACTGATCACAGACTTATCTGTCAGATAATTAAGTTCAAGACTATCTGCTATTTAGCTGGAATGAAAGGCATTTTCACGCCACAATTTATATTAATTTCCCCTGGCATATTCACAGAAGCATTCTGATTTAGCTATATCATAGTTGCTGTACCTTGTTCTCCAAAACAGAGCATGTAAATAAAGACAGAGTTTTCTCTGGAGCATTAATAATTGTACTTGCTTCAAGGTTTTAACAGAGTGTGATATGGTTTTAGCTCAAAAAGAATTTTACTAAAGATATCATTAGATTTTCTGTTATGCAACTTTATTATATATTGTGAAATTTTTTTAATTGTGTTTCATTTATTTTAATTTTCTTAATTAAATGAAAATTGAAGTAATAATTTTTCTTCTCCACCCAGCACTGGAAATCATTAAATTCTAAGGACACCAATCACAGTTGCTGGTAGTGACTATCTCTGATAACTAGTCTCTAGTAAAAGATGACCTGATACATACGATGAAACAAACTTCCTCATGATGGCTTACATTTACATCTTGCAGTCAGTACACAGAAGTGTTCTGTGTCTCTGGAAATGTTTGTTTTGAAGAGTTAAGTGTGACATATATGCTATAAACCACTTGGAATCACAGAAGCATAAAGTAATCTAGATGGACTCTGGGACTTTGTCAGGTTGAATCCCCTCTCAAAGCAGGGCTAACTCTAATGTTAGATGCTCAGTGCCTTCCCCAGTTTTACATATCTGCAACTTTCCTAGACAACCTGTTATAGTGTTGGATCAACCATGAGTCCATCATTGGAAGTGTTCAAGGTCAGGCAGGGTGAGGTTTTGAGCAACTTGATCTAGTGAAAGATGTCCCTGCCCATGGCTGGAAATGATCTTTAAAAGTCCTTTTTAACCCAAATAAATCCAGGATTTTTTTTTTTTTTTTAATAATGGCGAATAAGGATTTTTTCATGGAATTTATGTCCATTCTTACTTGTCCTTTTTGT
Organism: Edolisoma coerulescens; assembly: GCA_013397115.1. Lineage (NCBI taxonomy): Eukaryota > Metazoa > Chordata > Aves > Passeriformes > Campephagidae > Edolisoma > Edolisoma coerulescens. The sequence continues at coordinate 1,316,751 of VWZW01001523.1, forward strand.
GTTGGACCTCCAAGGAGATCTGTAACCATCCACTAAAAAGTTGTACGCAAGTAAATCCTCTTAACCTTTTCTTCAGACTGAACAAACCCATTTGTCTCAGCTGCTACTCATGTGCCACAGGCTGCAGCCCCCTGGTCAGCTTTATGCTCCTCTACTGGACTTGTCCCTGTATGCTAATGTTTCTTGTATTTGGGTGTCCAAAACTGGACACAACATTCCAGATGCAGCCTCTTGAGTTCACAAGGAGGTCACTTTCCCTGGCCTGCTGGCTACACTCTTAATAATGCAGCCCAGCATGCAGTTAGGCTTTGTTGCTGCAAGGGCACATTGCTGGCTCATGTTCCCCATGACCCCAGGTCCTTTCCCAAAAGCCTCTGTTCTAACCTGTCAAATTATATGGTGGTATTGTATCATAGAGCTTTAGGTGAAGCTTTACTTGCCTTTTTTAACTGGCTTTTTTGGTTGGTTGGTTGGCTTTTTTAAATTTGCCTTTTTGAACTTCAAGAAGTTTCTGTCAGGCTATTTCTTTAGCCTGTTGAGATCCCCCTGAATAACTGCCCTGCCCTCCAGCATGCCATCTTTTCCCCACAATTTAATGTCACCTGCTAATGAGGATGCATTCCATTTCATCATTCAGGTCATTAGTGAAGAAGTTAAATACCACCAGGGCCACAATCTAATGCAGAAGAGTGCCACTCCTAACTGGCTACCAGTTAGACTTTCAGTTACTAACCAGAACTCTTTGAGCCTGATGATCCAATCTTTTGTTTCATCAACCTCGTAGTCAACCCATCTGGTCCACATCTCTCAAACATGGTTAAAAAGATACAACCAAACATGGTCTTGATAGTCTTGCTAAAGTCAAAATAGCCAATGTCAATTGCTTGCCTTTCTTCCCCAAAGCAGTCATCATTGAAGGCAGCCAGGTATCTGTGGTAAAGCCATGCTGGCTGGTCTAAAATTGTATTAGAGTTTTGGGGTTTTTTTGTGAAAAAACAAATATATCACCCTACACAACTATAGCAGTCCCAGGGACTATAGATGGCTTTATGATTGTGTTCTGGTTTAACCCCATCCAGCAAGTAAGCTGACTCCCAGAGGTACAGAATCAGAAGAGTAAAAGTGAGAAAACTTGTGGGCTGAGATAAAAACAGTGTAATGGGACAGAAGAAGAAGTAAATAATGAAAGTGTTAATTACCATAATAATAGGAATTAGAATATACGAGTGATACACAATGCAGCTGCTCACCACTTGCCAAGTGATGCCCAGCCATTTCCCAAAAGCAGCCCCTGGCCAGATTTTGCCCAAATTTATATACAGCATGATGTCATGTGGTACTGAATATCCCTTTGGTCTTTGGGGTCAGCTGCCCTGGTTCTGTCTCCTCCCAGCTTCTTGTGCCCCTCCAGCCTTCTTGCTGGCAGGGAATAAGAAGCTGAAAAGTCCTTGAATTGGTAGAAACACTACTTAGAAACCTAAAGACATCAGTGTCATCAACATGTTATCATACTAAATCCAAAGCACAAGAAGATACCAGCTACTAAGAAGAAAATTTCTATCCCAGCCAAAACCAGGTCAGATGCAACAGTCAGATTTGGGCTAGCTTTTATGTAACAACACATGCAGGGGGAAGCACAGGGACATTTGAGCTATGTCTTCACTCTCGTATATACAAGATTTGACTTGAATTTGCATGCTTTGCCTATGTTTCTCATGTGCTGGTTCACATAAACCTGAATCTAGCATAAGCATGAAAGCTGGCCTGATAAGAAATTAAGGTACAACTAGAGAAGTTTTGAGTTTGGATCTCATTCCTGAAAGCAGTTTGGATGCAAAAATGCACAGGTCGTTTGAATTGGTCTACTCCCAATCCTACAAAGTTGTCCCATCATACAGAGTAGCCTCATCTATCCATCTGTACGCCCTCATATCTTGACACTACCCTGCTTCCACTCTGAAACCCCTCTTTTAGCTGCTGCTGGTGAACTGCAAACTTTTTAAGACTCTGACGATGAAGAATAGTCTGGTATCAAGAGGGGATCTGTTGGCTCCTAAGGATTCAACTTTTAGTAGTAAATATCCAAAAACTATTTGAGGACAGCCACTCCAACGAAATGTCATGGCAGCTGGTCATGATCACGTTAGCAGAACAGCTGATCAGAAGGCATAAAAGATAATAAATCCTCAAGAACTTCTTATCTAAGACAAGGAGCGCTCCACAGCCACTCAAAACACATATTCCTTATTACAGCCAGTTCTATTAGATCAATTTGATGGCCCCTCGTTCTTATACTTGAAGAAATGCCCAAGTTAATTCCTTTCCATCGTTTCCATACCACATAGAAATATAGAATATATAGAACTCCATATTCTAATTCCCTCCTTTATATGGAGAATATGTATGAATTTATATTCAGAATATATATTCAGAAATCTATGTTCATATGGTATAAGAACACATAATATAATTTATGTTCCATACAGAATTCCATATTCATATATAAGCTGTAAGAAAACTATGGATTTTTTTACTTTTCTAATAAATTCCAATATTTGGGTTCCTTTTCTGATGTTTTTGCAAGTTATGCATATCATAATGAATCCAAATGATAATAGTCAGCTCAGAGTCCATTGCTTACTGGTGAAAGCTTCTTGCATGTGAAGCCAGGATTTTTTTCCTAGTCATTCTGTCTCACAAAAGCCTCTTGTGGTCCCTCACAGTATGCCTTTGTCCTTATTACCCTGAATATCTTCATTTCACAAACCTTCCCACCACACCAGCAAACTTGCTCACCTCACTGCTCACTTCTTTTCCAGGTCACCTGAGTGTGCACAGAGCTTTGGGAAAATCAGTGGTTACCAGTGGTTGTGACCAGTTGTTACCGATGACCTTCTTCCACTATAATAAGTAACCTGTCCTCTTACCCTCTGTTTCTCAAGTTGTAACCTGTTATTTACCCATAAAATGACTTTTTATTTAATCTCATGACTACTAAGTTTCCTTGGAAGCTGTTGATGATGGTACTATGAAATATCTTCAAAAGCAGAAGCAGATTGCATCAACTTGGCTATCTTTGTCCAAGTGTTTGCTGCCATCCCTTAAAAAGGGCACTGTAAAGTAGGAGTTTCATTTTTAGAAGCCACACTGAGTCTTCCATAGTGCTTCTTTTATATACCAGTCATTGATCAGCCTTACAGACTCTCTGATGAGCTTCTTGTTGTGCTGAAGAAGGGTTTAGTCCTCATTTAGAGATCTTCAGCAAGTTGCTCCTGCCAGCTCTTTTTTTTTTTCTTTTTTTTTAGTGTATTATCAGCCAGGATTTATGAATTTTTCTATTTTCTTCATTTGGATATGAATACAGTGTTTTGAAGGTTGCGTTCTTGCTTGTGATGACGTCTCTTCCTTATTGTTTAGTCATGCCTGGTTCTTTGTACCTTTACTCCAGCCTGTCTTAATAGGTTGCATGCACTGGCGTATGACCTAAATATATTAAATGTATAATTCTGCCGTGTCCCAGGTATTGGCCTCTGGTGATTATGTTCATGCACATATTAGTTAAAGAGGAAGAGAAGGTTACCTAGTTTCTGCCAGGAGAGCAGATGTTATATGCAGTACTAGCCAACCCATGGCTCTGACAGTCAAGACATCAGACATAGAATAAAGAAGAAACCCTGCATAATTTCAACCAAATATATTATATTCGCCCTCCCATTCCAAGCAGTGGTTTTATACTGCAGAGCTGTAAAGGTAACAATCTGCTTCATATGCCTCTCTGGGCCGCAGCCCTCTGCAGCAATCCCCTACAAGCCAAATCTCTCTTGCCCTGTGAGGGATCCTACTCACAATATTCTCTTCTCTCCAGTCCAGAGAAAGTGCAGTCCCAGTGAGTATTACAAATGAAATTAGTGATTAACTGAATCCTAAAAATAAGGGAGGAAGAAGGACAGACAGCCACTCATAAAGAAAAAGCAAAACAAAGGGGTGTCATGGAGTATTTTCCAAAGCAGCACCAAATACACAGAGAGCAGTGTCATGAAGTGCCAGGCTCAGACTGCAGCCACCATTTCAGAGATCTCTCTCATGACCACCTTTCCTTGCTGCTATGCAATGCTAATATGCTTTTGGAACATTTCTCTTATCTTTCTTCTGGTAGGCAAAAACCAGATCATATTTTGCTATGATGTCTTTATGTCATTCTAAGGGATCAACAAGTCTATTTCAGCAGAAACAACCCTGTACAGGAAACAAATTGAGGAGTCCATATTGACAATGTATGGAGTAGGAAGGCCTTGGAGCAAGAGGCAGCAGCAGCAAGCAGTACTTGTAAGGTGAGGAAATGTGCTGTGTGAGCAGAGCAGAGTCTAAAAGTGGGGGAAGGGAGCAGCCCACACTCCAGGGATGGGGAGGAAAAAAGAAGCAGGTGAATGACAGACTCAGCAAGAGGAAGTGCTGGAGGAGATTGTGAAAAGGAGTAGTCTGCAGCCATACAGTTTGCAAGATGTGACTTGTGAACACAGTGTACCTTGAAGACTGGCTGTCCCTGTGGGAGCAGATCTGCTGCCTGTGGCGTTTACAGGGTGGTCTGTGATGGTCTGTGCTCTGCAGCCTGCTCAGCCTGGCCTTGGCTCCCTCCTTGCCTCACAAGAGGCTGCATAGCACATGAACAGCTACAAAAACACAAACAACATTTGGATGCTGATGTCCAGGCAATCTTCAAAGTGCACCAGTTCACAGCTGAAATGCCTAAATGAACGTCCAAACCTCTTTTGAAGTGGGAGTTGAGGGCACAGTGAAAGATCCTGGAGGACACCCACTGCTCAGTGGAAATGCTGACCTGTGCCCATGGGAACCATACACTGCAAGCCTCCATGTCCCCTGAAACTCCAGTGGATCTCCATCTCCATCAATAAATAATGACTATTAGAATAGACTGAGGTATAAACAATGGGCTTGTTATACAGAGGAGAGGCCATGTTTTTGTCCTTATGAGTAGTATGATCCAAGTATTTTTCACCTAGCCTAGTGTTAGAAATACTTATTTCAAAAACAGTAAGCAGATTTAGTACATTTTTAATGAAAGATGCCTCATATTTATTCTTTGCCTTGTCATGAAGCCATTCTCATTTAACACAGGGAGTTAATTAAACCAGCCTTCACTAATCTGGCTAACAATTTACACAGTAATTAGTGCAACAGGAACAGACAAGACCTTACAGTTCCTTCAAGCCTCAAGGCTGATACGAGCCTCAAGGCTAATTGCTACAAGATTTAACCAACCCTTCTGCACATTCCTCTCTATTCCCTAGGTACAGACCAACTTTTAGAACCAATCCTTCTGGCTTTCCAGAACCCTACACTTTGAATTCCTCCACTGAGAATAAGTGGAGTTGGCACCACCCATTAGTACAGCAGTATTTGCGAAATGCAATTTTTGAAGAATTTGCCCTATAATTAAGGTATGTGTGTCAGCATCCTCTTTAGTGGCATTGGCAATTAACATTACTAATGATGTCTCATGTCTGCAGCTTCTCATATGCTATTTTGGCCCTCTGTTTCAGGTTTTTAAGCCGGAAAACACTACTTATTTACAAGGAACATTTCCATATCTTCCTGGAACAGCTGTTAGCTAAAAACCATGGAAAAAATTTAAAGCATGTATCTTATCTTAGGTTTATGGAGCAGAAATTAAAACACATAAGGTGCGACAGACTCTAAATGCTGGAATACAGGCACTGTTTTCTTGCCATCATGATCCATATATGGAAAAGGCATAAATTGTAAGTGAGGTGGAGTAATGAAAAGACATTTGGAAAAGTGGTTATTTTTCACAAAATAAATTTCTGGTTAAAGACTCCATAGATAGAAGCTCTTTCTAGTCATGATCCAACACACATTTTGTAATGGTTATGTGACATACCAAAGATGCTGTGTAAAATGAAGGTCTTCTTATTATACAAATGGCTATACCCAAATCTCTAAATATTCTGGATAAAAGCCATTGAAATAATTATCGTTGTGAAGTCTGGCAGCGTCCCTCTAAAGCCATTAGTGTACGTACTTGTCACTCTTCTAAACAATTCCATTGCTTTGTACACAACAAAAAACATTTCTTTCTTATTATCTGAAAGACTATACATTGCTTATACATTAAATAAACATCTTGTCCCTGCTTCCCTCTGCACTAAAAATATGCCAACAAATATTTTAATGATGGGAAGAAAAAAGTACCAATTAATCAGATTTCTAGAAATGGAGGAAAAGACTGACAGAAACTCAGAAATACAATTCCATTCTTGACTTATAGGCAGGATAAATACAATTATAGATAGCCACCAAATTTGTGGGGAAATGTCACCCTTTACTTGTAAGAACTGTAATACATAACTTCCTTTGCAAAACCACAAGAAAATGCACAGCCTTCCTATATATTCTGTAGGTATGTATTTATTTTTCACTATAGAATCACAGAATGGTTTGGTTTGGGAGGGACTTTTAAAGGTCATCGAGTCAAATCTCCTGCAACAAGGAGGGACATCTTATACGTTTGCACAAGAAGTTAAAAGACCACAACTCACCAATAAGATGAAACATTGTTTTTAAGGCACGTGTGGGCATTGATGAGCTTCATTGCAATGGATGTGCAGAAAAAAATGTTACCGTGTTCTGCCGCAGCTGTGGGAGCAGATCCAGCATGATGCAGAAGCACAGTGAGCAACTGCTTCCCATATCCTGCAGGTGCCAGTCAGAAAGGGAGAGTGTTGTCTAATTCACTGCCTGGGAGACTCCCTGGGAGAACTCCATGCACTCAGCTTCTGCGGGTGAAACAGTCACTCTGTTATGCTCAATGCAACAGAATGGGAAGAACAGGACGTTTACTCTTAGAGGGAAGTTCTCCTAGTGCACCAGGGACAGCTGTGGCTCTTGCAACTTTAGAAACAACATGCTTGGACTTTACCCAGAACCGTCTCTCATACACTTCTAAAAATTCACCTTCTTTTCTCTGTTGGAGACACCCTCTTCACATCATAATTCTTCATAGTTTGCTTTCTTACATTTTCATCAATTCCCTCATAGCCTTGCTTTTGTTGTTTGGTTACCAGGAATCAGGTAAGTTCCTCTTTGGGTCAGACAAATGATGCCAGGAGCTCCGCCAAAACAAGGAGCTCCTGCAACCCATTATTCCCGCTGTGCTCTAAGGCTCCTATTTCCAGTTGCGCCACTCAACCTCCTAGTGGGGAAAAATTCTCCCGCAGCCCCACGTCAGCCTGCTGCAGGGTGGGAAGGTGGCTGTGTGCATCACAGCCCAGCTCCTGCTTCACACTGCTCTGCCTTTTTCCACTGACTTGCTTTGCCATAATAAAAATTGTGTTTTCTTTCATAGAACCAGAGAATGTTAAGGGTTTAGAAGGGACTTTAAGGATCGTCTAGTCTCAACCCCCCTGCCATAGGCAGGGACACCTCCCACTAGACCAGGTTGTTCAACACCTTGTCCAGCCTGGCGTTGAATACTGCCAGGATTGGAGCATCCACAACCTCCCTGAGCAACCTGTTCCAGTACCTCACCACTCTCACGGTAAAAAAATTCTTCCTAATATCTAACCTAAATTTCACCTCTTTCAATTTGCACCCATTACTCCTTGTACTATCACTACAGTTCCTAACAAAGAGTCCCTCTCTGGCTTCCCTGTAGGCCCCCTTCAGATATTGGAAGGTTTTTACAAGGTCTCCACAACAAACCTTCTCTTTTCCAGGCTGAATAGGCCCAGCTTTCGCAGACTGAAATCATTCACCATAATTCTCCTTCTCCATCTGCAGTTTGGCCCTGAATAAAGCTCTTCTTTGATGGCAAAATTTGAAAAGACATTTTACAAAGTATTCAACTAGTACAGCTTACTAGTCAGACACATACTTTGGAGAGACACAGCAATTCGTGGTGCTCCCACCAGCACAGAGCTGAGTTGCATTAGAGCTGTTAGAATGGAATCAGGATGAAACGACTTCTGAGATGTGATTATAACTCCCAGGTCAAGAACTTATGTTCTCTACCATTTCTTCAGGAAAAGCTTAAAGGAGAGTAAATAGGAAACACAGGAAACATTGCCCCCTTCTTTCCTCGTGAAAAAGTTGCCGCTTTGCATCCACTCCGCAAGACCACGGGCACGTCCTCCCGCAGCAGCGGGACGCGGCTTGCTCCACGGAGGGTCTGCCGGGGCAGCGCCGAGGCGGAGCGGCGGGGCCGCACTCAGGTGCCGCGGAGAACCGCGCAGAGACGTGGCGCGGCTGCCGGGCGGGAAAAGCGCCGTCACCGCCATGGGAAACCGCATAGGCCACCCCGTGCGGGCGTGTGCTCCCCGGGCAGCGCCAAAGCAAACACCGCGCCGAGCGCTCAGTGCATCACCCCACTCAGCCGTGGGCTCGCAGCGGGACACGGACACAGCGCGAGCGGCGACGCCAAGGCCAATGCCGACCCCGGTTCCGGCTCCGGCTCCGGCTCCGGCCCCGACAGCGGTGCCGCCTCCCAGCTCCTCCCTGCCCTGCCCTGCCCTGCCCTGCCCTGCCCTGCCCTGCCCTGCCCTGCCCTGCCCTGCCCTGCCTGCCNCCCCGCCGGGCTGCGCTGCGAGCGCTCCGGAGGGAGTTGCCCAGCCCGCGCCCGGGCGGTTCCGAGCGGTCGCCGCTCGGGCTGTCGCCGTTCAGGGACACGCGCGTCCCGCGGTGCCGGCGTGCGCGGTCCGCCCGGCGTCCGGCCATGCTGGTGTGGCTGCACGCTCCGCGGGGGTCAGCGCTGCCCGCTCGCCTCCGCCCGCCCGCCCGCCGATAAGCAAAGCCATGACCGCAGCGCCCGAGGGGCCAGATCTCAGTTTTCTGAACGAGGAGGAAGCCAGGGCGATTTTCCAGGTGCTGCAGAGGGACGCGGAGCTCCGGCGGGCAGAGAAGGACAGAGTCAGGTACCGACTTTCAGCCCCGTCCTGTCGGTGCCCATCGCGCCCGCGCGGAGGTGGAGGGCGCGGAACGGGGTTTGCGGAGGGCGCACGGCCCCAGCCCGGCGGTGCGGGGAGGCGGCGGAGCCGCGGCCGCTTCATCCCGACGGGAAGAGCGGGAAAGGGGGCGGCGGGCGGGCGCCCCGCGGGGAAGGGTCTGCTCCGGCCAAGGCGGCGCGGGGCAGCGGTGCTGCGCGGCAGGGAGAGCTGAGCTCCCGGCGGTCCTGCCGGGGCACCGGGCAGCGCCAGTGCCTCCCGATAGCGCCGGCTGCCGCCGGAGCCGTCCGGCCGGGCACCTGAAGCATCGGGACGTTTGGGAAATGCGTGTTGTGACAGAGACGGCTCTGAGTCACGGCTGCGGCTCCCCGTGGCACCTCTCCTTCCCCGGAGAGGAGGAGGAGGCCGCTTCTGTGCTTCACCGTGGCGCTGGCATGGGGTGTGGGCGGAACACCGATACCCGGGAGACCACGGCGGCGGGGAAGTTGTGCCGGACCTTGCAGGGAAACGTGGCGGCTCTGCGGCTTTTGAGTCGATCCTGGCAGCTTTTGGAAACAAAGCCAGGCACTCACCTGCCTGAAAGGTAGTTCACAAGACTCTTGAAAGTGACTTAATTGAATTCTGTCTGCCTTATGGAGATATAGGACACCTCGACCTTGCTTCTAGGTCATATTTCCCCTTTGTGTAATCATCAAAGCTGTTTGTGTTGAGAGTGGAAGCAAATGTCGAGGAATTAATAGAAATTATGCTGGAAAATGAGCCGTTTATTATTAAAGGTTATCATTTCTTCCCGCAGGTATGACTTTTCACAGGCACGTTGTGAAAGTGAGAGGCAGTGTCCTCTTAGATTTTCAAGTGGGCACTTTTCACAAGTAATGCTTTCGTGTAAGAGGTAGAAGGAATGTTAATGAGTAACATTTGCTTCAAGTGGATTTTTGTACTGTGTGTTTTTTATTTCAGTAAAGTGGATTTTATGATGGGCATGGTTAAATATTATGTGTCAACACTGACTTACATCTAAAACTCGTCTTAGTTTTCTGTGGCATGTGAACCTGGACTGAGTTAAGTTTGGCGATTTCTTTCTTCCAGTAATTTGGTATTACTTTTCTTTTTCTGATTAATTTCTGTTCCATGTGCCTTATTATGATCCCCCCAAAAAGGAGGAAGATTTTGCTGGATGTGGGGAATTACATAGCTGGAGAGCTGTAAGTTTAAAACTCTAAAGTTTTTAGGACTAAAGCTGAAGCAAATGCATTGAAGCATCCAATGCTGTAGAGAGTCTTCTGAAGCAGTAGCCTGCTCGTGAGCTCTAGGCTTTCACCTGCCCCCAAATTTGTATTTGTTTCTTAATCTGTGCACTTAGGACTTTGTTAATAGAAAATGTTCTCTATGTGAAAGCTGTCAAAATAAATGTAGTATAACAGGATGTTTCTGGTGATGCTTTACTGAGATGTAGTCTATTTAAATCTCAGCTGAAGAGTCATTCACAAGTTGAGCAGAAGGTAGGTGAAGTGTTTATGACCAAGATGCCATACTGAAAATCTAGGTTAAACCTTGGATCTGTCAAAGGTATGTGTCCTTGGGCAAGTTTCTTAATCTCTCTTGGACCTAATAAAAGTACTTTCTTTCTTACTCCACTTGTCTACCTGGTGTTATTTAGACTGTAAGCTCTTCAGGCCAGAAGACTTCCATCAAGAGCAGACAGATTCCAGTCTGTGTGGTGTTGCCCTGTGCTACTATAATCAAAGTAATAACAGTGATCACCCTGGAGGGCCAAATCTTGCAGTTCCTATATGACCACAGTGAACTTCAGAGGCTCTAAACAAAATTGCATTTGTTCCTCTTTGTCCCATATGCCTGCCTCCTTGTCATTCTTATTACTATTATTTTGATAATTAACTTCACAGACATTTTTTTCAGTTTAAAAGTTTTAAAATAATGCCTGAGAACTGTGGCAGCCTGCTCCTGCGATATTTTCAAAGTGTGATTTTGAAGCTGTTTGATTTATGCTGTCAATCAAATGAAGCATATAGGAGACACTGTGGAATGGAAGGAGCAATTTCAGAAATACTACTCTTTTTGCACAGAGTTAGTGAAGTGAGTTGCCCTTCAGACTGCTCTTGGGCATGGTTTTGGGAAGAGCTAGTTGGAGCTGAGCAGGGCCAGGGAGCAGATCAATTACAACCAGTGGTCAATAACAAACTGGTCAAGTTTTTTCAGTGACCATCTGTATTTACAATATAGCATGTTCCTGTATAGACCAATCTCGACTGGACTGACAGAGGGGATGAAGCATTTGCTGGCAGGCCAAAGTCAGGTTCTAATGACTGTGCTGATCTTGTCCATACTGTTTGATGTTGTACAAGCCAAGCACATAGCTGTCTGCCAGTCTCTTAAAAGATCAATGAAAAATTGAAATTCATTCCCAGTTATAACTCTGGAAGCCAAAAAGCAGGAGCAAGCTATGTTTGTTATGCGGAAAAATGTTAACGCCAGTTAATTTTGAAAGATTAAATAAGATGAGAAGATGAATTCTGACATTCTCTATGGTTTATTGTGACTTCCTAAAATGTGTTGAGCTTGCAATTGTTTCCTGACAAATACATTTTTTTTTTCTTTTCTTGTTGCTTACCTACACTGGGTAGAACCACTGGATCTCTCTTCATCCAGACAGCCCATGCCTTTGTGAAATTAAGTGCATAATGGGGATGTTTTCTGGGAGAAGGTTGCTTTATACAACCTCTCTCATCTCCCTTTCTCTTTGTAGCCTTTGTGTAGAGCAGGAACGTGTGAGTTAGGTTGTCAGTTGTGCACATTTGCGTAGTTCTCAGCTCTGCTTGGTGCTGTCCCCTTCTGTTGCTCCTGATGCCCCAGCACGTTCTCTGGGTACCGTCGGCCCTTTCTTGGCTCCCTTGGCAGGCTTCAGACCTCTAAGCCTGGCCTGGGACACCTCACAATATAGGTTTCCCTTTTATACAGAAATGAACTTTCATGTTGGACCTTAATTTATTCTCGCTGCGGGCAGGGAGCAGAGCTCTTGCTGTGTCCTGGCCTGCTGGTTCCCAGGACTGCAGTTTTTGGCCTGCTTTCTCCTTCCAGTGCCCTCTCGTGGCTCCTCTCAGCAGTATCTTTGAGCAGCCACCGCAAACCAGCCACACCTGCCTCCTTCTGCCTTGAAACAATTTCAGAGAAGTCAGCTTCGGTATAACTCATACGGCTGTTCACTGCTATAAACACTGAAAATAGTTCAGAAACTTATTAATCACGTATCGAATAATTTAAAAGAGAAAAATACATATTAGTTTTGAACTTGGGTAACTCTTGCCTTCAGATTTCTTTGCTCATCCAATCCAGTTTCATTCATAATACCAATTCAAAGAAAATTTCATTTATCATAAGTGTTAGCGTGGAAGAGAGATGGAATTTAGGGTTTGTATATGAATATAAATGCATTGTTCCATAATAGTATTTGCAATACTAAGGCAGAAGTCCAACTCAAGTAATGAAATGCGATTTTAGAAAGCCTGGTTAATGAAACTGATGATTTCACAGATGCTCATGGAAGGAGGTTCCTTGTCACAAATATTTCAGTCACAATTAGATGCCCAGGAGAAGATAGGAAGGAATACAGCATGTTCACAGTGCAGTATCATGTTCAGATGGCTCCCCAACAATTCAGTTTCCGTAAGAACACAATGAATGCTCATGCAGTTATTGATACCCCAGATCAACTTTCCATATGTAATGAAATAGGCCTGAAAATCACAACATAAAAACATGCAAGATATTATTTGACTTATGATTTCAAGACTTCAGGGTGCACTCTTCTTAAGCTTTGTTCTGCAGCTGCTGGGGACAGAAATGAAAAACAAAGAATTGACAGCTAATATTTGCTCCAGGTCCCAAAAGCTAAACAAACCTGTAGGTGCTTCTCTTTTCTGTCCTTTATCGATGAAGCAAATGGGCTGGGTGAAGAGAGGCTGACTGCCTTCCATCTCTTCAGGACAGCGCTTCAGAGCCTGGCAGGTAGCAGAGGAACTGGCAGTCGCTGTAGGAAGGCTCAGCAGCATTAGGGCATGAAGCTATGGGATTCAGAGGTGGAGCTACTGCCTTTTATCTCCAAGGCAACTCCTCCCTCTGCAGAGTGTGGAGAGGCGGACAGTGCCCAAGCAGGTGTCATTCCAGTCAGCTTTGGGTCTCTGATGTCTCAGTGTCTGAGCACTGGGTGTTGAGATGCACCTCCACCCCTGGAACTGCATCAAGGCCCAGAGAAAGCAGCAGAGATGAGAAGAGCCAGGAGACATGGAGCCAGCTACGTAAAAGAGGCAGCAGGTAGGGGAATGTGGCATGGGAACAGGTAGCTGGTACAGTTCCAGGTTGTCCAAAAATTGAACAGTTGCAAGATACAGTAGAAGAGCTATGGATAAATAGAAAATGCATGTAAAAGGCCACAACAGCTCTGTATTCTTTAATAATTAACTTCTGTTTGGGAGACTTGGCTGGTTTATATAATGCTCCTATTATGGCCTCATACAATAGTCTTGTACTGTTTTTGTTTGTTAGTCCTTGAGAAAAAGGGAAATACTGTTATCTTCACTTTCAAATGAGATGCTGAAAATAACTGAGAGACTGAGCCACAGAATGGGGAAATGAACCTACCTCCCCTAATAGCAATTTACTTTCTAGATCGTGTTTTGAAAACTATGCCTGTGTTATGTAAGGATTTTTTTCTTTTTTTCAGTAGGAAGAATGGCAAAAAATTAATTGCCAGCTCTAGAACATATCTAGTACATCAGCCACTGTCTGTGAATAGGAACTGAAAAAGGAGGAAAGGGAAATGAAGCTTTTGGGAAAGAAGAGCACTCATTCCATTTCGTTTAATTTGTTTTGCTCTTTTCCAGGTTGGTTTTTGTTTTTGGCGGGAGGGGTGGTGGTTTAGTAGATTTATTTTGCAGATGGTAATGAGAAAAGATGGCAGCAAAACAAAGGTTTATTTTAGTTTACCCTCAAATTTAAAGATGAAAAGCATATTAAATTAATTGGGAGGTACAGTCAGCACCACTCAGTGCTCCACTCTTGCTGACCCATTAACAACAGATGAGCGTTGTGGGAAAGATGAATCCCCTCCTTAGACTGTTCTGGACAGTCTCTACAGTAAATCATTTGGGCACAGTTATTTGTTACAGACGCACAACTGTTCTTACTGCCTCACGGCAGATCATTTACTGAGTTCATGTGTTGCAAGTAATTCCTTACTGTATTCTCTTGACTGACATTTTCTCTCACAGGTCCGGCAATAGAAGGTGGGAATAAAATCCTGTGTTGGAAATGTATTTTTTCACCTTCTCCATACTCATAACATTGGGAAGACATATGTTGCAGAAGTGCAGACATACTCATTTTTTTAGGTATTTGAGCAAAACTATACTTGGTGCTTCAATTATATTGCCTTGCTTACAGTTTGAGGGGTCTGCCATTGCAGGCTTTATTTTGTCATATTCACAAAAGTAGTCCTGTTTACCTTCTTGGAGACTAAAAAGTACTTATTGGGTGTTAGAGATCTAGATTTGGGGTTCAATTCCTCATAATTACAAAGTGTTTTTAAAATCAGCTCCAAAATACATGAGCTGCATGGGTGAGGAGAGCAGACAGGATACCAGGACAGCATTACTTGGGTATATTGTTGTTCCAGTGGAGCTCCCTCCCTGAACAAAGCATTAATAAAGAAATTCTTTCATAAGAGATACTCCACCCGGGAATGTTTCAGGGCGCAAGTGTTCCATTGTGCCTTGTTTGTGGAGGAGATACTATTATTACTTACCTCTGATACTGTGCCACTGGCGTGTTTAGTGGTTTGTCAACACTTATGAAAATAGGTCTTTGAAGCCCTGAAGGGCTAATATGCTAAAGAAGTGCAAATAGAAGCAAAAATGGCAGGGAAGACCAGGATTTAAAAATCTTTACTGGGTTTGTTAAATGATTGCTGTCATAAGAATCCCATTTTGGGACTTCCCTTGTTTGAGTGGGGGTACTGTAACCAAATGTAATTGATAGGTTGCATATCAAGTTTATTCCTCATTGTGTTTTTCAGTAGTCCTATCTTGTGGTGGGGTCTAGACTCATGGACTGGGGCTTCACACAGGGTGAGGAAGAGCAAGTAGAAATGGCCAGGGGCAGGTAGGCACTGTGTGCCCTTTTCTCTGTTGGTTTTTAGCTCTGTGCATCTGGGTTAACTAGATCAAAGTCTGTGGTGTAACTCCAGTTTTACATCTACACAGCAGGGTCTGGACCAGCACTGCTGCCAGCTCGTTGGTCTTGTCCTTTCATAGTGAACTAATTTCAGTGTCAATCCTTTCCTCTAAAGATTTGCACTTGGTGTTTGAGGGCAGGGGGTTTCCTATAGCGCATGTGGTGGCAGAAGGAAGAACCTTTTGAGGTGTGTTACGTTTAGAAGAGCCTGTCTGTAGAGCACTGAATGTAATTCTTCTTTCTTTAGGTCACTGGGGCCATGGTGGCTCCCCACGGTTTGCTCCCCATGGGGCTGGCAGGGCAGGGCCTGGCCCTCAGGGCCTGTCCCCAGTGACACAGACGGGCAGCCCCAGCAATGGCTGTGGTGGCGTGGCAGGGCCAGGGCCAGGCTGTGGGGCTGAGTCACACTCAGGGTTGGGGTCAGGCCTGCTGAGGGCAGCCAGGTCCACCACAGCCTGGTGGTCACGGAGCAGGGCCAGGATGATAATGCAGAGCCGGGATGATAATGCAGGGCCACAGCCAAGCCAAGAAGTCATGTCAGGGTCAGACATGGTGACAGTGACCAGGGTCAGCAGTGGCCCTGTGATGGCCAGGCAGTCCAGGGGTGAGGTGGCTGGGCTTGAGGCCAAGTTGGGATGTCAGCCCGGGAGTCAAGGCAGTGGCCGTACGCAGACAGAGCTGGGGATGCATCTGGGGCTGCAACGGGAGCACGGCCCAGTGGGACAGCCTGCGCTTAAACACAGCTCCCGGGGGAAGGAGGGCTCGCCCTTGCTGAGGCCTGTGGCTGTTGTCCTCACAACACCTTTCTCTAAGGACATCCAGCTCTGCTCTTCCCAAGCTGGTCCAGGGCCTACGCAGCCAAACCCATGGGAGCGGGAAGGACATTCTCAGGGCACTTACACCCATGCTCATTCAAACACAGGCCTTGTGTCAGGTCTTTCAGACCATTGAGACTAATGTTTGCATTTTCAAGTGATCAGTGCAAAAGTGAAAATCACGAAGATTATTATTGTTATTACTTGAGCTCACTTTCTGATGTCACTAGGGCTGCCAAAAATGAGATGGTGTTGAAATTGATCAGATTTAAGCAAAGACTTACTGTTAAGTCATAGGCAGACATTTTCCAAGTCCAAGCTTAATGGTAAAAGTAGAATTTATTGAACTCTGTCTATATAGATAAATTGACCAGGCTTCAAGGATAAATAGGTCAGACACAGCAGAGCAAGCAAGCACTAACTACTGAGTAGACAGTCAATATGGGGAGTTATTCTGAAATAGCTAATGCAGAACCGTCCAATTTTTTTAGGTTTTCCATGGACTAATGACCCAATTACAGTCTTGTGTACATTGTAGGAAGTCTGCACACTTCCCAGGTTTGACCTTTCCAATAGTAATGTCTCTATATTCTGAACACCCTCTGTCTCCTCCACAATTCAAGTGCAGTGTTAAATTAATAATTTACATTAGTTGGAATCGGTAGAAGAAGACAGCTTTCCTTACTAAGCAAGCAGAGAGTAATTGAGGTAGGTGCCTGTATGAGGAGAAGAGAATGATTTTCTCATGCTGACAGCTCTACACACTGTGTCCCAACACCCTAAAGTCCTTGTATATATTTCAGAAATAATAAATTGATTATGCTAGAAATCCAAAAAAGTGTTTCACAGAAATGCATCTGATTCATGTTCAGAGTGGCTGGATATCTCCCCAGGCATACCGGCACAGCTGTGCTCCAGTGGTGTGCTCAGGTTACGTGTGTCATGTAGGCCTGTCAAAGACTGCAGCACCTGCTTTCCATAGCGAAGCCTAAGGCACTGGAGTTTTGCTGGATTCGGTCCCCGATGTACTTCAAACTCCCGTGTCCATCTGGACATGCAGCACTTGCACGTCCCGCAGATGTGGCTCTTGGCAAGGCCTGGCTAACAGCTGGGAGCAAAGCTACTTGGGCTGTGTGTCAGGACTCCTGCTGATGTTCACTGCTTTCTGTCAGATACTGTTTTGATGGCATTTGAAATCTGTTGTGTGTGTCCATCTCCTTTTCTTTGTTTAAATTTAGGTTTTGTCAGTGGTTTGTGTATACTGAATTTAATTATCCTTTAAAATCTTTTTGCTCTCTGAATCTAGTTTTCAAATCAAGTGGAGTTTGGCCCACTGGAGTTTTGGGCATGGAGACCCCATTTTCTTTTCTGTTCCAGAAATTTAACACAGGACTATATAAACTAAGGCCTGACCTGAGTTTGGTCTTTTCGTGTACTTGTTTTAAATTACTTATTTCCTTGGAGCTTACAATCTGAAAAAATTCACTACTTACATATTCCATACAAGAAATTCATTAAAGCAGGTAGGGAAAAATGGGACTTGTTCTGAGGACATGTGCATCTAAAAGTTCATATGAAATGTATTTCTAATCCTTCTTTGCAGCTAAATTATTATGTTAACACTGTTAACTATAATAAACTGTATTTAAATGTCTGCATTTTAAACTCCTAACAGAAACTATCTTCTTTTTCTCAGTCTTACCTTTAGAAATAAATAAATCCATGTACTGGTACCACATTAACTGTGAACAAACACATCAAAACCACAAAACAAAGGCTAAGAGTAAATGATGAAAAGTACAGTCTGTTTACACTACAAAGCACATAAATTACATAGAATTTACTTTGTTGTTGGAATAATCAAGGATCTGTAACACTTCTGCTGGCCATGTCTTTGGATTTTTAGATCAGTAGGGCTCTGAGTGCAGAAAGCTGCAGTCAGGAAAAGCTGCAGCAATGTGTCTGGGCTGCTCTGCAGTCTGTTTCTTTCCGCATTATAGACTTGTGTGTTCTTAAATACATATTTATGTGTGTATATTTGTGTGTTCTTTAATATATGTAAAATTATATACCTGTTAATATAATATTTTAAAGTATTATTATACTATAATATTTCTGTTTCCAGTGGGAGAGTTGTGATAAATTATGAGAGTCTAAGGTACTATAGCAGAGGATCTCTGTGTAGGAATATATTACATACATGTGTATAAGCATTACATTTCCAGATGAAAAACACCCACTGTGTCAACTTTTAAAGCTTATATTAATTCTTATGACCTCTTTCCTTAATTTAAAGCAATGTAAATGAGGCTTTTGTAGTGTTACAGTAACACATAAACTGTGTGCAGGTACACTGACCTGTCTTACTTAGGTTGTCCAGAACTGTAAACTCTGCTCGAGATGAGACTCTGCACACTTTTCTGAGATTGCAGAGGTGTATTTTGAGAGCCCTAGGCTTCAGGCTTAGCTCTGTACAAGCAAATGTCTAAGCCTGTTTGGAGCCTCTCAGTTTTACAGCTCTGTCCAGACCCATAGGCCATCATACACAAACCTGCTTGAAGAGGTGAGGATTTGCTCCTAATTTGAAACCAATTCCCCTCTTTCACAGTTCCTACCTGGCCTGTGTTTTGTTTCTTGTTTCTTGGGGTTTTTTTTCTTATGTTGTTTGTTAGGAAAGGTTTTGCATGAAGGAAGTCAAACAATAACATGAGGAATAGCATCTGCATTGTATGTCTTTGTAAGGCAGTTAAGTTTATAATACGACTGAGCTGTAAATTACTTGCAACAGACGACTGTCTCTTTGCATGCTATCAATATTTATAAAAGTTGATTGTAATCAACTAGCAGCTCTACCCTGGAAGAGTAAATATGCCTGCTGTTAATCATTAGCTTCAGATTTATTGAAAGACCTGATCCTCAGCCTTTCAACCCATCATGTGGCCCACATGGACTATATCTTACATTTCCATTTAAGATTTCTGGGAAAGAAATTCATGAGCTTAAAACTTATTCCTGGCATACAGTGTTTTTGGACTGAGACTACATCTATGACTGCAAACAAATCAGAATCTTTGCACTGAGAATTATCTCCATTGCCTTTATTAACATGTATTAATATTAATAGAAATTCCTATTAATGATGTAATCTCATTAGAGACTTTAATTACTACCATCCGAAGCTATGCGACACCCTTTAAAGATGATAGGTGGCTTTTCTTTCCTTTGCATCATGGATTTGTTTTGTTATTACCATATAATATTGGTAGGTTGCTTGCAAGTATTAACAGCATAGTAAAGTAACACCTTTTTTTCTTGACTGTCATTTGTAGCCTACAGAGGCATTGTAACTAATCGATAAAACATTCACAGAATAGAGCTTTCCCCTGTTTTGAGGGAAAGCTCTATTGTGAAGGGAATGGCAGAGGGTCAGCCCACGCTGGAGAGTCACCAATAGCTGTAACATTCCTAGCAGTATTCCATCTCATTCACTCTTCGTGACCAGCTGCCCAAAGGACTAAAAACTTTCATTTTCTAAGTATGTATAACTGCTAAAAGATCTGTGCTTACACACTTTTTTGTTTTTTCCAGCAGGGCTGAAATGATGTTTTCACTGTAAACCCAGGGTAGCTGCTAAAGAAATAGGTTTGTGTTAAAAGTAATGTTTTGAGGCATTGTTACACCTTGAGATGCATGATTAATCACCCTCAGCTCCCATGATCTCAGTTTTCAATGCTCTGTGTTTTGAAAACTTAACTTTTTGAAGACACTCATTGAGCTTCTGATTTCAAAGCTTTAACTGAGAGCTTCTGATTCCTGAGCTGCCAGAACAGAGAGGAGTTGTGTAGTCAGATGAGAATTAACCTTTGTTCTTGCCCTTACAACATTTCCTAGTTTTCCATTTCAAAGGAAAGTGTCATTCTATGCTCTTCCTCAGGAAAGCAGACAAAAGCTTCAAGAGGAAAGGAGTGTTGGACTTGATGAAGGAAAACAGCAGCTAGTGTAAGTCAGTACATTAATTTCATGTAGTTTAATATGAGAAGTTAATGTTTTGGAGAAAACAGAGGTAACTTTTGGTCGCTGTACAGAGGGTGCTTAAGTTAAAGAACTGTAAACACAAAAGACATTGTGACTCATAGAGTAGAAGTATTCGCTGTACATTGGGAGTCCAGTGAGAATGTTTCATGTATGCTCAGAGTCTCACTGTCTTTGTGGATTGTGTGTAATGAATGTACCCAATGCCACTGGATTAGGTTATCTCAAACTCATCACCAGGTGATCAGCTTTAATTTAAAAGAATAAATTTCTTGAATAGAGATAGTGTAATAATGTCAGGTTTTGTGATTTATCCTACTTTCTAATTAAGAAGAGGAGAGGTGGAAATGGAAGGGTTTTCCCCATGAGCAGACAAGGTAGTCTTACTTTACTAAAAAGTAAAAGCCTTACTTTAGTAAGGGCAGAAAAGATGTTCTGCCTTTAACTCACATACTCCCTGACTGTATCCCTGACACACAGAGCAGGACTCAATGTGTGAATCCGATACCTATTTTCAGAAAAGTGTTCTAAGGACAAAATTATATTTCTGTTTGCAGGTATCTGTTTATGTAGCCCTACTTGCTGTTTGAAAGGATAGTTCAGGGTGCATATAAGATCATGTGCAGAAGTGGTATCTTTATGTTTTAAGTAATTCTGCCTATTAAATGTACAGTCTGGAAGGAAAAACTAGAGAAGATTAATTCCTTCTTCACTTTCTTCTGACTTCCATGTCCTGGTTTTGCACATTTCTGGAATCTAAGTATTTAGGGATAATTGTGAGCTGGCAACTTCATGTGACCATAAAAGTGGAATTGAAAACATGTCCCCTACAGTTCAGTGTTGGGCACCCCTGGCCTTCAGGTGAATATTTCTTGGCACTTCCAGTTGCTCCTTTCCATGCAGGGGTGTCACCACTAGGGGACTCTCCCTCCTGCAGCGTGACCTGATGCCTGTTCAGGAGAGTGAAAGTCCTTGCATTACATTTATTGGTGTTTGGGGCCTAGTCAGTAACAAACATTGAACCCACACACTCTTTGTTCTTCGTTGTTGTGGCCCATCCTCTTTGCCCATGCACATCTTCAGTTTTATTGGTCACATACTCAGATAAATACATCTGAGGGCAACTTAGTGAGCTAATGGGCATTATAAAATGAATACATAATAACAAAAATGAGAGAAGGATGAAAAGGATGAAGATTTAGATAGAAAACTAGTATTTCAGGGGAAGAGAAAATTAAATATGGGTGGTTGATTGGCAACAACCTATCAGGTTAGATTCAAGCATTATTGCCGACACATTTTGTTCATCAAGATAGAGGAAACCTTGATTTTTCAGAGAATTACTGCAGAAATGCTTAATTTTATAAATATCAAATTTAAAAGTGTGTTTTCAGTTAGATCCTTTTACATTGTCTTGTAGTATGTGCAACCAAAACACAGGAGTCATTTCTCCTCTGAGATTCATCTACTTGTGCATAATGTGTCTTACATGTAATAATGAGGCTGACTTGGTTCATTTTCATTACCAAACACACAATAGTAAGAAAGAAAAATAAACAAAAGATGCTTTAGCGTGAGTAAAAGTATACCAGCTACTAATAATAAAGACTGCCTAAGAATAAAGACACACCTGTTGTGTGTCTGATGTGCTAGGAAAGAGTGTGTTGTCTCTGAGTATCATTGTTTTTCTTCCTGGTAGGATTAACCTGTCACAGGAGCTTCTCTGGCACCTTGGAAACCAGAATGTTGTTGTTATTGCTATTATATGTTTCTAGGAAATGACAGATAATAATTTTTTTCAAATTACATCAGCTGTGGTAGCCTTTGCCTTTGTCAGTAATTCTTTTCCCCCTTTTTTCTAAATAAGAAGACAACTCGGAAGTATGTTTTTAAATTATTTTCATAAAATTAAAAGGAACTATTAGTAAGAAAATATTCTTGCGTATGCGTTTTAGAGCTACTTGTGGCTGTGACAACAGCCAGAGTTCTAGAAAAATAGCTGGTCATAGAAATGATGGATTTGTATAGTTCACTAGTGCAGCATAATGTATAAAGCAGTGGGAAGGGGATAAGTTGAAGTAAAAAAATTAGGAAAGAACAGGTTCTTCAGGCACTGTTTTTTAACATCTCTAGCCTTTTCTTCCTGACAAAGCAAGGAATATGAACAGAGTAAAGAGAAAAGCTTGGTTTAGGTTACTGTTTCTGCAAGTTATCTGCCCTACTGTAGTTTTTATCTAATGCTTTCAACACTATTTTTATCTGCAATCCTTTCAGCCTTGTCTTTTCATCACTGAGAGCTTTGATCCAATGAGCAGATTGGATCCGCTTAGTGTTCACCTGGTGCAATTCCTCATTCTTCATAGTTGCTGTTTATTTGTTCTCTTATGAGGTGTGCGGTAAGAGTCATTTAGGACCAAATCCTGCTCTGCTAAATTCAATAGGAATCATAATTTCTGCTTTAGCAAAAATGGGATTGAGTCCTCTGTCCCCTGCAAAAACCAGCATTGTCCCCAGATGTCCTATTTGGCAACCCAGTTTCTACTACCATGACCACGTGTGTTCTTCTTTATATTCAGGGTGAAGATGGTAAAAAAAATACCTTTCCTCTTACAGCAGCAATTAAAGCTCCTCATTATCCTAACAGGAAGTGGCAGGGGAGGCTACACATCTATTGACAGTATTTATGATAACCCTCATGAAAGTCTAGTGCATACAAACATTTAGGTTAACTTTTCCCTGGAGATGTCTGTAAGAAATACTGGGACATCCTTGTGCCACTAAGGAAGAGATGTTTTTAAAAACAGTGCAAAGAAACTGCTCCTGAGTGATTCACTAGTTTAGATGCTGTGCAGAATAATAGATGGGAAAAGGTAATGAGCCTGTGAGGTCATTTAGGATTGCCACCTGCTCTGGTTTGTGGAGCCGTCTCCTGTAAGTAATCCTGGGAATGGACTTGCCTTCAATCCCACAACAGTTTATAGGTACTTTTCCCATTTACAATAATGTTGTCTCCACTTAAAAGGTCCAAATGTACAAAAGTAGCTGTAGACAAATGAGGAGTAAGGATAGATGGAGCAGACTGGGAAGCAGGATTAGTGCATTCGGTTTAGAGGGCAATAGGTGTTTTGGCACTCCTATGGAGCAGTGTCTCAATACATAATGTGTAATCCGAGTAACAATAGTGCTGCCTCAGAGGCAGGTTCATTGCAGCACTGAGTGCAGATACCATCTCCTGCTGTAATTGTTTCTTGAGACGGGCTTTCCTTCTGGCTCACAACTCTCGTTCATTAGTATCATGAGGGGGCACGTAAACTTGACTGAGCAGGTATGTAGGGAAATGATGTGGCTTGGCTGGGAGTCATCACGAAGGAGAAATACTTAATAGTCATGCGATATTGCAGTTACATTTCGTGTATCATATTATTATTATTATTCGTTACCCAAATAACTACGTGCGTATATAGGGTTCCATATATGGGCCTGCGTGTGTGCATAAATATAAATACGCACAAGCAGTTTTAAGGATTTATTTGATGAGTTGGGGACGACAGCACAATTAAAAAGCAGCACATTCACGGATAAGAACTACAGATGTACCAGTAAAGACTTTACAGTATTTAAGCATTAAAGTCAGTCTTTGTGCAAGACTAACTCCAATTCTCAGTGCAAGGCATGTTCGTGCAGTGCCTGGTATGGCCAATGTTAGAGTGATTGCGGGGTTTTTACACTTCCCCTTTGCTCTGGAATGCGTAGATGTGCAGCAAATATCTGGTTTTGTGTCAGTCCTGTCGCTTCCCCGCCGCGGACGCTCGGGGGGCAGCGCTGCCCCGGGACACGCCCGGAGCGGGCGCTCGGCGGTGGTGCCGGCGGCCGCCGCTGGGGGGAGCCAGGGCACCCCCGCCGGCTCCCCCGGGAACGGCCATCCCAGCGCCTTTTCCCGCAGGAGGAGCCATTCGGCCCGGTTGGGTTCTGAAAGCCCACGGGGATGGATTGTAACAGATGCTCTCCACTTTTGGGACTTCAGTAGAACTGCCATGGGGTTGTTTCCCGGGGAGTCGCTGCCGCTGCAGCCACTCCCCAAGCAGCTCATGCCTTCCTCTATGTGCTTTTACTCCTCCCAGTATCTTGGATCCACTTTGGTAAGGCCACAGGAGTGAGGTCATGGAGTTGGCTCTTGAGAGCACATTGTTCATCCCCTCCTGCTTCACATCAGTGCTAGGCTGCGTTCCAGGCTGCACAATGCATTTACGGTGTTTAGTCACTCTCATGGTGCGGTAATATCTGCGATGATTAACATTTTTGCCTTTGTAATAAGTTTATTTGGAATGGCTAGTACTCGTGCATGTGGCTGTGTAATCTTCTTCAAGGGAAATACTCATTTCCCAAAAATGTCTTCCTCCAGCCTTCCTGTCCATCAGATGCCACCAGATGCATGGTAGGGGCTAGTATGGACAATGAACTCTATAAACTCCAGATCAAAATATATCCATTTCCAGACTAGATGTTTGTTTTGTGAGGTAGTATTGTCTCAGATGAGTTTTTTATTTAAATTGATAACTGAAATTACTTATGTCCTCTGAGAGCATCTGTATTCCTGGACACAGATTCTTACCACTGATTAAGGAGGCAGATTTACGTGGAATGCCTTGC
Source organism: Edolisoma coerulescens (assembly GCA_013397115.1). Taxonomy (NCBI): domain Eukaryota; kingdom Metazoa; phylum Chordata; class Aves; order Passeriformes; family Campephagidae; genus Edolisoma; species Edolisoma coerulescens. The sequence goes on from VWZW01001523.1 coordinate 1,341,475, forward strand.
TCAAACATTGGTATTACATCTCCAGGCTGTGCATGAAGTCTTGTTTTGTTGCCATCAGAATCAGTTGGGGTGTGGATTTGCTGTATTTGCATCTATACTTTCAACACTAGTGTAATGTAATTTGAAAACAAGTAACTTTGCATGTCCCTCGCACTATTCCCACTCCTTTGCAACCGTACCTTGTTCTTTTAAGTCCAGCTAAACAATTAATTCCTGTTACCTCTTGATCTAAAAGCTGAACTTGCTACTAAATATCCTCTTCAGTTGCAGCCATGTGTGTAGCTTGCTCAGGCTGCACCTCAGTGTGGTAGAACATTCATCTTCATTATTATTAGTTTCCTCCATCCATATTGAACACAGACAGAATCACCATGCATCAAGGAAAGAGGAAAATGTGATAAACTTGTTGAACACATTGCATGAATATCTATTAGCTGAATTCACAATTTATTGTTCTCTTTTGCATAGAAAACTTGTAGTGGACACCTCACTGTCAGGGCATCAGTGATCTTCCTCTTGAAAATAAAAATAGTCTTGTTATTGCTTCTACTTGAATGAATGAATGACTATCTCAAAAATTGCTTTATTTAGAGTGTTATTTATTCTAATTTGATTATTGGATTAACTTAAACTTACTTTCAATTAGTTTTAGAATGCGTATGAATTGCCTTATTCTTGCAAGGAAAAGAGATGCACTTCCTCAAGGAAGAGAATAATGCAAGCATATGAGTCATCCACTTAACCTGGTCACATAATCTCATTTGTTAAACTGTAGAATGTTGCTGTCAGTAAAACTTTTATGCAATTGCTGTGAATGTATCAAGTCTCGCTGACTTTGTAAAAGTCATTATATGTAGAGATACACCGTAAATACTTTAATGAACCATAGGGAGAGTTCCTAATGATGGGCCTGTAATATCTAAAATGGCTTAAAATAGTTTTTTTTTCTTTTTAGCAAACTTCTGAAGAGAAAGAAGTCTGAAAGAGGGCTGCAGGGAGTGACTGGAGAATGGTTTGAAGAAATAAAAAGAAGAAAATTTCAGAATTACACTGATGTCAATAGAATGTTAAAACCACCGTTAGAGCATCAGCTAAGGAAGAGCAAAAACACCAGTGAGTTGCATTTGTCCATTTCCTTACCTATATAATAAAAGTCACCAAACAAATGTCTTACAGCATGTCAGAGTATAATAGTTAAGGAGTTTCTCAAATTGCACAGAGCTTCTTCTCGTATCATAGTTTTACCAAAGATATATTTTCAAAATGGGTATGTTTCTTCGAGCAGATTCTGTTAAAAGCAGAGCTGGGATTCACAACAGAAAATCCCTGATATTGTTATGCCATAATTAGAATCATAGTATAGCCCGGGTTGGAAGGACATCAGAAGATCTTCAGGTCCAACTTTTCATAGGAAAGGGAACCTGGATGAGATTATTTATATAAGATGTGATCATTTGCAGTCACATCTTATACACCTCCAGTGATGGGGACTCTACCATGTCCCTGAGGAGGCTGTTCCAGTGATTAGTTGTCTTCACTGTAAAAAATTTCTTTATTAATGAAAATGAAATTGCTATAATTATAGTAAATACAGTGGTAGTTTCCCAATCAAAGCAGTGATGTTTGCATTGTACAAAAAGGTTGTGGTTTAACCCCAGCTGGCAGCTAAGCACTGCACAGCCACTCACTCACTCCCCCACAGTGGGAGGGGGTGCAAATTGGAAGGGTAAAAGTGGATTAAGATAAAGACAGTTGATAGATAAAGCAAAAGCCACGCACACAAGCAAAGCAAAGCAAGGAATTAATTTACCACTCCCCATGGTCAGGCAGGTGTTCAGCCATCTCCAGGGCTCCCTCACATATAATGGTGACTTGAGGAGACAAATGCCATCACTGTGAACGTTTCCCCCTTCCTTCTTCTTCCTCTAGATTTTCTCTGCTCAGGATGATGCCATATGGTATGGGATATCCATCAGGTCAGCTGGGGCCAGCTGTCCCAGCTGTGTCCCCTCCTGCCTCCTTGTGCACCCCCAATCCACTCGCTGATGGGGTGGGGTGAGAAGCACAGAAGGCCTTGGCTCTTGGCTCTTGGCTCTTGGTAAGCCCTGCTCAGCAGTAAGGAAAACATCCCGAATTATCAACAGGTCTCAGCACAAACCCAGAATATAGCCCCATATTAGCTACTATGGAAGTAATTAACTATCACAGCCAAACCCAGCACATTCTTTACTCTTTATTCCATACCATTTACATCATGCTCAGGTCCCACACTATCCAGTATATCCCCATTAACCACCCCGCTGCCTTCCCCTTGCCCCTGCACAAGCTTGGACTTACCCATATACTGCAGTCTCTCAGGGATACCTGCTCCAAGTAGAGCCACAGTCTCTCCAGGGATATACTTGCTGCGGCATGAACTTATCCACAGCCCCAGTCCCTCTGACATGCACCTTCTCCAGCATGGCCTCCTCCGTGGGCCACAATGCCTTCAGAAATGCACCTACTCCAGCCTGGCTTTACCCATGGCTGCAGTCCCTGCAGGGGAATACTTTCTCTGTCATGGTCTTATCTCCAGCACGACCACGTGCACAGCCACAGATGCTTTGAGGTATATCTTCTATGGACTTATTCTTGGCCACAATCCCTTCAGAGGTACACCATGGCAAAAAAACATTCCACCAACGACCACTAGGCTCTAACATAGAGTCTGGCAAGCAAGCCCCATGGCAAGCACAGCAGCTTGTAAATTAATAGCTAAACAGCAAGAACAGTGATAAATTCAGTCTAGCACATTCCGCTGAAATCTGCCGTTATCTCAAACACTTCAAGCCGTACACTGGGCATCCTAAAGGACTCTTGTGGTTTAACCCCAGCCATCAACTAAGCACCACCCAGCAGCTCATTCACTTGGCCCCCACCAGGATGGGCAGGAGGCTAAAAGTGAGAGAACTCATGGGTTGAGATAAAGACAGTTTAATAGGTAAAGGAAAAGCCTTGCACATGAGGAAGCGAACCAAAGAATTAAGTTACCACTTCCTGTGGGCAGGCAGGTGTTCAGCCATCCCCACAAAAGCTGGGCTTCATCACACACAATGTTTGCTTGGGAAGACAAACACCATCACTCTGAACGTCCTCCCTTCCTTCTTCTCCCCTCAGCTTTTTATGCTGAGCATGGTGCCATATGGTCTGGAATGTCCCTTGGGTCAGCTGGGCTCAGCTGTCCCAGCTATGTCCCCTCCCAAGTCCTTGTGCACACTGAGCTACTTGCTTGTAGGGTGGGGTGAGAGGCAGGAAAGCCTTAACTGTGTAAGTGCTGCTCAGCAGTAACTACAACATCCTGGTGTTACCAACACTGCTTCCCGCACAAATACAGAATATAGCCCATGCAAGCGACTATGGAAAAAAATTGACTATACAAGCCAAAACCAGCACAAAAACATTTGGTTTTACCTAGTTTTCTTAAAAAACTAAAAGCACCTAAATGACTTTTGGAATAAGTAGATAGGTTTGGGTGAGAAAGGTTTGAATATATCAGTGGAAAACTTTTTCTGGTATTTCTGGGCTAAAGACATGCCAGTGCTTATTATCAGGGCAAGTCGCAAAACTGTCAAAGCCTGAAAAGTTGGCCTGACCAGGAAGCAATTTCTTGAGATCTCATTTCACAGGTTCTGATGCCCATCCAAAATGAACATGCACAAGAAACATGGTGTCTCTATAAAAAGCATGGTATTCTGTACTATCTTTCATCTTCCATCCAGATAGTTTTCATGCATAATATATGCTTTTATTCCGTTCACGCTTCTGCATGTTTTTCATTGAGCTCTTCCTATTTGTGCTTCATAGCAACTGGAAACAGAGTAATGTATTTCAAAAGAAAAGTGAAACCTTAAACATTTCCCTGATGCTACGGACCTACACAGAACAGACCTCAGTCTTTCCTGACCTTTTTTCCCCGACATCCCCTCTAGTCCATAGCTACCTACTATTTTTCTCTTTCAGAGATGATCTAATTGATGTATTAGCCAACTAAACTCCGTGTAATTGTTCTCTGGTATTTAACTTTGAAAGCTCCTGTTTCTATTTCAGATCTGAAGAAGGGGTTGTGTGCCTCAGAGGCTTGTCTGATATTTCCAACTGTATAAGTTGGCTAAATAAAAGGTACTACTTCTACCTGCAAGCCTTGCTGTGTCTACATCCCTAGACCATCCTAGCTATGGCAGAGTGCTATTAGGACTCGCCTGATGTCACCTGCATTGTCAAGTCAATGCCACCAAGAGGTTAGGCTCTGAAAGGGGTAAAGAATGCGGCATTTTGAAGTACACAGTGATTGTCACTGAAGGGAGAGCCATGTATTACACACAGGATTTAAATCACAAGACATGAATTATTCACTTCATTTTGGATGACATCCCAAATGCTGCCCCTTGCTATTGTTATAAATGACACTTTGCTCTAATTTCTGGGTTTGCTTTCTCTTACAGTCATTGGATAAGCCATTTTCAGGCTGTTGTGTTGTTTCAGGCATGTGTTGTTTTAAATGGAGAAGAAAATGTAATGCCTTATTTCTGAGTGAAGTCTTGTTTCCTTATATCCTCCAGTTCCCTGTGGTGTGTAGCAGATCCTGCAGTTTCTTTCTCTTATCTATGAACAATACTCATCCTTACCTTCACACCAAATGCCAGCTGCTTTTAAAGGCAGACTGAGTTTATGTTCCATTTGAAGAAAGCAAGTCATTACCTTCCCAAAGAAATCATTCACGATAACTTGCATTGAAAATACAGTTCTGATATGCAGTTTGTAGCAGAATAAAAAAGGTACTCCAGTGGCCACAGGAATCCCATCGTAAGGAATTCTATGACACTAGTCTAGTCTAACTCTAGTCTGAGTTAGTGTTACGTAGTTACATTACAGTCTGTTAAGTCATTGTATATTCTGGATTGTCACATTTATATTTCTTACAAATGTGAAAAGAAAGTGAGTAATGATTGTGGGTGTCTCAATTTTCAAATGTTTGATTTGCCTATGTTTTAAAACAGTTACGATTTTTGAGTGATTGAGTGCTGATTACTTTCTGAAAATCAGCCTCATGTATCTAACGTGCATCACCCAAAACCAATGATACCTTTTGAAACGTTAGACCTCTTATCTTTCTCTGTCTTCTAGTTAGTCATTATAAAAAACCAGCATGTCACATAGTCTGTCCAAAAATGTCAAAACTGGATTTTCCTGACATAAAAGGTAAGCAAAAGAAAATTGTTTATGAAGACATAACATTTATGTATATTTCAATACTGTATTTATTAAGAACTTGAAACAAATCTACTTTTTATCATGTTTTTAGATCATAAAGAAATAAAAATGTCATCCCGCACAAATCCTCAAGCACAAAAGAGCACTTCAGCTTCCTTTCTGGGGTTCAGATCACCTTTTGCTTGGCTTTCCTCCTTTAGAAAATCAAGGAAAACCCAGACTCAGAAGCAACCACGGTGAGCTGTAATCAGAACATACATTATTTCCAGCTTTAAAAAAATCTATGATTGTTCTGTGTTTTGCTTAGAAAACCTTGTTAAATTATTTTTCCAGTCTCTTGCTTTTCACCTCATTAGGAAGATTGGGATTTCACTTGGTCGTGTAATGAGAGATTATCTGTGTTGTGTCAGAAGAAAGAGGACTAAGTCTCAAGTAATAGGTAGAGTCTCTTGGCTAAATCTATTTTGTTCAGGTTTTGCATAAAGGCTTAAAGTATATGAAAGACCGTAGACTTAGGAGCAGCTGCATCCTATTTAATTCCTTCTCAAGAGGACATGGTGTAAGGTACGTGGGGATCTGGTGCCCTATGGCTGTGATACAATAGGAAAGCATAGCTTTCCTAAGTCATGGCAGAGAGTACCGGCCCCAGGCAGCTCTGCTGCATCAGTTCCCACCATTTCTAGCCCAGAGGCACCTCAGAGGCAGCCCTACAACTTCAGCTCCAGCCAGGCAAACCAGACGGCTCTCGGCGCTTTTGCCTTCTGTGCTTTGTCAGTGCTTTGGTTTCAGCTGGATCTGAACCAAGGATGGTCTCATATGCAGCTCCGGAGCTGCTGTTTGAAGAGCATCCTTCTCCTTTGCCATTCCCAGGGTTAAAGCTGCTGTTCAGAGGGAATGGGGAAGCGACAGTCAGGCTGGTTAGGCTGCCTGTTCTCTCTTAACTTTTGTCCTGTAAGGCCATATGTCAGCAGCACGTGAATGAAGTCTTACTATTCTTGTGTGCATCTTAGAGTAATGCTTGGGACTGGCAATCACAGGTAGAGCTGCACTGTGCAGTGCTGTGAAATCTAAGTATAAAGGTGCAAGATCTTTGGGACAAAAAGCCAATTTTCACTCGGTGAGTCCCGGATTGGTATTCTGGTCTGTGCCTGGGGCTCCCTGCTGGCAGGATGGTAAGACAAGGAACAGCTGTAATAAACAATGAGAGGGAATGTAAGCGTCTAAAGAAATTATGATTAGTCTGATATGTAGGTTTTGTAACAGAGCAGCTTGCTATTGTGGAGTGTTTGTATCAAAGCAGGAGATTTAAAGAGAGGTTTGAGAGGAGGCTGTGAGGTTAGCTTTGTGGATGTTCACTGGTAACAATTCTCTTACATAACAGCACAACATGGAAAAAGAATTTGCAGTGTAAACACTGCTCCATACCTGTCATCTTCTCCTTCCTCTTTCTTGTGACCTCATAATGCCCCTCATCCTGGAACAGAGAAATGTTGGGCCACAGTCTTCCCTGAAGAATAAAGGGACACTTGTGTAACTGAGAATCAGATTTCAAGGGTGCTTTATCCTAGTGCACAGTGAGGTAGCCAATGCACACATGAAGGTCTAGGCTTTGCTGTACAATCTAAGCACTGAAATGATTTCTTAATTTGAGAAGGGAAAAAAACCAAACTGTGCCTACTCATTGCATCAGCTTTCTTCCTGTGTGTTTATCTGGCTTTTCCATGGAAAATCTATCGTATCTCGGGTTCAGATGCCTTTGATTCCTGACCGAGCATAACTTGAAAAATAAACAAGTCAATCCTGACGTGTAACTGAGCTGATTGCTACATTTTCTAGTCACGCCTCTCTGTTGAAAATTTCCCCCACCCTCTTCTAGGTGTTGCCGCGGCATGTGGTTTGCTTTATGCATAGGCAAAGCAGTGAAATAATCTGCCTCTCACCAGGTAGAGTTATTTTGGAGAGTTAGTGAAACACTATAGGACGCAGCACTGTAAATCCTGTAAGTAAGCCTAACTGGGAGAAGCTTTTTCAATGGCTAAACATTAACGGCTGGTTAGAGGGTCCTTTAAGTTCTGGAGAGGCAGTTTCATCAGCTTCGGTGGTGTTTTACTGTGAGAATAAATTATGGATGCTGCAGGAAGGAGTGCGCTTACATGGAGATACAGAAGATGCTAATAAAAGGTTTGTAACAGTAGTCTGAAGGCAGTGAAATGTTTGATCACTTTTGGTTCAAAGGTGTCAGTGTTCTTGAATTCATCCTTATTTTCTAATATGTAAGTGTTATTCATCCTGGACAAAAATGCTGTTTAATTGTGTTTTCAGCATATGTGAGTTATGCATTTGGTTTTTAGTTGGCTTCTTATGTAGTACTGATAAGAATAGTATTGAAGAAAATGGATTATACTGACATTAGACAGCTTGGAGGTAGCCTGGGGAAGACAGGTGCCTTGCCTCTGTGGAAATAGCAATTCGCAGCAGATTTCAATTCATGGATTTTTATTATTATTACCAATAGTGATAGTCATCTTTTACTTTTAATTTTACATTTGATTGTCATTAAAAAGATACATATGTATGTAAGTGGAAAAGTATAAAATATAATTTCTTTTTTTCCATACTGAGTAGTATTTTCCAGATGGCAAATATTTCTGAACTTGAACATCGGTTTAGTTTCTTTCCTGTTTATGAATAATAGACAATATTTTCAAGTATGCGTGTATGCATTGTGTGCAAAATAATGTAAACATTGCTCAATATCGTTAACCAAAAAAGAAACTGAATTACTGTTTCCTAAAATTAAGCAATATTTCTCTGAAAGTAAGCAAAACTTTAACTTTGGAATGCTGGAAAACTTAAAAACGTTCGTAGAAAATAATGAGGCGGTTTGGGAAATGGAGAGATTGGCATAGGGAAAAGATTAAAATAACCTTGTTTGTATAAGTTAGCAGGGAGAAAAACAAAGCAGGATGCAATGACCACTTATTTCTGAGAGAACAGTGACAATAAAGACACGGATGAATTTAGAATAGTGCCAGCGGTGCAAATGAAAATTTAATTTTGCCTAGACTATCAGAAGACATTTCTAACTGACATTTCTAACTAACATGTCTACTTCATGTAGGTTCATTGCAAGGAGCAATTAATACAACATCAAGTGAGGAGAGCTTTGCGCTCTTGGGCTTTTCCAAAGAGTGGCTTTGCACAGTAAAGCTGAAGAAGAAAGCTTCTAACAAAGCTTTTGCATTTTTGTTATGCATATAAGTAAAACTAAGGTAACTTGCTAAGCCACAGGATTTTACCGAACTTAATTTGCAGGAAATCATTGTAAAAGCTCTGAAATGGAGGTTTTGTTCTTAATTTGTTTTAAAAGCATTAAAACATATTCAACTTTATTTAAGTTTAAAGGAAGAGCTACACACATTTCTGAGTTCTGGTTCTGTAAACTTCATTCAAAGGGAGAGGTAACCCACTGATTTAATGGCTGTTTTTATTCAAAACTACAAGGAAAAATTAGGAATTTCAGAATCAGACTGTCTAGCCAAATCCTAAGCCCGCTGAAGCCAACAGGCTTGTTTGGTTTCAGTTGGACCCCATGTCAGAGAGGAATCCTGGTTTTACAGTTCACAATTACAGAAGCAAAAACAAATTGCACCTTTCAACTGTTCTTCCCTGCCTGCAAGCACATTGCAAACAAATGACAAAGCACTTCAGGAGGAAAGGCTGGGCCACAAAGAACTTGCCAACAAGCCGGTTTATACTTGCTGTTGAAGCACAATAAAGTAGTCTACCTGAGTACAGGGAGCTTTTAAGAGCCTAAGAACAAGGTCATTCAAAAAGACTTTGAGACAAACAGGACTGAGCAGAACCATCTTTCCCTACTTCATTTTCTCTCAAGAATTAAATTCCTGGGAAAAAACAGTTTCTGAGACAAGGAAGAACTGGCAATAAGCACAGGCTGAACAACATTTCCTTCAGGGCTTTTGAAGGGACGGGGTTTGCTTAGTTGTAAAACAAGGATCTGCAGACTCGAATAGACTCAGTGAAGTCAAGTCCTGTTCTTGTTTCTTTAGTTTATTTTGTATTTGTCTGCAAGTCACCCCATTGAACAGAGTACTTTTTATGTTCAGGGCTTCTTGGCTTGTTCTAACCACTGCATTACTCATGGACGCTCGAGCCAATTCTCTGCCAAGCCCTTGCAGTCTTAAATAGCTTAGGAAAGCAGATGAGCCTTCTACCATGTCTTAAAAATTGGTAAATAAAGGCTGTTTTGGATAAGTAGCAGCAAGTTCCAAAGTTCACACCAAAAACAATCTGCTGTCTGTCTCTTCTCCTTTGCAGGGACAGAGCACAGCTCTGCATCTGAGCAGGGTGAAATGGAAGAGAAAAACAATAGAATTGCAGATGTAAACCACTCAGAGATTTACAAGTATATAACTTAGGCTATGAGCAGTACCTACTAAATTATTGTTGTTTGGAAAAAGAATGAATACCGTCTTACCATAATGCTGGATTGAAACAACTACTTTATGGCTGTTGCAGACACTAAGATGTCAGTAGGTTGAGTTCATTTTTGGCTGTGCAGTTATGAGATTTGCATACTGACAAGGCCAAATGGAATTGTACATTTCCCCAGCACTCTATTTTTGCAGGATTTTGGGAGGGGGGGGGGAGTTAAGGATGAATTCTTCATAGAGCAAGTTTTCTTCAGATGCTTCTCAATAGTTGTTAAATGAGAAGCTGCGGGATATTCACTACCTGATGAAATTACATCAAATTCCGTTTCAAAGCCAACATTTAAATCCCTCTGCCTACAGATATGACAGTTCTGCTAGCCCACCCTCAAAAGTGGAAGAAATGGCAACGGTAAGTAGCTTATCCATTTATTGTCTGCAATGCTTAAATACAGATTTTTCAAAAACTAGTGCCCTTGTTTTAGGCTGTTGCTTTAACATCTGTTTAAATAGTATTCTTGCAGTTCTTGGTTTAAATGCTGAGTAAAATGTCTGTGTTGTGAACTTGTTGCATGTAGTAGAATGAGCTTGCCTGTTAGCTATAAAAGTCCAAAGCTTTCCTAGCTAGGCCCTAAGTCTATCTCTGCCAGATTTCAGTTCTCTCATAATGACAGAATAATAATTGCATGGATCTTTTCCTAGGTCAAGACCCTCACATATCTTGGCAACGATAACCAACCTGTAAATAGACCAAAACTCAAACTAAACAATAATCTAGTGTATTTACTTTGTTTCATTTCATTTGTACAAGGATGAAAAATAGTAGCTGGCTTGGGCAGGCAGTAGGCTAGAACCTCTTCTGCAACATTTCCATGCACAGAGTTACCATGTAAATGTAAATTTTGAAGTAGGAAATTTTTTTTTTTTTGGGATGTATCTTCCATTTTATAAGCACAAGCTCATTTTAAGGGTAAAACAACAGATTTATTTCTGATTAAATTTAAGTTCATGCTGTTGAAATAACAGATTTTCTTCCAAGGATTATATTTTCTATTTTAATTACTTTATTACCCTGTATTACTAACATGTTCTTCCTCATCTTCAATTGGGTGGTATAACCACAGAGGGGACTAAGAAGGTATACAGTGTATAATCAAAGGCACAGAGGATATAAACTGGCCACCTCCCTTCTCTTATATTTCAAAAACAAAGGAATAATCTATATTAATATATGACTGAGCAAAGATCTTATCAGAGAGTCCTGCCTGTTATATAAACATATTATATAAAGCTATATTATAGGTAGATGAATAAAGTATTATTAATATAGTGAACAACAACGTAGTAGGGTGGGATTTTTTGAAAAAAGGAGGAAGAGTTTCAGCTAAAATAATTCAGCAGTTAAACAGTTGTCTGCACTTCTACCATCTCAGACTGTGAGCTGAGAGAAATATGGGTGGGATAGAACCTCTCCAGTTTAACATGTGATCCAAATACAGATGGGGAATAGGATGACATTTTCCCCACTTTTACCACTAAGTGCTGTCTTGCAACAAGAAAATGGACTGTAGTGTTAAATTATTAAACCTCTGTTGGGAGGTCAATGTGTGAATTTTAAAATACAGTGGTCAAGGAAGAAGTGATTGGGGTAAACTAAATTGAGAGATACAGTGCAATAAGGAATACAGTGCAATAAGGATGCATTTGGATAAAATAAGTAAACTATGCCCTTATCCAAACATGCTACAGTATGAGGACAAGATGAGTAATTCTCCTTATATGTGTAGAAGTCTATAAAATGCATGCAATTTTACAACCTTCAGTTGTGTATTTTAATAATACATTATTTAATGCACTGACAGAGTTTGCTCACCTCTGGGACTTGTGACACAATTTGTTATGTAACATGTGAAATGTGATTTGAACCCACATGTAGAACTGAAACCAGGTTACCTTACAATTTTTAACAGGCTGAAATGTGTAATTCCCCAATGTCAACTGAAACAAGTGGTCATTCTTTTGATACAAACCAAAATGAAACAATGGAGAAAAGTACACTGGAATGGAATGAACAGCTAGAGGAGATTTTCAGTGGTAAGTGTGTGTCCTTGTTTTGTTCTGATAGTATTAGTTAACAGAAGTGACTGTGGTTTGAGAGAATTTTCTTCAAAAACACAGGCTTTATAGACATGGCTCATTTCTAGCAGAGTGGCTACTTTTTGTTCTCTTCATCTGACTGCAGAATGTCTGCTCCAACACTGACTTCAAGAGATGTCACTGATCACTCTTAGAATGCATTTCATCTCATACTGATACAGTTCAGAAGAATCACATGTAACTGTGTACAGTTCTCTCTGCTGTTCCTGTCAGGAGCCCATACTGCACCCTTTAGCTGCAGACATGGTTCTGTGAGAATTCTATCCCAGTTTCCTGCATGCATGATTTTGATAATGATGAATTACTGGGCCTGGTTTTATAAACTGTAAAGTCACAAACCACAGAAGCAAGATGCATTATGGCATTCGGTTAGCTTTCGGGGAGCCTTTATAGTCCCAGTCAGGAGCTGCAGGTTCTTTTTTAGCTTGGCTCATGTCCTCCCAATGGAAGACTCAGAAACAACACACCTTTTTTGTAGTTCTAAGCTGAGTTTCTCAGGAGTCTTCTCTTTTGTGTGCTGAAGAGAAACTTAGAAAACTGGAGAATCTTAGTACCTTTGGATCACATTTTATTCCAACTATACATACTTATCAATGCTTTCTTAATGCTTTTGTACTGTTAGCACAGATCTGTAATGACTGATCGGTCAGTCTTACGTATTTAAGTGGATCAGGAAATTCTGTAACAAAACAGTCATATCCATTGTATATTATGTGTGGTATTTTCAAAATACCAGAAGGATACAATTAGCAAAGGCATAATTTGTTTTGACAATAAAAATAGTTTTAATATGTTGCTGTCAGTCTTCTGACTGAATATCTTGGTTAATTGAGCTATATAGTGTTTAAAGCCAGTTCATGAGGTTGCCTATATATATGTATATAAATATATATTTGTTGCTAGATTGAATCACAGGTTCCGAACTATTTAATTACCCCTTCTTATCCAGAAAATGCCGTTTTCATTGCTCATTTAAGTGTAATAGACTACAATTCAGAAGAGAACTTCTTTTATGAATTAAACAGTGGACATGCCAGACTACTGAATATGCTTGTTTGATGGTTTTCAGGATTCTGTTTTCTTACAGTTATGTCGTAACTGTGCTTTGTGAACACACAGAAAAGTCCATGTTTGCCTAGTGAATTCTTTTCAGGGATTTTTTTGCTTACAAACTATATTTGGAAGGTTTACACACACACACACACAGAGACACACATACACAATGTGTGAGTGAGAACTCAGACTTCAAATTGCTTTGTTCTTTTAAATAGCATGAAGACTAACATTTACATAAAGAGCAGTCATGGAGGAAAGCATTTTTTTTCTCGTAGTCATAATGGGTGACTGCTGAAAGGTCCTATGGAGGAAGAACGTGTGGTTTGGGAAGGGTTTTGAATGCTGAGAAGCTGACTCCTTTTGAAGCCAGTTGTGATAATTAATGTAGTACATGAAACTTCTTAACATAAATAGTCAGAAGAATATTAAAGAAAACAAAATCAAGCAGGTTTGTTTTTTTTTTTCCCTGTGCAGTTCTAAGTGATCTGGATGACCAGTTGGCCCAGGAACAAACCCAAGACCCTTTGGACAGGACAGTTTCTACTAGCAGTGCATCAAATGTCCAAAGTAGTAGTGCATTCTCTACTTTGAAGAGGCAGACTGTTAGTAGGGGGCAACACAGAAATGACTGGAGTGACATGCCTAGCACATTTTTCCCAGATGGACTGAGAACACTAAGGGCCAAAGATGAACACAAGATTTTCATCAGACCAAGGAAGTTACACAGTGCATATATAAACTGGCACCAAACAGCCTTTCAAGAAGATTGCAGTTATGGTGATGCAATCGATGGAAATCCTCGTCTGCACCGTAGGAGGCTGTCTTTGGTTTCTTTCGGACGGTCTTCAGAAGGGAGCTTATATCCCCCTTCCGTAACACAGAACAGCGGATTTAGGCACAAGAGTTGTATGAACAGGGATACAGCTGGCAGAAGTTACTCTGTATGTTCCCTTCGGAGATGTCCATCATCAGTATCTTCTGATCAGCTATCAGCATCTAGTTTACAGCATCCATTGGCGAGGGAGAGCAAGAATGGATTTGTACCAAGGTTTGGTCGACAGAACCCAAAGAGAATTCCTCTGTCTTCCATTGTATGGAACAATACACCAGACTCTTCTGAACAAACTCCAGAAAAAATGTTTAGAACTCAATCACTGATGGAGTTTCATGCTACAGACCATGGTAGATATCCCAGCTCTTTACAAGAAACTAAGAAATATCCAAGTTACCACTCAAAACACCACTACAGAAGATCTATTTCAAGCAGTAATTGCTTTAGTAGAGTTAGTTGCCCTGACAAAGCTACTTCTCCGTTGCCCTTTGATAACTGGGAAAACTATCCTTTGTACAACTCAGAAAATAATCTCTCTAGATCCTACTACAGAGATACCTCTTCTCATGGCAAGTTGTATGCAAACCAAAAGAATTCATATGGAAGAAAAGACAGCTATCCTTCTTGGGCTGATATTCCTCAGTGTTACAGTGATGAAGTGTTTGTTTCCCCTGATGCCAGCTTTGAAGTGTTTATGGCTAATTTAAATGACCAGCAGTGGGCACATACAAAGAATGCCAAATTTGGTTCACAGTACCTGCAGAACGATTTTCACATGTACTCTCCAGAAAATACAAGTATCAAAAGGATGACAAGAACTGCAAACAGAACATTTTCAGAATTCGCTGAGGGCTGTCAGCCTTGGCTAAGTTGTAACTCTTCTGTTTCTTCATCTGGTATCAGAACTGATGAGTCAGTCTTTCCCAAATCAAAGGACCAACCAAAACCTACAGGACTGAACAGGAATTCAGTTGTCGTTACCCAGAGGAGTACTAAGGCAGATTTTGCACACCTGGAAAAGGCTGAATGTATGAAACAGCCAGATGAAGACATGCTGTTACAGTCAGTTCCTCAACAAGCAGATACAAGCTACATCAACGCACGGAGTTTTTCCTCCAACAGCCCTGCTTCTGCCATGTGGCAAAGAGATGTATCTCTCTTTAACACAATGAAATCAAAGAGACAAACCCAAGCCACAGCCAGAGGAGATACTGCAAAAATTTATACATCAAATGGTGATAAAAGAAGTTTAGAAATGAAGGAAAATGATTGCCCACCCAACAGTGTGTTCAGTCAGCCTCCCTGTATTTTGCCAGCTGATGAGAGCAGGAAGGAACTTTTTCTTCCAAGTCAGAAAGAATGGGAACACAATCTGCATTATGCAGCACAAAGAGAGAGCATCAAACAGGGTAACTGGAGTGCAGAAACCCTTAACAAAGCTATTCCAAAGAGACAGTCCTCACTACTGAATGTTACTTCCGCTCTATCCACTGAAAAATTAGCAAACTGTCAAGGCATGTTGTCCTGTCCTCCTGAGTGCTCATCTAGTTTCTCAAAAAACTCTCCACAAGCACTTTCTCATAAAGACAATTCTAAATGCTTAGGAATACTAACTTGCTCTTCAGTAAATTGCACAGTTACTGGATCTCAAGAAGAAGAGGGAAAAACAGCTCAAGTGAGCAGAACAGGTGTTAGCAAAGAGATTTCACAGAAAACACTGCAAAATGCAAGCACTTTAGTTAGTAAGGACTGTAATGGACAATTCACTAGTGGTTCTCCACAAAATGGAAATTCTGGAAATATTTATATGCACAGCTTTGATGCAGACCCCAATACCTTTGAAAATAGTTTAAGTTATTTTTGCCTTGAAGACGGAACTGGAAAAATGAGGAGTACTTCACCTTGTATCGGAAGGTTTCACAAGCAAGACAGCTCACCAGGACATACCAGTAGCTGCAGTATTACTGGCTCCCCTGGCAGAAACAGCTCCAAATCTTCTGATCCCCTTGTTATTTATTACACTTTGCCTAGAAAATCAGCTAGCATTGCAGGTAGTATTATGTCAGATACGCCCATCTCTTTACCTAGAGAAAGTAGAACACCACACGATTGTTTAAGGTCTGAAACTCCGCATAGAGCTGACACCTTTTATTCTAATCAAAGAGATGTGTCTTGTTTAGACCCAAAATGTTCCTTTTTAACATCAGCATCATTAAATGCTGCTGCAAGTAACAAAGATTACCCCAGTCCTTTAACCAAAAGTATTAATGATTCAGTAAGTAGTAGTAAATCAGTTGATCTGACAGACAGATGTAAACATCTAAGTAGAAGAGAATCCTCTGTGTTTTCAGATTATAAGGAGGGGGGAAATTTTTTGCAGAAATATAAAACCACAAGCACATTTACAGTTTGTGTTGATGAAGATCATGTCAAGTATCATGAATTAGTTTCAATTTATTACACACTACCACGGAGGCATTCAAGAACATTTTGTAGCCTCTTTAGAGATAATTCAGAGGATGCAGATTTACCTTCTCCCAAAGAAAATGCTCAGTCACCAAGAATACAAAACAAGAAAAATGAAGATCATGTGAGCTTAGCAAATGTTTTTTTCCCTACTACTTCAGAAAAAGAGGTGCCTTCGTATTCTTCTGACCAAGTATCTTCAGTTCTGGTCACACCTCAGAATTTAAGAACTGCTGTTGATAGTGAAGAAGAGAATTCTCATTTATCCCCTAGCTCTGAGAAGTCAGTGAGTGTGGTAACTAACAAGAAAGATAATTCAGCATACCTTTCATTAGCAGAAAATGTGCTTTCTGATGTGGTGACAAAAGAAATTTCTTTTGGTGGCTCACAATCCACTGCAATAGTGGCTAAGTCAAGTAAGGCCATTTCTGATGCTTCAAGCAGCCAAAAGGCAGGAATACATCAAAAAGAAAAGAAGGAAATTTTACAAAGAGCCACACCACTAATGTCCACTTTATCAACCCCTCCCAAGCCAGGCAGACATTTAGAGGATCCTTTATATTCTACTTCAACAAATAAAAATATTATACAGAAGGGAAGCTCTGAAAGTTGCTCTCAGCCCCCAAAAGTGAACAACAAGAAAAATCTGAACAGTTTAACACTCCGCTCCGGAGAGAAGAGTTCCCTTGGAAGGACTCACGTGGAAGACATGTACAGGGATAGTACCCGAGTTAAACAGAGAGTAAATTTCCCACACCGAACCACCCCTCTGTGTAATAATAAATTTAGTGGACTTCAATTAAGGGCTGAGAGTTCAAGAAAAAAAGAAAATGGTTTAAACTTTTGTAGCAAAGTACTTCCAGAGTCTCAGAGCAAAACATCTGAGGAAAGCACAGCTTCCAGTGCTGATCCATTACTTCAGCTAGCCAAAGTGGCTAGCACAGATACAGATAAAGTTAAGAATTCAAAAATTAAAAAAGAGCAAAATTCACAGAGTTCTCATATGGGTAAAGTTTACAGCAGTTTTCAGGAATCAGAGAGACATAGTGAAGGCAACCTGAATATTAAAGATAAAGTTCCCAGGGCTACACAAGATAAGAAGATAACACAGAATGCAGAAGATGAGAACAAGCTTCTCTCCGACTGCCCAAGAGACAAAGTCAAAGATATAGAAAAAAGGAAAAACAGACCTTCAATTAAAAATAAGTTGGCAGCTGTTTACAAAACAAGTCGTAAATTTTCAAGTAAAAATTTACCCCCCAAACCACACATAAGTAACATTTTTTCACAGAATGATGGAAGTGCCACTTCTTTAGAGGTCAACATGTCCCTTGACTCGATTTCAATGGATTCCCACCAGCCATTCTTGGAGTTGGACAACGAAAATCAGAATCACAGTCTGAACTCTGATAAGAATATGCCAAGACCAAGAACAGCTGAGAATAAGAAGACTGAAAATCAGAATGATCCTTCTTTGCTTGTTAACACCAAAAGGAGACCTTTTACTAGTTCATACACCCAGAAGGAAGCCATCAGTCTTCAAAAAAATGCAGTGAAAGTGGAAAATAGGCCAAGACTCACAACCCTATTTCCAGATAAAGCAGTAACCATGAGAAATAAGAATTCCCAAACACTTAATCTCAGGTTAGAAAGCAAAAGGCAGCCCATCGCTCCCAGTGCTACTACCTCATACCCACTGGATGAAGAGAAAGGAAGAGCTAGCAGTCATGCCTGCGCTCCTCCCTCGCCACTTTTAATTGACAAAAACTCAAACACCTACGTAAATAACTGCTTGCAAGCAGACACATGTCCAGAGCAAAACTTGACTTCCCAGACAGTGCTTGGTCAGCGTCAAAATACCTCTCAGCCTACTGGCTTAGAAAACGCTAACCTGAATAGCTATCAGTTGCGCAAGAGCCATGCAAAAAGTCAGCGTGAGCGTCACCTCTCTGAGAGCATTTGTGCTCGAGATTCCCTTGAGACCTCTGCCTCAGGAAGCAATATTCTACTCAAAGATGGCATACATGGGAAGAGATTTAAATCTTACTCAGAGCTGTTGTCTTGTGACGAGAATGAAAATTGGGCATCAGATGATGAAAAATGTTACAGCACTAGAAATTTAATGTATCCGTCTGTGGAATTTGGTATATTTGGCAAAGAGCAACAACTGGCTTTCCTGGAAAATATCAAAAGGTCACTCACAGAAGGGCGATTATGGAGACCATGTCTTCTTAATAACCCTGGTGCTTTCAGAGATACAGAGAACTCTTCTATAGACAGGGCTGAGCTTCTGAGCTCAAGTTCTGCTGGGAGCAAAATGTCATCAGCTGCTTCGTCCCCCCGAGAGCTGACTGATACCTACGTGGAAGACCCAGCCGCTTATTCGGACTCAGACAGTGATACCACCACCGATGATGAATATTACCTAGATGAGATAGATAAAGAATCAGAGCTATGAAGGGACTGTGGTACTAAGAGGGCATGATAGCGTGGTAGTTTCTGGGCAGGCAAAAACATGTCAAATACGTTGAACCCATTCTTGTGCTGCTATAAATTGGTACAGCTTCCTTAGTTTCAAGGGAGTTAGTATGTTATATTAGCTGAGCATTTGACTTTTGTACTAAATGCATGTTTTCACCATTCCCGTTTCTCTTAGCAGGGAAAAACAATGTTAAAAAATCCCTTCCCCAAATAATAGAAGGTAAACAGCTGTGGAGCTTTGGGCAGTGTAAGTCCAGGGATGGCTTACCTCTGAGTCAGCAAGCAGTAGTTAGGTTCCTGCCAGCTACGCAGTGCTGGAATGGATAAATTCTAGCTTGAGCTGCTTTTTCTTACAAAACTTAACAGAAAACCAAGAAGTTACTTTGCTGATAATTTGCTGTTTCTCTGATCTCTCTCATTAACAAGCATGATAATGCTAATCCATCCCACTGAACAAATATCCTCACAAAATGAAACCTCTTAAATTTTTACAGCATATTCTGTATGAATGTTCTTTTTCTGCATTCCTGGGAAGCGTAGCAGCAATGTCCCTGGTGGCATTTGTTCTGCTGTGCTGTTGAGGCAGATTCCACACCAGGACTTTTCAGCATTGCAGGAGCAGTGAGCAATGTGAGTTGCAGAAGTACTTCTAGTGTAGGAGAAAAAGCTTAACACAGGGTACAGCACTTAAAAACAGACCGAAAGAAAGACAGCTGAGCATGGAAATCTGCTTTCCAGACATGGAAGATTCATAACTGGCACAGCTTTGGTTACAGTTGACATGATTTGCCATATTTCTGCCTTTGACTTAGAAACAGGTTAATTTGGATTAATAGTCGGACACTTTTAACAATTCAAAATATAAAAAGATTTAGCCTGTTGATTTCCTATATTAACCTCATAGGTTGAATCTTAAGTTGTCTTAGTAGTGGGAAGATAATCAAAACAACTTGTGAGGTCCCAAAGTTCTGCAGCTGCCTCTGCTTGGCTGCTGTCAGGATGAGGCAGCTGTAGCCACTGGGCTCCTTCAGGGCAGCAGCACCTGGGGCAGCCTGAGAGGGCACGTGACTGGGGCACCACTACACCGTACAGACTGGCAGCTTTTTACATGCAAAGTAAATAAAACCACTAAGAAAGGCTCTTTGCCCTTTGCTATATTACTGTCCCCTTTTGGTATTTTTCAGCTGTTCCTGCTGTGACCACAGTACTCTTTATCCTCCAAACTGAATGGCTGTAAACATGTTCCATTGGCTCTTCTTCAGCCACAACAATAATGTACTATTATTACTCAGTAGCCAAAACTTGTCCCTGGCCTTTAAATTTCTAACTAAGCTTTGTTCCCTTTTTATGAAAAATCAGAAGTGGCTCACTGAGCCAGAAGATATATTTTAAAATAATTATACATTTTCTTCTACTTTATTTCTAATTTCACATATGGTCTGAAATGATGGTCCATATTTTTTATATGCTTTTTAATCCAATAAAATTTCTGTAGGACATAATTATATTTTCTAACTCGAAGGACAGTATACCGGTATTTTAAAATAATATATTTTACACAAAACAAGCAATACTTGTATCACTGACTACTCCACAAGAAACTAAAAGATGAAAATATTACAGTAGGTAAGAGGTATCCTTATTTTTTCATACTGTAAGCTTCGTTAAAGAAGTGAGTCTGTAGTTCAAATTTGTACGGATATATAAGTATTATTACTTTATGCTGGGGTAATTTGTCTTTTTTTGTACATAGAAGGACTAACATAAACTGTATATTTATAGTCAGAATTGATCTCTACAACATGCCTGTTTCACAAGGATATAAGAATATGCTGGCATAGGCAATGCCCTGAGGAAATGACTACTGTGTAATTGCATCTTGTAAAATGTGGTATTCTAAGGAGAAATTATGTTTTTCTGTAAATGTTTCTATTCTGTATGTACAGGATTCTGTAGAGTAAGACAATAAAACCAGCTGAGTATCTGTGTGGAATTTCTGCTGTTGTACATTTCTGCAAAATACATTAATCCAAAAATTTGGGATATCAGCCTACATAACGTAAAGAATAATAAAAGAAATGTTTACAAAGGAAGTAAATGGTCATACAGTTTTTCTTGAGTAGAGGTGGATGGTTTAGAACATTTTTATTTGTAAATATTTTCTACCCATTCAACAGTAGTTGGATAAAGTTCTCGCCTTGCAGGCATAAATTTTTTTCATTTGCTATGCTGTGAATGACAGGAAATCAGGTGGCTTGATTAAATGATTTAATGTAAGCAAGCAAAAGCTGCTTTTGATTGTAAATCAGTTGTGGAAGACTGCAGCCTGTTGAGGATCTGTAAACTAAAATTTACACCGAATAATAGTGTTCTAACAGTTGATTGCATGAAAACATAGGGAGAAATACCTTTTGAATAGCAATCAGTCCCATTCATTTTAGCAAAGCCAAATTTTGACACTTCCACTCTTCCAAGATTTTCTTTGGCAAAGATATATTCTATAAATATTGATAATTTATAGGATTTTCATATTTAAAACTATTTGTTTGAAATAAATTCTGCATTCACATGAAAAAATGTATTGGTACTGTATTTGTTTTTCACTTGCTATGATGCAATAGACTATAAAAAAAAAAAGAATCCAGCATCTTAATATGGTTGCCAACATCATCAGGGTGCTGATGGCCAACAAAGCCATGGATTGAGCGGGGCAGCCAGTCTTGGTCCATCTGGCAGCTGTAGCCAGCAGTCACATCAGCTGCTGGGCTCAGGCCTGCCTCCTGCACAGGAAGGATGTGCTGCCTTCTCCTGTCCTGCCAGCTGATGAGTCTCCAGCACGCAACGAGCTTCCTATCAGTGGCAGAATCTTTACAGTAGACATATTAAGCCCTTAGAGAGCCGTATGCCTACAACTTGCCTTGCGGTGCCAGTACTCCATGTAGGGGCCAAGGGTAGTGTTTGATGAGTAGTTTTACAAGGTGACGAGCTCTCCATGAAAATCCCTCCAGCTGCAATTAGGCCTGAGTGAAACCTGGCTGCCACGTGCCGTGTAATGGTGTGTGAGACTCATCACGGTCTTTCAGCCTTAATTACTACAGCCAGTATTTGTGGTACCTGAGCTCAGTGATGCAGTCCCTCAGCCTGGCTTCAGAAGGAAACATGGTTTATGAACTTTGGTGGTTTTTCTGTCTAGACGTCTGTCCACCCAGTAGGTCACGCATGTACCCAGATGATCTTTGAGCATTCTACCGTCCTGATGACATTTGAAAGAAGGGACAGAAATCTCATGGTTTCATCAAAGGATAACTCAGGGTGGGTGTGACCTCAGAAGGTCTCTGGTCCAACCTCCTGCTCACAGCAGATTGGCTTTGAGGTCAGGGCTGGCTTCTCAAGGCTTCATCCAGTTGAGGCTTGAAAATCTCTGAAGATGGAGACTGGACGGCCTCTCTGGGCAACCTGTGCCTCAGTCTGTTACATGGACATGTTACAGGGTGACCATCTCTTCTTTCAACTCATGCCAGTTGTCTTTCATCCTTCTGCCCTGCACCATCTCATGATCTTCCTGGGGGCTTCTGTAAGGCCGACCCCCTCATTGAATGTATCTCTTAACAGGCTTAACAAGTCCAGCTGCCAGAGCCTGTCCTCATAGGGCTGGTGCTCCAGCTCTACCATCTCAGTGGCTTCCCCTGGAACTGATCCAGTTTATTGATGTCTTGTACTGTGGAGCACAAGGTTGGATGCAGGATCTAGATGTGGTCTAATAAGTACTGAGTAGAGATGGATAATGACTCCCCTCGACCTCTGGCTCTGCCCCTGTTCATACAGCCCAGGCTACTGTTGGCAATTGTTACTGCCAGGGCTCATTGATGGTCCATGCAGGGCCATTCTCTCAGAGCTGGTCCCAGCCCATACCAGAACAGGGGTGGCTCCTTCCCAAGGACAGGGGCCCAAGAGTACCATCAGGCCCTGATCCCCTGACCTCCTCAGGGCTTCCCCCATTCTCCCTGCCCATGGCTCACAACACCATTTCAGCCCAGCCTGGAGCCATCAGTCCCTGCCCCACTGATGGCACAGGTCATTGGTCTCCATCTCTCCACTGCCCTCCCTGGCCAGCCCTCCCTGTTGAGTCTGGCCCTATTTGCAGGCTGACATCCCCAGGACGGGTAGCTATCCCAGAGTGGTGTCTGACCCCAGTTTCCCTCACAGGGACTGATCCTGATCTGCAGATTGATGTCCCCGCCTGACCTCAGCCCTGCCCTGTACCCTGCAACACTACACAAGTTTTCTCTCCCCTGCTGGGAGTATCACACATGGTATGTCAGTGGAGATCTGTGGCTATCTGAAGTGAGGGAATTGAGGAGACTAAAGACAAAAGTAAGGAGGAAACCAGACTTGGTAATCCCCCCTTTAAGGAACCTGTTTTTCATGGTCTCTGTGCACAGAGACTTGAAGTTCATGTTATTCAACACCCGGCAGAATTCATTTGTGCTCTCATTGCTTCGCATGTGAAAATCCAGGCTTGCCCAGAAGCTTGATTTAATTCTCCTACAGCCTTGTAAGCCCTCCCATCTACTCACACCTTGAAATACTTCCTAGTAGCAGCAAATGGTCAAAATGATAAAACAACCTTAGGAGACAAATCGTTTGAGTTTTACCCTCTTTACTTATATCCCAACATTTTAAATCCATTAAATTACTTTGTTGTTACATTTTCTAGAGGATTCTGTTATCCTTTTTTCCCCATCACCAAGCATCACAGCACTGATGAGGGCCACCAGCAGCATCTCACCCACAGGCCTCAGGAGCCACCTGGGCATGGGTGCATGCCTGAGCCTCCTCTCCGAGACAGGGAGCTGAGCCCAGTAACAGGGAACAATGTGTCAGTGCGACCTAACAGGGTCCCTGCTCTGTCCTCCGCTTTAGATACAGTTGATATGGGAAACCCTAAAAAAACAGTGAGGAATTTTAAATTACGTCAGAGTTTTGGGCTTTTTCTTCCCTTTTACAGCAATCCCTGTACATCAGCTGACACAAGGCAGTAACAACAAGCTATAGAGAAAGATGATTTTTTCCCCTTTAAATTCCAGGCCAGCTGTTCAGCTGCCGGCTGAGTTGTATCCTAAACCACAGGTGTTATTTGAGGGGGGGCGGCACACCCCCGATCATTTGCTCTTCAACGCGTCCCGCAAAGCGCCCACAGTCAGGGAAGAAAAACCTCTCGGGAGAGGCAAGCGCAGACCAGCGGGTCCGAGCCCGCTCCGCGCTCTCACAGCGGCTGGGCGGTTTTCCGCGGCTCTCGGGAAGCGCA